>BNST01000430.1:0-277244 GCA_019650275.1 Xylocarpus granatum | reverse complement strand
AAAGGGAGAGGAAAGAGGAAGGAAAGAGAAAAGAAGAAAAAGGGAGAACACATAATACGAAAAGAGAATATAATTGATGAGCTATGAAAATATTATTTACATCTTTAAAATTCAAAAACAAAAAAAAAAATCTTAATTAAATAAAGAAAAAAATTTAAAAGCCAGAGTTATGGCGTGGATATGAACCTTCGGGCCCCACAGTTCCGTTTCACCACTGACGGTCACGTTAAACTCAGTCCCTTGGTGCCGAAACACACTTTGGGCTGCTTCGCGCGCAAAGCTAACAGACTGTACGGTAACAGACGCAATTAAAAAAAAAGTTCGACTGAATATTTATGTACACGATACACAAGCATTCCTCTGTCGGTCGCTTGTGAGAACTACAACTTTCCAATTTCTAGGTAGCGTCTTCCCGCTCACCAATGGCTCATATCCCGGTCGTTTCTTTTTCATCATTTTGCTCTTGTTTTTTTTTACCACCTCAGGAAATAAAGTAACCCTAGCACATATGGTCCGAGTTTTTTTCATATACCTTCTGGTGTACGGTTTCCCGCTATGTGTGCCGGTGTGTGAATGTCATGCCAGGTGTACAAATTCCCGTCTACTATCGAACTTCAATGGCTGCATAAACCCTAGTAAGGCGTACAGAGAATCTGATCATTATCCGTTTGTTGAAAGGATAGGATCTCAATACAATTTCACGTACTCTCCTCTTCATATGTTCTTACTTTCCTAGTGATTGATGCTTTTGTGAATTTCCTGTTTTGGTACAACTTTTATGTATTTTTCACTGTCCGCTCGTAGAAGATTTTACGGTCACAATCAATGCCGAAATTAGATGAAAAGACCGTATACTAAGTCCATTGGGTACCGAAAAAAAAACGAAACTTCTAGTTTTTATGATCAGAATCAACGGCGTTGATAAGTGCTAAACACAAATTAGAGTGGTGACAACAGATATGCAAACACAAACAACCGTTTGTAATGAGATTAACACGGTGCAAAAACAAAACCGTTTGTTTTGTGATGAACTATGAAAAAATTAAGGTGGGTTATCTTAACCCTCATAATAAATGTGCTAGCTTGGTTAAACAGTCTGTCATTAGTAATCATATCAATCAAATTCCTGAGATCAATGTCACCTAAGGTGTGTGAAAAAGATAACCAAAACAATTGCGTTTAATTAGTGCACCAATGAATATAAAAGACAAACTTGAAAGGTAGCTAAATGTGTACTATCAGTGAAAGATGTGCTCTGTGGATTTAGGAGAAAGTTATATTGTGTCAGGAAAAAAGTTGTAGCTCTTCAATTCCGTAGTGACTAATCACGTTTCTTTTGATATTTAGTGTATTGTGTGGCGAACATAAATTAAACCGAAACTAAAAAACCAGGAACGGAGCCCTTTCTAGGATTACGCAATAGGATGTATAGGCGAACCCAACTACAAAAGGTCAAAAGAATATTCTTTCTATTATACATGGTTTTGAATAAATTCTGTAAAAGTTTCGAAGATTCAAAACCAAAGTTATGCTGGAACATGTTAGCTCTGATCGTGTGTGTACCAGGGAATAATCTAGTTGGTAAGTGGCAAACAATGAGCAAGGCTCGGCAGCTCAGTATGCATTATTGTTATCCGCTGGTCTGATTTGAATAGCGTTCAATAGACACGACGCGTGGATTGGCAATGCATTGGATGGTTGTGCACATCATATGTCATAGTGAAAATGATATGCTGCTACATTGGCTTCTATATTTCTGTTGTGGTTGGATTGCATATGCTCACCCCGTCCTGAGTGATTTTAGAGTATTGTGGTCCTGTTGATCTTTGCGCGGGAGGCACAATGCTTTCAGAACTGCTTATTTTGTTACACTGACAGGGGCATTTTCTCTTAATGGAGTTGTTTCCCTTTGATATCATTCAAATTCATCCCATTTTGAAAGTGGAGAAACCTCGCACCTGTCGGGACCCGAGGTACAGATAGTGAGACTTCGCCAAGCGAAACTTGGGTTGAATCACACTCTGATGAATGCAAAATGGAACTATTCTTTGCTTCTGCAATACCTTTTATCGCCCCATAATTTTTGACACATGCTCTGAGTTACAATTTCTATGCATGATATTATTGTGTGCTTAGGTTTATTGCCAGTATACGTGTGTAAAGCTAATGTTAATGCTTGTTTGTAGGGAAGATCTTTTGTGCTGAAGCGTCTCCTTTCAAAAAATGATGAGGTCTATGACATCACATCTTTAATCAGTTGCAGCATCTGATACAGTCGCCTGTGGATTCCATGGAAGCCAGACACGATGGCACTTCATCATATGACTGTTAGCATCGTATATAAATCTTCGGACAACGCTTCACGAGACAGATTAAAAGTCATGAGAGACAGTGAGTACGTTTGTGACATCGTAGCATATGACCCCATATAATAAGAATTAATAATCCTAAAGTATACATGAGCATAGTAATGGATTTGGTAGAATGTCATGAGTGAGTTAAGAACCGATGTAATATTTTCTACTCAAAATAAACCAAGTATGATAGAACTAGACATGACTGCTATAACCAAATGTATGTAAATCTAATTGATATGAAACTATTTGCAATAAAAGAACAAATGATATGTTGACCACTTAGTATAACAAAAATTTGACAAATGACAGAAAGAAATGTGATTTGTTGTTAAGGTTTTAGGTTAATAATCTTAAGCAGTATCAAGTAATTGATTCTTTGTTGTTCATATTTACATCTTACACAAAGGACGTAACAAAGACACGCATAGAGAGTTCGAGAAAGAGCCAACAGTAAACGCTTGTAGAACCAGTGAAAGATGGCGTGCCACTGTGTGATAGAAGCAAAAAGCGTTTTTCATGCTTTTTATGATGTATAAGAAATGGCAGAACGAATTTTTCCTAATAAATATCAAGCGAACCACCAAAAGCTATGATAAAGTCCAACCCCACACTTGTGTTACGGTATGCTTGTCTTTTCTAACCTAACATCTCCCCCTACTAATATAGACAATGCTAAAGCTGTGACAGGCTGCGTAATGAAGGCGCCAGACCAATGTCACTCTTATTAGAGATTCTAACTGTCATGGGTTTTTGGATAAATGAGTAATTGTATTAAGCTGTAACTACTTGTCGACCAAAGACTACTGGTCTGCCACAACAATTCAAGGTTCCAAAAGTGTCATCTTTCTGATAACATCATAAGAAGAGACTATGGGGGATTGTTGCTGGTCTCACTCCCATGTGTTGTCTTTTGGGGCACCCTAGACAGAATAAATGATCCAAGAGTGCTCTTGTCTTTCAAGAGCGTGCACATAGTGAGGGAAAGTACAAATGTGATGTGTACTTGTGGAGCTGATATTTAGTCGCATAATAAGTGACTTGATAGAGGCACCAATTGGTGTGCTTAAATTGGAGAACTGCAGTCAACACAGTATCTAGTGAATTACGCGATCTTCGATATGTTAAGCAAGATTGGTGCTTAATACATGTATAGAGCTGCCTATACAGTTTTACAATCCTTGTGTCAGTCACTTATCAATTATACTACGGTTGGGATATTCACTTGGTGGTTTAGCTTATTGTGGAGATGTCCTTTACATCTTTGTGTAAAGCGTTACTCATGTCTGTCACACATCCAATTGGTAATGATAACACATACAGTATATACTATGCAATATGGAGAGAGAAAGCAAGACCAGAAGCCTTTAGCGTCCTAGAGGTCTTTGACTGAAACTAGATTCTTAGGGTGTGTAGCTGCGATGAGATCAATGATCATCATGTATAGATTATGATACTGCGCAAGGCAAAGCAAGTGTGTTCATACTTTTCCAATGAGACTTGTTTAACATGACACTACAGAAATCATCAACTAACTACGTAGTCGTGACCTAAGAAAAAATTGTGCCCTCCTACAAGTTGACGCAAATTTGTGAAATAGCAGTGAGGTATGATATATCATAGCTCTAGGCAGTGGAAAGGTTAATCAATTATAAACTGACATAATTTGGAAGAATTAGTATCTCCCGAACGAGAGATTTTTATCAACAGAACTTTATATCTGGCTTGATTTCGTTTGGCTGTCGTCCACGACGTTTCTAAATTTATAAAACTGTGATGAGAGCACTGTTCAGTGCATCAAGTCTGTAAAGAAGGCTCGCTGGCGCAGACTGCAGTTCTCTCTCAGGTTTGATATGCAGTCGATAATCCAAATAGTCCTGGGAATAAGGGACTGAGACGTATACATATAGGCTTACACCTAGTTAATACCATACATTAGCATTGTGGCATGTAGCATGCAGGTATTGCTATGGATATTCTTTGTGCGACATGTTTAGACAATAACGCTATAAGAGTTTGGATACCGCTAAATATCATATACATAATTATCCTTCCAGGCCGATAATTGCTTATGAATAAAAACTATGGTATCAACAATGATATGCTTGGTTGATTCAATTTGCGAAATTTATTTTTTTTATACAAGAAACGAGAAAAATTTATTTTTATGAAACAAAAAATCGCGCCTTCATGGCACGCTATATTTCCTTGTACGTACATAGCCTGTTGAGACATGCGACTAATATGTTGTTACAATACAACACAAAATTTAAAATGATTACATTGAGCAATACAAGAAACTAAGACTACAATGCAGACTAAACTCGTATTGCTTTGACGTGAACATGTTTAGCATCCCATGTCAGGCTTTCAACACAAATTCTTATGATGAAATGAAATGGTATATTTGTCGATGGATATCAGCAATAATTACCACTGTTAATATTTATTGAACGCCAGAGATTCATCTTTCTCAACTAATTCCTTACCTGTAAATGTTTCAATAGGGGAAACAGGACTAAATGATGTAGATATTTACAAGTATTGGAAGAACACAAGGTACGTTGTAACTTGGCTCATTTCCCATCCTCTGTAACGAGCGTACCACTATTTGGTAAATCTGATGCTCTAGTCATAAACTAAGCACAAGAAACACTGAAAGATTGATCAGAAAGCAATAATTATATATAATACATGATACTAAATGATAACATTTTTGATTAAACCAAATTTATGTCCATGTTTCAGGTACTCAATGATGTAGGGACACTGGAAGACAACACAATGACAGAAAGTTGACAGAGTAATGTTTCATTGCTAATCAGTGTAGATGATGATGAGAATGCTCAGAGTGAGGAGCTGTATGTTCCTTGAAGTGTCACAGACTATTCAAATTTGGTGCGATCTCTTTTTGTTGTAGTCACGCTACACATTTGTCGATCATGTGTTGGACAAGATGTGATAATCAAATTTAAGTGAAGTGATGTAGACAAGTGTCCATTGCTCGACCTGGCGCTGGCATTTGATTGAGTCTATGAGATAGATCCATCTTTGCATGTGCATCGACACATCTCGCGACTTACCAAGGCCTACCGAGAGATAATTTGTTTGCCTCATCATTTACACTAGATACAAGTAATCGCTATTCTAGACCGTCTCTTTGAAAGAACCCTCAGTGGCGACTAAAAGTTTGGTTTGTATGTGCATGTTCCATGTAGAGTTTCATATTTTATATCATGTATGGTACTTTATTGTCGAGTAAATGTTTTTGTTATTTTTCTATTCTTCTATGTATCTTTTGTCTTATTTTTCCTGTTTCCTTCCTTATAAGTCCTGCTATACATATAGGTCTAAGCAGTAGGATCAAAATGGACGCCGCTTTAATTTCTTATTTTGCGGATTGCAGATATGGACAGTATAGAAGAATGCTAGTTCAGCTGTAGACACGTTGCAGCGAAATTGCCAAGTATGAAGGTGGTTTGCTGGTGAGGCAGTAACTTCTTGCTGGCTCAATGATAAGAGCACTTGGCTTTCGTACACACGTATCACACATTTGTCACAAATAGTAGCGACATACATGTCTGTGTGTGGTTGTGCACTTTATACTTATATTAGGTGTGCTTCGGCATGTGATTGATTCACTATAGTGCTGCTAGGCTCTTCAGTCTGCTACATCCAGAAAGGGTAGAGCTATACACACTAGTGTAGTCTATAGCGAAAGCCTGTTGTCCTTTATATTTTTTTCTTATTATATTTTTCATTGCCCAAAGCAGATGATACGATTTATAGTCAAAAGCGAGAATCTAACGGATATGGAGAGCGGATCTTCACGGTTAGAGTCTGATATCAGCCGAAATATAGAAAGCGGTTTCCTCACTTTTGCATAGTCAACGTTGCAGCAAACCTTGATTGTAATGTGCAGATGCCAGTCACTGCAGTAAGGTAGAGCTACTCAATGTGAATATGCCGTCTTTATCCACAGGATGCCGGGCCGTTAGGCTCATGCCATAAGGCGTAGCATTATGAATATCAGTTCCGGGACGTGTTTTAGGCTCCCTCGTGCAGGTTTTCTAGCTCTGACTTTGTGTGAGGACTCAGGATTTGGTGTATTACTCTGCGTGTCCATATAAACACTGAGATACCTTTGGTGTCCTGGAGTCTCCGTCTCACTAGTGAGCTGCATCTAGATGTTTCTATATAAGTAGTGCTCCAAATTATGCCACAGGCGTGAGAAACTGAGCAGATATTATCCTATGTATTTGTGGTTATGCCATAGAAAAGACAGAGACTTAGTTCGCTTGCCTGCCCTAGATCAAGGCAGCTTCTTTTTTGCAAAAAGTTTAAGCGAGTGTGGGATATCTATACAGTGCTTCCTGATGTAATCATAATATATTACATCTGAAGAGCCCGAGCGAGTAGGCTGGAATGTCTAGCAGACAGAGTAGTTAAAAAAGTTGGGACATAGAAAATTTATGTAAGTCTCTAGAATTAGCTGTCTTTTTCTTCTTTAAGGTGGCACTGAGTGTTCGTGCATCATAACTGTCTTATATTTTGTTCCCATAGATATGTTCTCTTTATTGATATATTTCCATGTATTGTTCTTATTTTCAATTTCAGCGCAACATAGTCAAATATTACAGTCTCCCATATATTTCAATCCAATTTTATTTCCTCGAAAATTAGTTTAGTGATGAGTTCATGTGCAGTTGCTGAAAATAATTTCAACTGGTTTTTCAGTGCCAAAGGTGTAACATATAGCAGAGTGGGCACCAGGAGCTAAGGTGGATGATTTTGTGTGTTTAAGTATTACACTGTTTTTTCTAATTACCCGTCTTGACAAGACTAACTGTTTATGAGGAGGATAAGCCATTCAAGTCTATGTTGGAATCTGATCTGCTAAATCTCGTTACATATATTTGGAAGAAATGAAAAACAAATTCTACCATGAGATTCGTCCTCTAACTTGTGTAAAATACTTGTTATATTGATATATATGAGAAATGGAAAGAATGAAGGTAACATATTCAGGCTTTATCTTTGTTCGCGAGAATACGTGCATGAATTTCATATATGATCATTTCAGTAACATGACTCATGTACATTTGGATGCTGTTGATTACTCCTCTTCTGTAATACTGGAATTGAATTTAAAATTTAATACTCTTTCTAGCAATAACTACTGATAATTTGACCATTAATATGGTCTCAAATATTAAACATGTCCCTTCGGTTACCTCTTTTCTCCTCTGAAATTTGGTTATATATAAATAAATACTTTTGATAGACATGTAAAATTTAGTTGTTTACTTTTCATTCACATATAATGATTACTTTATTTTTTTAGTCAGCATCTCTGATTGGAGACTTCAATAATTGGAACCCTACATGCAGACATTATGAACCGGGTATGTCATCTTTTCTTTTGTAACTTCAAGTTTCAGCTGAGATTAACTCTCACACTGACACTGTTATTAGGTTTCCTTCCTGTTCCTTCATGGACATGAAAACTAATATAAAATGCTTAATGTTTCTGAAGGATGCCTAGGTCCAATAATTTGTTTAACTGTGTGTTACTTTGTTGATATACTTCAATTTGTTTTGTTTCTGTAGGTTGATCAAAGAATCTATTTTTGGAAAGATGCCACATGTTATTTAAGTTTTTAAATAGATATATTTTGAGAAAAGAAAAGATGCTGTGTGTTTCTCACTTAACATGAAAGAATTGGCAGTTTTCAACTCTGTTTAGGGCCTATTACCCCATTACGGTAGCCCTAGGTTGGTGAACAAAAATAACCATGTCATAATTTTATCATGTTAGTTTCTGACCATTACTGGCATTTAGTATTTTCATCTTGCCTGTGAATATTTTCCTTTTTAACTTTTTATAGCCATCATCTAGTGTTTCAATACCACATGAAATTCATCCATGATTTATGAGCAGAACGAGTTTGGGGTCTGGGAGATCTTTTTGCCAAATAATGCTGATGGTTCACCGCCAATTCCGCACGGTTCTCGTGTGAAGGTAACATTTCTTGTGGATGACATTTTAAGTCTGGCTCTACAAAGTGTTTGGACTGTTTGGCAATAATTATTGCTCATCAGATTATTGTCCTTTTAATATTTTTGAAAGCAAAGCACATAAAGAATTAGCATCTCTTCATTGTTAGTTGACATTTCATTGTTAGGTGGCATTTATTTAAATAAGTTGGTTTGAAAATTGTATATTGAAAGGCATTTTAATATGTACAACTTCTTTACCTTTTCCTTTTGCTATCTCTTTTTGTGGAACTTTATTGGAAAAGAAGATATTGTAAGTTCTTACAATGAAACCCTCTGGTACATTGGCTGATAACTTTCCACAATGCAATTTTGTCAGATTTAGTGCATCAGTTGCAGTAGTAGTTTGGTAGTCATTGTAACTGACCAATAGGCTGAATTAATCTGAAACCAGAAAATATTAACAGTGGTTTATGCTTCAAAATTTTGCCTACATATAGTTTCGAGAGTCACAAGCCAGAAGGAAACAGAAAAGGTCAGGAGAGCTCAATCTTTGATCGAGAGCTTTTCCGCATATTTCTTGTTTTCTCTTGGTTTCAAAGATGGTCATGATGGATGCATTATTGAATTTGCTTCTCCTTGTGTTTGATGATGCATATTGCTTTTCACCAACTCCATTCACTCCCAATTGTATGAGGCAATAAAGTAACTTTACAGATTTTCAAGTGGGTGTTTTTTTTTCTCTTTCTTTATCATCATTATTGTTTTTTCCTTATTTTATCTGATCATTAATTATCTGAATCCCCAGTTAAAATCAATTTTTATTTGTTTATTTATTTATTTATATTTTCCATAATCGGGAAGCAGCTATAAGCTAAGAGGGTTTGCATTCCAAAAGCTTTGTATATTCTGGGTTTTATTTGGGATATTTTTGCTCAGTTGAGATTCTTCATTCTGAAGTTTTTCTGGTTTTTTTTGGTTTTCTGGGACTCAACGATGTGTGATTTTTGGTTTTGTACAAATGAATTCATGCATTTTACTCAGAGGCACTGTGCAGTTAGATCCTTATTATGGTTTATTACGAAAGTTATGTTATGTGCTGATTTTGATACTTGCTGTTCATTCTTGTGTTTTGAGTTTGGTATCTAGAACGCATAATATGGTTTTGTTTGTTATCATAGGAAGTATGCCCTGTTGACCGTAATCGATTCATGGGCCTGTCTCATTGTATCCATGAGTATCCATGATTCTGCATCTGTAACTCTGTGGTTTTGCTGTCAAATCGTCTTGATTTTGATCATTTATGTATAGATTCACATGGACACTCCATCTGGCATTAAAGATTCCATTCCTGCTTGGATCAAGTTCTCTGTGCAAGCTCCAGGTGAAATCCCTTACAATGGCATATACTATGATCCTCCAGAAGAGGTGTGGTTCTGTAGTCATTTCTCTCTCTTAAGTACTTCGAAATATTTCTTGAAAAATTATGATTTGGAATGATAGGTTGCTGAGTGATGTGGAACCTTGGTAAATAAATGCAATTTTAATATCAAAATTTGGTGATAATGTTAGGAATGTTTTGAGAATAAAATGGAAATTTTAGTGATAATTTTGAGGATACTACTGCAATCAGATTTTACCATGCAATGATATTAATTCCTGTGCATTTCATCTTATAAATGTAAGATTATGAACTATCTACAGATTGTTAATTGTTACCTTATGGGCTGCTATGTATGATTCTAGATGAACTAGCAGATTATTTTAACTTCCATTAAACACTCAAAATGATAAACTTAGTTGTAGTCCATCTGTATTTGGTGCTTATCATCATTAATGATGCTCAATCTTTTACAGGAAAAGTATGTGTTTCAACATCCTCAGCCTAAGAAGCCAAATTCACTTAGAATTTATGAGGCACATGTTGGAATGAGTAGCACAGTATGTATCTCCCTTAACTCTCTCATGTGGTGATCTGTTACTCTGGTTCTCTGTTTCTTTGGTGGGGAGAAGTTAGATTTAAGTTAGCACTGTGATAACTCTCTAGAGTGCATCTTTTTCTTTTTTTCCTTTTCTGATGAATACCTAAATGCAATATGTTGGATTTTACTGTTATAAAACACTTAAAGCCTGCTTTTATAAGGTAGAGACAGACCTTAGCCTTGAGCCAAAGGGAAAAAGAAGTCTTACTGGGCATAGGATTTACATCCAATCCTTCTATTACATTGTAACTATCAGTTGCACTAAACTGTGAAAACCTTTCCATAAAGCATCTCGAAGCACCAAAAGGGTCCAGCTGTTACCTTGCTGGGGTTCGCATTCACAGAAGGCTAAGAAAAGTTGAAGCAGTTGCTATGATCATGCATGTCCAATAATTGTGAATTGGCATGGTAACACATAGAGAACACCCTTCAAATTATGCATGCACCACAAACCATGAGAGGATAACATCCACAGCTGGTAAAAAGCATTATTTGGGGGAGGGGAATGTAGGCGTTCCTTCCAATTTGATTGATATCCAAAGTTGAAGAATACTATGCACCAATTAACTTCCAATGTAGATGCTGAAATAACTGCTAAATTAAGTATTTTTTCATTGTTAATTTTATAATATCTATTTTTTTCAGAAACAAATTGGACAGAAGTAAAGTGGACAACATAACATTTCAATATCATCATATCCTCTTATGTAAAATACATAAAGTAAAAGGAATGTTATAAATAAGATAATTGTATTTATGTTGTGAATTGTTTTACTCCTTTAGTAAATTTGGACTTTGTTTTACTTGTAAATGTGTTTTGTTTCCCCTGTTGGAGGAACTTGGGCCAGGGTATGAATGGCATATAATAATAAACACTGGAAATGGGTTTATGATTTAGGTTATTTTCCTTTCACTAGAGTATTCTGACGATCTATAGTCCTGCCTAGAATTATAGTGTCATTACATTGCTTTCATTTGTCTGCCTTTTTCTTTCTTCTTTCTTTCTTAGTACAGACAATTCTCAAACATTTACCATATTTTGATGCTTCTATCTTCCTTTATCTTACTGTTTTTTTGCATCATTGCATCAAAGTTCCTGTTTTTGTAACATAGTTCTGTCTTTTTTTTTAAAATGGAAGATTAACAATTAATGTGGGAAAATAAGTTCCACAACCTTCTTTGAACATCTTTTTCTTTTCCCTCTTTTTCATGTTTATGTTTTATTAATTCTTTTCTTCTCACTATATTATCAAATATGAAATGCAGGAGCCCATTGTTAACAGTTATGCCAACTTCAGAGACAACGTGCTACCCCGCATTAAAAAACTTGGTTATAACGCTGTTCAACTAATGGCTATCCAAGAGCATTCATATTATGGTAGCTTTGGGTACTTTCTTTTCTAAATTAGGTCCAACTCAATGTATGCTCCGTCCTTTACATTTTTAAACTGTACTCAACAAATAATTTTGTAAATTGACTAGACACTTTCTTTCTTGACTTAATGCTTGATATTGGGATGGTGGCTCGTCTTTCATTAATTTACTTACAATTTCTCTTTCATGGATGTAGGTACCACGTCACAAACTTTTTTGCACCCACCAGCCGTTGTGGAACTCCTGATGATTTGAAGTCTTTGATAGACAGAGCTCATGAGTTAGGCCTACTTGTTCTTATGGATATTGTTCATAGGTACAAGCAAAATTTGAAGAGATTTACTGTTAGAAATATCTGTTGGCTTATTGTTATGCTGCATGTGCGTGTGTTTGTGCATAATAAGCTGTATTTACTTGTTAGTTCTCATGCCCCTTCTTACCCAAACAAGGAAGAGGAAGAATCCATGCACTCAAGTTTTATGAACATGTGACCTTGACTACTTTGAAAAATATGGATCTTGGATGAGATAGGATTTTGATTTTGTATCGTAACTGAACATTGATCTTTATTGCAAAGTAATTGCCAAGAATAGGGCTCATGAGTTTTCTTTGATCATCATATAAGATCTACCTGATACAATTATTCTGAAGCTCAATCAATTTTAATTCAACGTGAGTTGAGTTCTTCTCTATCAGGTAAAGTAATGGAAAATTAGAAACTCAGTTTTAGGAAATGTTTTATTTGTAAGTATATGGGCATTGTGTTTATTTTGAGACATTGTTACTGGTTCGCAGAAATGACATCATTTAATGCATTCACCTGTGTATTTTATGATGGAATGTCCCAAACATTTAATGTGATAGCAACAACTTCTTAATCACTTAACAATATTTTTGGACTTGTGTGGCATTTTTCATCAGTTTGATGCAATGGACAGCCTTTCTTTTTCAGAAAATAAAATATCCTTTTCAGATGTTGAAATTTATTTGTAAATCTCAATCATTTGTTATTATTTCTTTGCAATACCTTCATGTTTGCTTTAAACTTTTATTTTTTCTTTATGATATCTAACTTGTACTATCCAACCAATGCAGCCATGCGTCTAATAATGTTTTGGATGGGTTGAACATGTTTGATGGAACTGATAGTCATTACTTCCATTCTGGTTCACGAGGTTATCATTGGATGTGGGATTCTCGCCTTTTTAACTATGGAAGCTGGGAAGTATGTGCTTTTGCCAAACTTCAAAGACACATCACATTGTGGTGAATCTTTTTCATTTTTTTTTCTTATTTCCATATTTAGTATGAATTGATGTTTAATTCTTTTTGATATAGGTATTAAGGTTTCTTCTTTCAAATGCTAGATGGTGGCTGGAAGAATATAAGTTTGATGGATTCAGATTTGATGGTGTGACTTCAATGATGTACACGCACCATGGTCTGCAGGTATTATCTTATAGCTTGTGGATTTGATGCTACTTGTTTTTCTAGATGAGGTATAACTACTAGCTCTCATGTCCAGGTGTTGGTAATGAACGTTCTAAATGCTAATATACCTGTGGGAGGGACTAAATCTGGTTATACTTTGTTTCCAACATTAACTCAATGAAGCCTCATTCAGACAAGCTGTTTCAGCATATAGATCTATCTAGAGCTGTAGATATTGAACCTACTGTTAAACAACCACTTAAAAGATGAGCTGTTAGTGAATGATTTGATAATAAATTTCAACCATCAATTTGTAGGGAATCAGCCTCCCTCAGTTGTGGGGTTGCCTGCTGATAAATAGGTTTGGGAGTTTAACCACTGGAGTGCTTGTTTCTTTCTTCATTAGGGCACAATACTAGTTTTTCTGTCACAGTTCAAACAAATCTATTCTATGCCACTTGATATCCTAAATCACTACAAAACTTATCTTGCTTTTAGTATCTTTGTTATTCCTTTTATGAGTGTTAAGTTGCTACTTAAATTAAAAGTTTAAGCTATTAGACAAGGTCCCATCAGTAATCTTTAAGCCATAACACTTCTCGCATGCAGTTGCACGTGAACCAAACACAACCACCTTAAACTTAACAATAAAACACAAATATTAATTCATTAGCAATGAGGTCTGAGCACAAGAATACTACTGGGACAGACTAGCTTTGATAACATGTTAACTTACCACCTTTAAGCTACTGTTTGGCAAAGGCCAGACAATAGTATTTAAATTTCTACCAATGTTATTCTAGAACATAGTTTAAAGCTTGCTCCAATTATCATGTGGAGCTTGGGCAAGAGTGGCACTTATTTTTGGCAACTACATTTAGTGGTATGCTGCTATATTGGCCCTTTGATTTTCTTGAGCTGCAGGTAGCATTCTCTGGAAATTACAGTGAGTACTTCGGATTTGCTACTGATGTAGATGCTGTTGTTTACCTTATGCTGGTCAATGATTTGATTCATGGGCTCTTCCCTGAGGCTGTTACAATTGGTGAAGATGTATGTTCTATAGTCTTCTTGAAAGCATGATGAGCATCCCTGTGATTCTAGTCCTCTACTTTCTCTGCAGGATTGTGAATTTCAGTTCAATGAAAAAACATTTCTTATTCAGGTTAAATCAATAAAAGTGCATGCATGCATACATACATAAGCTTGTGAAAGCATTCTGTTTAATTATCAAATTGTATGAATGTTGATAGAATCAATTTTCTAAGAGCAGATATATGGTTAATTTGAAAAAATAATTTATATATATTGTTGACAAAATAAGATATATGTCTCATGGTTTGTAACTCTTCTGTTTCATTGTCTGAAAGTTAAAATAGCCAACTTTTTGCATGTGATGAAGTACATAGTTATAGTAGTCTCTATTCATCTCATCAAGTTGAATTAACCAAAACCTATGATAAGGAACTTCCTTGAAAATCTGATATTGTTGATAAACTAAGATATATGTCTCATGGTTTGTGACTCTTCTGTTTCATTGTCTTAATGTAAAAATGGCCGACTTTTTGCTTGTGATTAAGTACATAGTTATAGTAGTCTCTATTTGTCCCAGCAAGTTGAATTAACCAAAAACTGTGATATGGAACTTCCTTGAAAATCTTCTTTCAGGGATAAAACACCAATGAATATCTTTTATGTCGTTCAGTTGATTGTACAATTGTTTTACTTGTGCAGGTTAGTGGAATGCCAGCATTCTGCATTCCTGTCCAAGATGGTGGTGTGGGATTTGATTATCGTCTGCAAATGGCCATTGCTGATAAATGGATCGAGCTGCTTAAGTATGTTCTTACTAGAAGTCCATACGATTGTTACCGTTTGACAAACATGAAGCTAGAGTCTCTTTGTATAATTTATTTGACATATCAATTTATATGCTTTTCATGTTCCTATGTATAGGAAAAGGGATGAAGATTGGAAAATGGGTGATATTGTTTTCACGCTGATCAACAGAAGGTGGATGGAAAAGTGTGTGGCTTATGCTGAAAGTCATGATCAAGCTCTTGTTGGTGATAAGACAATCGCATTCTGGTTGATGGACAAGGTTACATCCACTTATCTACATATAATTTGAGCTAAAGAACATTGAGACACCTTCATAAACTAAATGCTGTAGAAATGCTTTTTGGTTCTTGGGAAAGAATTTTGGAATTTTGGAATTTTCAATGTCAATGTTTTCTTTGTTCTTAGTTATCTACATTTCATTCTGAAGGGCATGCATGACCTTCATTCACTAAGATTAGTGTTTTGGTTGTATGATATAGATAGGTGTAAATCAAATAGTTTCTTAAATTTGACCCACGTCTTTTCTTTTTTTAGTGTATGATTTTAAAGTAATTTCAGATTCCATTTTTGAACAATGCATCTTAACATAACTTTTCATATCATCCCACAAATCCATGTCTCAGATGAGCCTGAGTCTCTTTCTCTCACTCAGTGTGTATATATGCATGGGTGTCCTTAAGATTTGAATTGATTTTGGCCAGAAGATGGGGTTGTTTATTCTTTGTGATTCGTTTCTTTCTCATGGCTATCATTATGTTCTAGTTAATTGAGTGACATAGCCAATGCTTCATTGATGAAAGTCTTTGTAATGATCAATTCAAGTTTTTATGGCTTACATTCTCAGATCTGTTCAATTTAGATTTGTGCCTTACTGCAGGATATGTATGATTTCATGGCTCTGGACAGGCCAGCAACTCCCCTTATTGATCGTGGAATAGCATTGCACAAAATGATCAGACTCATTACCATGGGATTGGGTGGGGAAGCATATTTGAACTTTATGGGCAATGAATTTGGACATCCTGGTAAGGTCAATTGTTACTAATATTCACAATTATTACAACTTTGGTCATTCCAGTTTTTTGAGTATTAATCTGATGGTTCTCAAATGATACGATGTTATTCTTTCTCCCTTCTTTATTTAGAGTGGATTGATTTTCCAAGGGGTGATCAGCATCTTCGTGGTGGTCAACTAATTCGTGGGAACAATTTCAGCTATGATAAGTGCCGGCGTAGGTTTGATCTGGTAAGTTTCTGCCTCATTGATGGGATGAGATGGGAGTGAGTAGTTTGAAGGAAGAAGTTAGGATCTTGGTAACTTTCATGTTGGCTTTCGTGGCTGCATTACAGAACTAAGTCTTGGTGTTCATTCTGATGCACAAAACAGCACAATATTTAAAATGTGCTTTTCTTCAGCAAAGTATATTCAACCCTTTTTCTTTTTTTCTTTTAGACTACTACATGGTCATGAGCCTGGTAATGTATTTGTGTTTGTAGGTAGTACATTTTCTTAATATATCCTTTTAGTTTTAGTTGATATACAATTTGAAGTTGTGTATGTTAATATACAATTTGAAAATTGTGTATGCACTTGTTTTATATGTTTAGCATTTGAGGTCTCAATGAATAACTTCTCTACATTTAAAATAATTTTTACTATGCCTGGGCTTTTGATAGCATTTCCCAAGTAGTTATCATTTTTTGGTTGTACACCTCCAGGGGGATGCTGATTATCTAAGGTATCGTGGAATGCAAGAATTCGATCGGGCAATGCAGCATCTTGAAGAGAAATCTGGTGTAAGTTCTACTTGAGCTAAAAATCTAGTTTTACTGCAAAGTCATTGGACTATTTGTTTACTTTGTTTTATGTATTTCTTTACTGGAAAACTCATTATGTTTGTTAGATTATAAATATTTATATTTATATTTTCTGAGATGCTTGAAGCTAATTATGATGTATTATGTGATACTTTAATGAATTGTTGTTTGTGAATTTTAATCAATCATGAGGGAGAATAGGCTTTGGTCTCCTCCATCAAATGTAAGATGTGGACTATCAGTTTCTTACTTTGGGAATCAGCTGACTGTCAGTTTACAAGTTGCCTTGTTACCAGTGTTATTTCTACAATTATTTTTGTTGCTTTTTCTTGATAATTTGTATGAAACATGTTGTATGGTCTTTGTGATCCATCAGAATTAGAATGAAAAATGACTCACTGATTGTCAAGGCAGTTCATGACTTCTGAGCACCAGTATATATCACGGAAGCATGAAGGAGACAAGATAATTGTCTTTGAAAGAGGAAATTTAGTTTTTGTCTTCAACTTCCATTGGAGTAACAGCTATTTTGACTACCGGGTGGGCTGCTTAAAGCCAGGAAAATATAAGGTAAAATATCTGATACTTTGTACTGCTTTTTATTTCCCCATTTTCATGTGTTTAGCTTTGACAGAGTAATACATTCCATGCATCTGTCATTATTTCTTTGGTACAAAATGTTGCCTGTTTTGGTTCTAATATTTAAATGGAAATATGTAATAAGGACATAGTTTGCTAAATTTTATTACACAAGTTCCCACCTGTTAGTTTCCACTAGTTAATTCCAAATGGTTGAGGACCAAAATGAAAAATGCATCTTAGAGTACTCAGGGATCTTTTTATTTGATACATTGTATAAGATCTGAATCTCTTTATGATGATGGTAACACTTAGTTGTCTCGTAAATTTAGGGATCTAGATGATGATTACCCATAAATAAATCTGTACCCAACCTAGAGCTGTCACCCAGTAAAGATGACTTCAGTCTGCCTTTTGTTTGTGTCTGATTTCTGATAGTTACTCATTTAAAATTTTCCCTTGGTAACTGAGAAGTTGTAATCTTTGAAACACAACCAAGTTCTAGTGCTACTTGCAGCATGAGTATCTGCAAATTTTTACACCATTGAACAAGTTAGACCCTTGTATTTCAAGGTAAGCAATCTGAATTTCATTGTCACTACTGCCTTTTGACAACAAAACAGAAAAAGAAAACGGTGACAAACAAATTCAAAACCACCTAGGCTAGGCTGAGATAAAGAAACTGATGAATTATGGGAATGCAGCTTATTGGTGAAATAAAGCTTATTGGTTCATTTATTATTCCTTCCTATGCAGGTTGACCTTCTTATAATATGTTTAATCGTTTACAAATCTCCATGGTTGCTCCAAATTTCTTCGTTTTCTTCATCCATGCTGTTCATCTCATTGCCAAATTAGATTTCCTCCTCACTTTGTTGCATGTAAACAAGAACAATTTATGCATAGTATGGGATTTTTGTGTGTGCTTTGTATTTTGAAAGCACAATAATTAAAGTGTTTGGCAAACACCAACTTTTAGTGGGGACAACTCATTTTTCCACTTATTTGACATCTTTTATTCCACCACAGTTGTAGTTTCAAAACAACACCACCTCATTCCCAATCAAAGCCATACTACACAGCAACTTTACTCAGCCATCCTTCTCTCTGAGCCTCAGCAGCAGCATGTTGAGACCTGATATCCCATTCTTTTCCCTGTTAGGAAATTTAAACTAGTTTTGTCTTTCATTCTTGTAGCTTTTAGGTTGATCATGATGGATCTTCAGCCACTTGAACTTCAACTCTTACCTTGGAAAGGAAAATCTTCATTTATGGCTCTAATGCCCAGCAGCTAGAAATGATTTACTCATTAAACTTACATTTTACTGAATACAGAGGAAAATATGACTGAATCTGCAATAATTTTCCAAATGTACCCTGTTTCCTTAGGTAGGTAAATTCAGGATCACACTTTTGAGATGGTTTGTTTTTTCCCAAGGACTGGCTCCTTAATTTAAGGCGCGCACAGTTATAAGTATTTGGCATCTTGCCTTGTTAAACTTCTTTTCATTCAACCACAATTAGTATGAATTTTGGCCTTTTAATTGATTCCACAATTTCAAACTTAGTTCGAAAAATGGTCTTGGCACTTCATTTTGCCCCAGTTGATAGCAATCTTGACAAAATTGAACTAGTGAAAATGAGGATCAAAGAACATCCAAAGCAAGTCTGCTGCACTTTTTGGGCAGGAAAGAAAAATCCTCTTCCGGTTGGTGAGAAGTCAAGAAAAGTTATGCAGTATATTAATTGTACCTTTGATGGCCCTTGAGCTACATACGTCAAGGAAATTATAGAATAATTTGTACCTTGAGTAAAATAGTTGATTTGGCAGTGGATCATCTTTAAATTGTTCTAGGACTTTAATAAGCTGGCAGCATGATGAGTGGATTATTTTTTTAAAAGGAATTTGCTAATACTTGGTGCAGGGAGGGTGCAAGCCTCTGTGTAGCAATTGGATGCCTTTTGATGGATAATTCATTTGTTTTTCAAGAGATGGGCATGATGAAGTGATCTTTTTGATGTTCATGCTATTAGCCACTAATTTTGCCATATTTCGTCTTCAACATTGTCTCCCTTGAATACAGAAACTTTCTTTTTTTTTACTTTAAACAAAATTCCTGTGTCTATACATGATTGAATTGTATTTTCTCATATGTTCTAATTTTGTAGTTTCAATTATGTGTACTTTTTCTCCCAGATTTTCTTGGATTCAGATAATTCACTGTTTGGAGGGTTCAATAGGTTGGACCACAATGCTGAGTACTTCAGCTCGGTAAGAATTTCACCTGTGAAAAATTCTTTTCCTGCTCTTGCTCATTTTTCTTCTATTTCTTGTTTAGTTATGGAAGTCTTAAATCCAATGGTGCTTGGGCAGGAAGGGTGGTTTGATGACCGGCCCCGTTCCTTCTTGGTGTATGCACCGAGTAGAACGGTTGTGGTCTATGCTTTAGTAGAGAACGAAGTGGAACCTGTCAGAGGATGAAATTAATAAAACAGGGCCTTCTCTAAAGGGTGACTAGAGATCTCCTTGCTGTCTTAGCATATTGCACATACTAATCTTGAGAATAATAGAGTGCTGTGCAGAGTCCCATTGAATTACGTTGCCCTGGCAGTTTTAACGCCACATAAAGGAGGTCAGCATGAACACGAGTAAGGGAGAGCATACGTGCAAAATTGCAAATTCGTGTGGAGCATTGCGAACCAATGTTTCGCGGATATGTAAAAAGTTTCTGTAAATGTTTCTTGTGGCTCTTGCTTGGTTTGGCCAAGTTTATGAAACTAGGTGGCTTACTATTTCATGTCGGACAATGCACTGTAATGTTATATCTGAATCCCACTGAAGTAATAATAATGCACAGTTGCTTAGGGCGTGTCAATGTAAAGATTTTTCTTTGCGTCTACAATAAATAATGGATCTAACATTCCAAAATTGCATTTAAAGACATAGATAAGACACTAGAAGAAGATGGAGTAAGAAGCTAGCCAATTATGAAAATGCAAACATCAATCAAGATAAACATGAGCCTATTGTTACTAAGAAAATTTGCATAGGCTATGTAAATAAGGTCAAGGCATCATTAGTGAAGATGAGATTTTCAATGATAGGATTTTGCTTAATCTAGAAGAAGACTCACTTGGATAAGTTTGTAAGAAAACTAAAAGAGCATGTGTATAGTTTAAGGTGGAAAAATATGTAAGTGTCCGTGATGAAGAGCATCATAAAGAAGATGAATAACAAACATCTGATCCTCAAAAACCTTTTGCATTAGAAGCACTTGATTACAAAAATGCAGCTTAGCTAAGGACAAAAGTAGAAGGCAAAACAGGTCTCCACGCATATATGCATATGCTTATTTAATGGCATTTGCTTGGATGGCCGTTGAAAAAATGGACGATGATGATGAGCCTAAGACCTATTAAAAAGTTATAACGAGATAAATGAAACTTTGTCGAATAAAACTATAATAAATGAATTGAATTCTTTAAAGAGAATTAAAATATGGAATTTTATTCTTAAACTAAATAATATAAAGGTTTTTAATTATAAATAAATTTTTGATAAAAAATAATATATATTAAATGTTGAATTAGTTAAGTATAAAATAAGATAAATAATTAAGAATTTTTTTTACAAGAGATAGACTTTAATGAAATATTTTCACTTGTTGTGAAACACACTTCACTTGTTGTGAAACATACTTTCGTAAGTATTATTAGCCATTCTTCATATGGAAGTAGACCATATAGATCTAAAAATAGCTTTTCTACATGACAAGCTTGATGAACGTTTTAATGGAATAACTTGAAGTCTTCAAGGAGTTTGGTAAAGAAAATCATGTATGTCTTCTTGAAAAGCCTTTGTATGGCTTTGAGCAATCTCATAAATAGTGGCATAGGAGGTTTGATGAGACAACGCGTGGATAGACAAGAAGCTTATACAATTGCTATTATATTATTAGCACTTGAAGGTAGAGCTACCTATCTTCTACTGTATGTTGATATATGCTTATAGCATGCAAGCAAAAGTCATAAATTGATAAATTTAAGACTTTGCTTCGTGAAGAATTTGCAATGAAAGACTTAGGATGTGCTAAGAAGATACTTGGCACGGAAATTGTGAGTGATAAGCTATTGTTCTTGACTCAAAGAAGCGATGTTAGAAAGGTAATGTATAGGTTTCATATAGTTGATTAAAATCTCGTGCAAACACTGATAATAGCTTATTTCAGACTTTCAATATGTTATTCACCATCATCAGAGGATGAGAAGTAGCAAATGGAGAAAATACCATATGCACAAGCTATGAGAAACTTAATGTATGTAGTGGTATGTTGTAGGCCTGATTAGGCTTTTACAGTAAGTGTTCTAATAAATACATGAGCAATCTTAGAAAGCAACATTGGCTTATTGTTAAATAGATTCTAAGGTATGTAAAAGGTACGATTAGTTATGGTCTTGTGTATGGAAAGTACAAGCATAAAGGTAAAGAAGTGGCAGGCTATGTGGACTTTGATTTTCATGGAGAGTAGTACAAAAGAAGATCAATTACAAGGTATATGTTCACTTTAAATGAGTAGTTGATTAGTTGGAAGTCAATTCTATAGCCAATTATGGCATTGTCATCAATTAAAGCTGAATTCATAATGGTTAAAAAAGCACTAAAAGACTCTTTGTGGCTTAAAGGCTTAGTGAGTGGGTTATGGAAAGGTTAGCAAGTAGTTGTCATCTTCTGTGACAATCAAAGTGCTATTCATCATTCTTAGAATCAAGTCTTTCATGAGAGGACCAAGCATACAGATGTGAGGAAGTACTTCGTTAGGGATGAGATTGAAGAGGAATAAATCACATTTGAGAAAAGACATACTAATGTGAGCCTAGTAGATATGTTAACCAAAGTTTCGGCAATAGCTAAGTTTAGTTTCTATCAAAACTTAGGGGTTGGTGATTTCTTAAATGAATGGTGGAGTGAATAAGCATGGAAAGAAAAGTTTCTGTGAATAAGGTAGAAATTCGTTACCAATGGGTGTCTTTAAAATCTGAGTGAAAGACATTTGGAGTTTTAATGACGTGAAATAAAGAGGTTAAAGTTTGTTATATTGGTTAAAGTTTAGAAAGTAGAGCCTTATAAGCTAGCTTATGGAGTAATTTTGTAGATCGATATCTTGAATTCTAAAATACATCTGGAAGCAATCTTGTACACTATGAAAAGCTTAGAGTCTCCTCTATAATCTTATAACCTCCTTTCTTAGAAATAAAACTTCCTCTCTGTGTTTGCTTTTGTGGATACAAGCATATTATCGAACCATATAAATTTTTTTTTCTTGTGTTTGTTTAATTGTTTTGACTTGAAAAGATGAAGAAAAAAAACTTAAGCAACAATGGCTTTGTATTTGTATTTTTCCTCCTATCGTAAGAATGAAAACAGTGTGCAGACATATACATCACGATTAATTGGAGAGCAAGAAAAAATAAACATTAATGGATCTAGGCCATACAAGTGTAAAAAGAAAGAAACAATTGCAGCCCTTGGGCTTAATTCTATTGAGGTTAATTATTAGCTTCCCATTCAACTTCAGTACTACAGTTTGTAAATGTGGTGAGGTCCAAATCGTTATCAAATAGATTATCCTCTTCGTTGTGCATAGTTGTCCTGTCTTTGTTGTCTTTTTCTAGTACAATGTTCATGTACAAGGTATTCCTGACAATGCCCTCTCCATTTGTTGAAATGCCTTCTTCAATACCCTTTCTCAAGCCTAAGGTTCTTGGTAGAACCTTGAGCTTGTTTCTGAAGTATGAGAACCTAGGAAAAAACAAAGCTTTAGTCATGCAATCTGCGATTTGTTCTTCTGTGGAAACATACCTAATTTTTAGTTTGTTTGAATTCACCAAGTCTCTGACAAAATGAATGTTTATTTCTATGTATTTTGTTCTTGCATGGAAAATAGAATTTAAGGCCATAACAGCTACACTAAGGATATCACATCATATAATTGATGCCCTTGAAAATTCAATGTTTAATTCTCTAAAGACTGAACCAACCCAAGTAAGTTCTACATAAACCAGGGCCAAGGATCTATATTCAACTCTGCACTTGACCTTGCCACAATTCCATGCTTCTTTGAGCTGCATTAGATGAGATTTTCTCCCAGGTAAACACAGGAGCCACTAATAGATTTCCTATTGTCCACATCACTCCCCCAATCTACATCTGCAAAAGCCACAGGGTTGATGTCTCCTGGAGCATGAAATTCAAGGCCATAATCAATGGTTTCCATGAGATATTTGAAAGTCTTTTTGCATGCAAACCAGAGAAATTATAAGGGGTTAGACATATACTGGCTCAACTTGTTTACTGCATAAGATATGTTAGGTCTAGTCAATGTTGCATATTAAAGACATCCAATAACACTTCTGAAAAGGGTTAGATCAGAAAATAGAGTTTCATAAGTTTTTCTAAGTTTTAAATTTGAGCACAATAGTGTATTTACTCCTCTGCAAGCTTCCAAATTTACCTTTCCTAGTAAATCTTGTAAGTATTTGGTTTGAGACATGAATAGAGTTTCTTCTAACCTGGTAACTTGAATTCTCAAAAGGTAATGTAACTGTCCTAGGTCTTTTAAAGAGAAAATGTCATTCAAAACTTTGATCAAAGTCTCAATATGTTCCTTCTTATTCCCAGTTACAATTATGTCATCAACTTATACTAACAATACAGTCAAATCATCTCCCCATTTTCTGAAAAAAAAATGATGAATGTGATCTTGAATTGAAGCCCCAATCGACCAAAGCTGACTGTAAGGCCATAAAGAACCTTTTTGATCTTGCTGACAGAGTTTGGCTTGCTATAGTCTTCTAATCCTTCAGGTTGCAACAAGTATCTGTTTTTGAAACCTCACCATTTAAGAATGCGTTATTTACATCCACCTACCTGAGTTCCCAATTATAACATGCTGCCAAGCTCAAAATTAGTCTAATGGTGGAGACGTTCACAACAGGGTTTATGTTTCACCAAAATCTATGCTAGGGGTTTGATGAAACCCCTTGGCAACAAGCCTTGCTTTTAATCTTGCTACTGAGTCATCTAGGATTTGTTTGACTTTATATACCCACTTGTTCCCCATTAATTTTTGTTCGAAGTTGTAGGGAACTAGTGTCCGAGTATTGTTCTGAACTAGAGCATTATATTCCTCAAACATTGCTTGCTTCCATATAGGATCAGTAAGAGCCTGTTCTGTATTGGCAGGGACTGATATGTCTTCTATTGCTATGTAAGCCTTGGGCTTAAAAAATTTCTGCTTTAGCCTTTGTAACCATCGGATATGTTGGCAGTTTTCTGAGTGGAAAGAAAGGTATAACATGAGGTTCTATGTTTGTTGAAGTGACTTGTGTTCCATTAGTTTTTTTTTACTGAAGAGAAAGAAAAGCTAAATTTTGTAAAGGCTGAGAAAGTTGCTGCGAGTTACCTAAACTAGAGCCATCAACTGCTGTAGGAGTAGGAGTAGTCGGATGTTTTGAAGCTGTTGCATTGTTGATATTGCTAGAAGGTCTATTTGAAATGATGAAGAAGTTGTTGATTGTTTGAGTAAAATCATAATTTTGCTCATTTTTACATTCCTAAATAAAGGATCGGTTTCAAAAGGGAATTCTTCTTCATTAAACTTGACATTGCTAGAAATATACACCCTACCACTATAATGAAAATAGAGATAACTTTTATGTTGTGAACTAAGTCATAAAAGAACACATTTAAAAGTGTGAAAGTTCATTTTATTTTTGTTATTGGGTCTTAGGAAAGGGAAACACTCACATCCAAAAGTTTTAAAGTATTCAAGATCTGGTTTAGTTTTATATAACTTTTCAAAGGGGTGAAATGTTATCTAAAATGGGTGTTGAAATTCTGTTGATTAAAGTTACTATCTAAAAGATTCAAGCCAAAACTTTGAGGCATGTAGGCTTGTACTAAGAGTGTTATTCCCACTTTTACAATATGTCCAAGGCCTTCTTTGATACCCAGTTGTTTGCACAAAGTTGACTGAAGCATTGGAATTCAAATTCATGTTACTATAGGCTAAGTTTCTCTTAATTCGGTTCTCAAAACTTAAGAGCATTGCATACACGTCTTGTGGTGGTAGACTTTTTGCTCTTGGGGCCATGTTAACAACAATCGAGTTATATTCACTGTCAAGTCCTTCAATTAAGAATAGCACCATTTCTTCATCTGAAACTTCACTACCAACAGCTCTTAGACTATCAACAAGAGATTTCATTTCATGGTAGTATTCATTCATAGACATTGAGTCTTTCTTTGTATTTTGAATCTGGGATCTGATTTGCATTATTCTGGCCTTTATTTGAGATGAAAATAGTCTCTCCAATGTTGTTCAAACCTCTCTCAATAAGGAACAATGTGTGGTTAAAGCAAGAACTCCTTCAGTCATTGATGATAGGAGCCACTCCATGAATACTTGGTTAAGTTTCAACCATGCTTGATAATCTGGATTTTCAGAGGTGATGACATTTTGTTCTTCGTCAATGGCAACATTCATGCGCCTTGGAGTGTTTTTGCTATCATCAATAAATCCTTCCAAATCATTAGCACAGATGCTTGACAGGATTTGTGATTTCCACAAGAGGTAGTTGTTATTTGTGAGTTTGATTCAAGTGTTGAAAGAGAGAGCAGAATTGTTTTGAATGATTGATGTTGTAGTGAGTACTTGTGATGAACTGCTCGGTGTGTTTGCCATTTTTAATGGCTTTGATACCAACTTGAAAATATGGAGAAGAGACCTTAAGCAACAATGGCTTTTATATTTGTATTGTTCCTCTCGTTGCAAGAGTGAAAACAGTGTGCAAGTCTGTACATCACGATTAATTGAAGATCAAGAAAAAATAAACATCTACGGATCTAGGCCATACAAGTGTAACAAAAAAAAACAGTCGCAGCCCTTAGATTTAATTCTGTTGAGGTTAATTATTAGCTTTCCATTCAGCTTCAGTGCTACGATTTGTAAAGGTGGTGAGATCCAAATCATTATCAAACAGATTCTCTTCTTTCTTGTGCATAACCATCCTGCCTTGGTTGTCTTTTCCTAGTACAATTATTTGTGCACAAGGCATTCCCAACAATGGCCTCTTTGTTCAACAGTTTCTTTGCATTTTACTTGTTATCATGATTTGTTCTTGACATGTTATCATCAAAGGAAGCAGCCTTGAATAAGGTTATAGATTAAAACCTAACAAAGAATTATAATTCATCAATAACTTCTATTAATTATGATTATTCTTGACATGCTATCATCAAAGGAAGCAGTCTTGAATAAGGTTATAAATTGAAACCTAACAAAGAATTATAATTCATCAATAACTTCTGCTAATTGGATATAACACTCTCGTCACAGCACGAGCAGGGAGCGAGAATGTAAAAAGGGATCACAACACCACAATTATCAACAAGGAACTCTACCACTGAGCTGATGATAGCGAAGACTTAAGTCTCTTTAATCCTATAGGACAAGAGAATCCTGGTCAAGTTAAAAAACAACATAGTAATTATTCAATCTGGATACGGACAAGATTTGTAACATCATATTTCGGTCATTAAATCGTAAAAGTTAGTTGTTGTAACAAATTAAGACGCTCACAAACAATTAAGACAATCAAACAACTCCAATACAATCCAATTATACACGAGACAATCATCAGATAAAAAGTGTTACAAAATTATCAGTTAAAACCAAATAAACAAATAAATGCCAACCAAATTATGTAGTAACAAAAACACCAAATAAATGAAAATTTTCAGGCGCTAACATAACTAGTTTCGGAGACAGAGGCACGGGCCAACTGATATAGAACGCTTGTTGGCGATGAATTAGAGGTCGAAGAGTGAAGAGCCTCAGCCAGAGGTCCTCCCATTGAAGCAATCTGGTTTGCTGCCCATCCTGTTGCCCATTTCAGCTGTGGCTCCTCCCTTTCGCCGCCCCGGGATCTCATTTTCTCGCTATTGCCAGTTGACAATTTCAACGAGACATCTGATGATGAATTTCCGGGCATCGAAATGGAGAGACAAGTAGTAGCACAATTTATAGAGCTGGCATTAGTTTCAGCATTGTTGGTTTCTTGAAGTGATCTTGGCCAGTCATCAAAAAAATGCCTCAGGATATGACCATCATTTCTATAATCAACTTCATTTTGGTGTTCAAGCAGGCCCTTGCTTTCAGTTTCGGACACAACAGATGAACTAACAAGGGACAAAAAAACATGCAAAAGACTGAAATTAAAACAAGAACAAGATAAAGAATTTTGATAAGAGAGCATAAGCATCATATCATATCTTCGAAAGAAGTGGTTGGGGTCAGTTTGCACGAAATCTAAAACTATTCCTCCAGATATCAAACATGTTGGCCAATACTTTCACCAGGGTCCTACCACAAATCTGTCTCTTTGTTAAAATCTAAATCACCAATAAAAAAGACTCTATCAAAATTAAAATCACATAAACATATGCAACCAATGTTATTAACTAAATCAATTCTTAATTTTTTTGCAAACAAGAAATTTTACTTTATTATAAGATCAAAGGAGAGCAACTATTACCTCTGATTGAAGTGAAGAAGATCAATGGAAGGCGAGGGAGCCGAGAGTCCAAAACTAGTCCCATTAGCCATTTCAGCAAGTGGTGAATCAGAGATAGTGGTTTTAAGAGTCCCAGCAGCAGCAGCAGCAGCCAGGCCAGCACTGGAGCCGCCGCCGAGAATAGAACTGGCGGTGGCGGTACTGGAGGTGGGTGTGGGGATTTCCACATGCTTTCTTGAACGGCTGCGGCCCCGGTGCATGTGGCGCTCGCAATACTTGTGCCCCGCCACTACGTCCCTCGAGCACCTCCATTTCTTGCCATCAGTCCTTCTGCATCGCCCTGGCTCCGGATCCATGGCGGCTCTTCCCCAGTAACCAGATTGCAACACTGATCAATCATATTGCTCAGGTTTTGCATTGCAAAGAAGTTAAAGATCAAACATGATAAAGATTTCAGAAACATTTTGAAATTGTAATAATATGTTAAATGCACAGATCAGAAGTTTATAGATAAAGCTAAAAAATCAATCAGATCTCTGAGATCGTGAAATAATCCGAAAAAATTGGGGTTACCGTTATTATTTGATGAAAAGGCATTGTTCGATCGCAGTAAAAGGAATGAAACTATTGATTGCAACATGCAAGGATTCATGTCGTAGGATTAATGTAACGCATTTAAAAATTAAAAAATAAAATGAGATCATGAATCATGGTGTTGACTAAGAACATGAAATGACATGACATGACATGTTACTATTAATTAAAAATGAAGGGAATCAGCAAAAATTATGAAGAGTGGCGTATGTAGAACTCACAAGCTGGCTGATGATGAGAATAATGTTGAAGAGAGTGATGAAGAAAATATGGAGACGAGTGAAGAAGGCTTTTCTTGATTGGCTGGACGAGTTCACGTGGAACAGCAGCACCAGCTAACATATACCTGTAGATCAAAGCCTGCAGTTCAAGCTCCTGCCACTGAGCCAAGCTGAAGTAACTTCCCGTCACTGACAAATTAAAAGGCAAAAACAGATGTTAAAAGAGTAAGAACTCATCTAATTACTTCACAGCATATATAAAACTACACTTTTCTGGGTTGCTGTCGCAAGGTGAAGGAGAAGTGAAATAGAAAGCTTGGGTGCAAGGAAGAAAAGAGAAGAATCTTACTGGGAAATCTGGTGGTTGAGTCTGGAAATGCTGACAGGCTGCTAACTATGCTGGTGGGTTCAGGCACAAACAAAGGGAGAGCATATGGCAGTTGTTGCTGTTGTTGGTTTTGTGGTTGATGTGGTTCAAGAAAGAGTTTTGGTATCTTTGCAGAAACTTGTTGCTCTGACTCCTGCTGGTCTCTCCATTGCTTCAGATGCAATTCCATGGAGAGAGAAAGAAATGTGACTTGTAATTTGGTTGCTTTTGATTTGGTTGGTATAAAAAAGGCTTTGTTTAGTGGGTTGGGTTAGTAAATAAGGGAAAGCTTGTAAAGCTTTCGCAGGAATTTGGGCAGGTTTATTTTACTTTTCCTTTTTACATACAAATTTGGCAGACACCCAGCACAGAGAAACGAGTATTCTGACAAGTTGAAGACTGCAAGAGTTTGTATACAAGCAGTGGAGATGGCAAGGCTAAGCTAGGGTACTTCAGAAAAAGACCGACCGACAAAGACAGTTGAGAGCAAAAAGATAACCTTCAAATTGTAAAATAACAGTCAAAATTTGTATTAGGAAGAGAAGAGAGGTGGTTACAGCCTGGTGTTAGGCTTAGTCAGCTTTGCCTTGGAAATACCACTCAAGCTCTTCTCTTTCTATCATTTTAATTAATTAATTATTTATTTATTTAAATCTTTAACTTTTTATCATTTATATTAGAGGGAGTTTAGTGTTGTTGTATAAGTGTAATAATACAATAAAATTATTTTAATTAAAAAATATATTAATAAAAATAAAAAATATTTTTTATTTATTTTATATACTAATTTTTTATTTTTAATTAAATATTCTCGTTACATCGTATCTAAAACCGTTCTTGACAAGACTCTCTCTTTGCAGAAGGCAGAAGACTTGGTGGGTTGCATACCGCATAAAACAACACAGTCAAAACATAGTGCTTTGTTGAAAGAGAGAGATTAATTCAAAGAATTATACATGAGCCGACGGTGCAGTACCGCCTTCCAAAGTCAGCTAAGCTTGGATTAATCGTTTTCTTTTGCGGTCTCCTGAAAGACAGAAATGATGGCACCCTCGTCTCTCCCCCTCTCAGTCTCTTCTTCTTTTACAATTCTCAAAATTCGAATTCGGGATTCCTCATTCTTCGGTATATGTGATATGGGAATGGTTAAATCAGAGGGGTAGCCTCTTTTAATATAAAATTTAAAATAATTAATATAAAATTAAATATTTAAAATAAATTATTTAAAATATATTATAAATAATTTAAAATATATAATAAAAATAATTAAAATATGAAAAAAAAATTTAAAATAATTAAATATGTGTCATATGATTCCATATAATACACTTGCAGTTTCTTATCATATGACACATTTGTTACTAAGTATATTTCCTGTCAAACATTGTTTTATAGATTTATAATGGTATTTTCGTTATGTCTTAAGCAAGCATTTGCAGGAGCTTTATTAATTTTAGGGAACTTGAAAGCGGTGTTTTGATGAATTTTATAAATACTTTATTTTATTATGATTTTTTAACTAAACAAAAAAAAATATTTAAATTATAATGTAAATCATCAAACAACAAACAATGTTAAGGGACTTTTTTAAAAAAAGAAATATGTAAGATAGAATTATATATCTCTATAACTAATCCAAGTAAAGCATTTACTTCTACAATTGTGTTTGTATCACCTACTAGTTTAGTAGAGATGGGATGGAAACTAATTAAGTTTCTTTATAGGATTAGGTGTTTGAGGCACCCACTATTTTTTTTTAAATTTGTTAGTGAAAAAAATTAATATATTTTAAGTAAATGAGATTCGCTTAATTATTTTTCTTAAGTTTTTTACCATATTTTTATATATTAAATTCGACTTAAAAATCTACCAAGTTTTATAAGATATTTTAGACTAAAGATTTTAGTCTTATGAAAGTATCATTCAAAGATTCTAATAAAAAAAAATTTTAAATTTTGAAAAATGAAATTATTCAAAATAAGTTACTCCAAATTGAATTATAAAAATTATCATTTATAATTTTTTTTTATTAGTGAAATATTTTAATAATTTTTATTATCAAATCAAATGATTTTTGTCTTTTTAAGAAGTTCTTTATTAAGTTTTCCTTTATTAACAAATTCTTGATTTTTTAGTTTGTTTTTACATCTTGTTTTATTTATAGTTGTGGATTGTGTTATTGAATTATCTAAGATTTATTCATTTATAGTCAATAAATTCTAACATTTAAATCTTTCATTGTGTAAAATACCTTTCACCTCCCTCAAGTTTTCTAGCACTTAAACATAAAAATTTCAATTTATATAGAATAGAAGCATATAGGTGTATGCAATAGAAATGATGTATATATGTAGTGAGACACAAAACCTTAATGTATGATAATAATGAAGGCCTATGACTATTTATATTTGTTATAAAATTTTATTACCTAAAAATTATTATTATTAATATATATATATATATATATATATAATATATATAGAAGTATATATTTTTTTACTTTTAACTCGAAGAAGGGATCAAATGGGTCTAATTAGAAAAGATGAAATATGCATTTTAACTGTTAACCAATTTTTTACTTTTCTTTTATTTTATCAAATATAATATTATTGTTTTAACCTTTTGAGAGATACTTTAGATATTTGACAATACTCAAATTGATGATAGCCTTTTCAAATAAAATTTGAGTTCTATTTACTAAAAATAACTCAATTATTCAAAAACCAATAAAAATTTTTGTTTTACATTCAAAAGTTTGGCAAATTATAGCTTTTCACAAATCAATTTGAAAGTTAATCTTTTATTTTTCTTACCTCTTTTTAAAGAAGTATTTTTCATATGCTTTAATGTTCATTTTCCAACTAAATGATTTAAAGAAAAGGATCAAAAATAATTACTGTAAATTTCTCCAAAATAAAACCCAATTAAATCCTAATATTTATTAATATTGAATTCTCATTCTAAAATCAAACACATCAAAAGAATTCCCGTAATACTTGGATAATTAAACAAGTAGACTTATATAACTAATTCCTTCTAGATTGACACTCATACTCTCAAATTGTTATTACTTGAAGACAATCTACACTTAAGTATACAACCTTTAAGCTATAATCAGTTTTTGGCATTATTTTTAGGGTATTACAATTTATATATACTTAATTTGTTCCTATTATTATTAAGTATTTTCTTTTAATAACTCTAAAAATTTTTGTTTATTTTTTTTTAATATTGGGAGGCTCAGCACTCATTTTGCATTTCGTTTGTTCATTTCATATGGTTGGTTTCACCCATTACTATTAATTTATTTTTGTTTACTACTTTATTTTTGTTTACTGCTTCATTTGCATCGTGATTATCATTCTAGTCGCTTGATGAAAGTTGATTATGAAACTTTAGTTGGCAACTTGTTTGATTCGCCTCACCATTCACACACATCAAACATTATGGTTGAAAATGAAAGTGTGCATGATGAACATGAAAATTGACTTTTGAGAACAATGTGTGAATATTATAGATCGTTTTTAGCCATAGTGTTCAATGTGTATTAATCATGAGGTGAATCAAACAAATTACCAACTAAAATTTTGGAATTACCTTTCACCAAACGACCCAAATGAGGATCACGATACCATTCATGTATAAATTAAATTAAATATTACAACATTAAAATTTAAAATAAATAAAAGAGGCGGTATAACTTTTCTCTTGACAAAAACAAAATAAAAATAAAAATAAACAAAAATAAAAATAATAGTTGGTAAAACCAACTTTATAAAAATAAAGTTATAAACAAAATAAATTAACAGTAGGCAGTGTAACCAACCACATGAAATATGTGGTTAAACCTCCCGACAATAAAAAATAAATAAACAAACAAAAATTATTAGAATTATTTAAAGAAAAACTTAATAATAGAAACAAGTTAACTGTATACAAACTGTAATTTTCCAACAATGGCAGGCAACACTTGTTACAACTTAAAAGTTGTACACTCAAGTCTAAGTTATCATTAAAAAATAAAAATTTGAGAGTCCAAATATCAATCTACAGAGAATTAAATATATAAGTCTACTTGTCCAATTATCTAAGTCTTACAGGAATTATATTGATATATTAAATTTTAGAATGAGCATTCAATATTAATGAATATTAGGGCTTTGAGATCCACTTTGGATAAATTTACAATAATTACTCTTGATCCTTTTTTTTAAATCATTTAGTTGGAAAATAAACATTAAAGCACATAAAAAAAGTACTTCTTTAAGGAAAGGTAAGAAAACAAAAAATTAACTTTTAAACTAATTTATAAAAAATTATAACTTATCTATCTTTTGAGATGTAAAAAATAAATAAGCATTTAATGTAACTTTTGCTAATAATGAATTAAGCTCGCTAACAACTCAAAATACTTTTAAGAAATAGAATTCACTCAACGATATTATATTAAATCACAAATCAAAGGATAAAAGAATAAAACTACAAACGCATCAAAGTTTCACCTTTAGCCCCAATAATAAGTTTAAAAATACATTGTAAGAAAGAGTGTGGAATCAAATTTAAAATCTAAGCATTTAAGAGATTTAAAGATAAAAGGACCTATTTATAGGAAAATATAAAGGTAAAATGACAAATAAGTTAGCTAAGGTTTGTCAAAGAAATTGGTTAAAAGTTAAGCAAGTGTTTACAAGACTTTCTTTCACATGCACTAGGAATGCATTGCCAATTATTTAGTGACATGTTTAGATTTTGTCTCTAACCAAAACAAGTAATAGGTCATTGTCTCAACTTTCTAGAACATTTTTGATCATCTGATTTGAATATGTATTTTGTAAGATACAGCTAGAGTACGAAAGTTTATCAAGCTAGATCATAGCTGCATTTTGGTTCATTGAAGTCTAATTTTGTTCACCCAAACATTTAGACTACTTTAACCTTTGGCCTACAATTTTGTAAAAAAATTTGTTCATGATTTATTGGCTCAAAAATGACATCAATTGAATTTTTAAATTGAAAGATACGCTTATTGTACGAAACTTGTGAAAAATTAATTATTTTTTATTAATTAAACCAACTATTATTTTAAAACTCAAAAGTAAAATAAAATAAAATACTTATTTTAAAGAATTTAATAATATTAAGTGAGAAATAATAATATAAACTCTCAATAAATGTACACTTTTAAGTGTTTATTATGTAGTATTGCTAAATTATATCTATATTTTTAAGCATATGCTTGTTCTATTATAATAATAAATATTAAAATTCCATAGTCTAAGGTGATCAATTACTTCAAGCTAATTTTAGTTTATTTTTTAATTATGTCATAATCAACTATCATAGTCATATAAGAATTTATGACTTGTAATGCAATCTTAAGAATATTTAAAATTTCAAGAATTAATTTTGAGACTTCAAGAAAGAATCTTGAAATCTAACAATTTAAATTAAAATTCAAGTCCTATGAAAACTAAAATTTATATTTAAAAAATATTGACCTAATGAATAAAGAAATCAAGAATTAAAAACAAAAATGTTGACCCAATGATTCACTAATTATGAATAAAAAAAATATAAAAAAAAATATTTGAACATCACAAAATAAGTCTCTTGATAAGTTCACAAAATTTTACGAAAAATTAAAAGGAGGAGCTTACAATCTCAATTTAGTAAAATTTAATTCATTCTTTACAAAGCTGTTTACGTCTCTTTATATAAAACTTATAATTATATTCTAAAATAATTAAGAATAAAAATTATAATATAAAATAATTAGGAATAAAAATTTTAAAATAATAAAATTAATTAAAATACATGTCTATATAACGTTCATAAACATACTAGAAAACCTAATTAAATGTCACAAAAGTATATCCCAAACGAGTTATAGTTCTTCTCTTGTCATTGTAATTAATTCAATTGACACATACAAAAATTCATTATGAACTTCTTGTTAATTCTCATCAACTTTTTTCTTCTTTCTTTTGACATATTTCAATCTTAAAAGTAATATTATTCTCATCAATAAGAGATTTAGTAATATTAGACATACAAAGCATAGTCATGTAAACTAACTTAGACAATCTTGAATTATCAATAAGATATTTTTCTTCTTTTTTTTTAACTTTCATGAAAATATGTAATGTAATAATAATATAATTAAAAATTGGTGAGAAAGGTGTATCTCTTATAATACTTATTATTCATTACTATTTAAATAAAATGAATACTAACAATTTTATTTAATCTTTTGGTTTAAATTTAATTGGCTTACACAATTTTTTTTATATTCTAAATTTTTTCTAATTTTTCAATAATTGTGAATATACACAATGTTATTACTTTAAGATATTTGATTTTTTTTTCACTCTCTTAATCTTATCGGTAAGATATTACTAACAGATTCAATAATTTTAACTAAGATGAATGTATTAAGAAAAAAATCTTCCATGAAGAATCAAACTTGAGTGGCATGCTCACCTTGGCTCTTAAATGTAAAAAATTTAAATTTGGGACTTAAATATTACAAATTATGTATGTTGTGATAACAGCCCCCACGTGTGTGTATTGATCGCACTGAAATTGAAATTATTACTATTCAAATAGCATTGGAAAAGTACAAATTTCAATCAATTTTTTGAAATTAGTTTCTCTCCCTTATCATAACTTTAAATTTTAGCCAACCAACTGTTCTTAATTAAGAAATCTTTAGCATTAACAGCTCTTTTTAAGTCTTAATAGGCTAATTAAGCGACCGCAATCCCACTTCTATTAATATTATAATGTTGGTGGAAGAAAAGGCTGCTCCCGTGTAGGATCCAGTCTTTTTTTTCCTATAATTTAATTGTGTAGGTTAAAGTTTGTCACACTGGCACGCGAGACCATCACGTGCCTTATTCTCGCGATGGTCGAGGCAAAGCAAAAGCTTGGCTCAACTCAATATCCCTTCTGTTTTCTTGGTTTCTACACAAAGTGCTCAAAAAGATACGTTACTCGTACGCTAGCCGTAGCCTACAACAATGTGTATGATGAAATGCCATACTGAAACCATTCTGTTGGTAGTACCTTGAGCCCATCACAGACTTTCTTTTACAAATTTTATCCCTTTTTTTGTTTTATCTTGTAATACAGCACGTATAAATTTGTCATATAAAATTTTACTTACATAAAATTTATGTTTTTTTACAATACGTTATCTTTATATTTTAGATGTATTTAAATATTAATATGTATAATATTACATATATTTTTTAATTTTTTAAAAATTAAAAATATAAATTATATAAAATTTGGAATAATATATGTGATTGAATGAATAAAATTTATATAAAAGTATATATTTTAATATTATTTATTAAATTTAAAATATAAGAAAAAAAAAGAAAATAGAACCATTATTAGTGTCACATGTAGTATTTGTAACACCATAATTTTTTACATCATACACCATTACACTACTTTTATGTTATTTATTGATGCACTCTCAATTATTTAACTAAAATTATTTTTATAATTAAATTTTAAAAAATAACTCTCAATTGATTGTATATTTAAAATAATTTTTAAAAAGAATGTTTGATAAACAATTTTATAAAAATAACAATAATAATTAGCCTTTTTTTTAAATTATCCTAAATGAATTATCATTTAAAAATATTCATCACTAACTTTTATACTATTTGATTTGATATTTCACAGCACAATTAAGAGATTAAGGGATCTATTTAATCGAATTCAAAGATATTTTTTTTATTTATATTTGCGTGCGAAGAAAAATTTAGGTGGATAAAACTTATTTGAAAATATTACAAATATGTTATTTTTCAAATAAGTTGTCACACCATAAATTTAGTAAAAAGATATTTTTAAAAATATAAAATTTATAAATATAATTTTAAAAAAAACTTTTCAATTCAAATTATTTTATCTTAATATCTCCATTTGACATTTATTGACTTAAAAATTGATAGACATATATTTACACAAATATAAAATATAACAAAAAAATCTTTCAACCAAAAAACTTCTAAAATACTTTAATTATCGTATCTTCGGTTACATTTATAATCTAAAAAATAAGGATGAGACAAAAAATAATAATAAGATAATTAATACATAAATTTTTTTAATTAAATTTGTAATACTAAACATATTATAATAATTAACAAATATCTACTATCTAAAATTTATAACTAAAACTACAATGAAATAAAATCAACATGATACCTTGGTTTGCTCTCGGTTCCTCTCGACTTCTTGTTCCCCCTAAATCAAGTTTTGCTTTGTTTGTTTGTTTGTTTATTTTATATTTAGTGGCAAAACTAGCAACTAAAAACAAGGTACTGGTCTTTAAATACAAAGCCGACAATTAAATCCATGTGTCTTCCGCATTGTGGAACCTGCTGCATCTTCAAGTATTTGACACGTGACTCAAAGTTGGCAATTTTCCCTAAGCCAACATTGTGCCTGCAGGCATCACTTGCATATTTTCATTCCAATATGAACATGAAAACAAAAATTAGTATATTTTTAATAATAAATAAATAAATACTAATTTTTAATAAATCATTCGTATTATTTATTTAATATAATATACTGTAATAAACCCATGCTTTGTCGTTCTTTGGGTGGTAATACTAACATAGGACGGACAATTCAATCTTGGGCCACTTAAACTTTTAAGTTGGGCTGTTCAACTGGGCCTGTAAGTAGGCTTCTGGTATGGTCATTTTTATTTTATTAAATAAATATGGAAGATATTCTTAAATTTCATTAAAAAATAATTTATATAAACTATAAAGTTACGAAAATAAAAAATATTTTTTTAAAAAAAATTATTGATATTTGCAATAAAGAAAGGAACTGTACCGGCTGTAATAAATTTTCGGCTTCACATGGTAGAATTCCGGAGCCTACAAATAATTTTCGTACATTTATTTTCAACAACATGACAAAATCACAGCGTCCCCACTCTATTCTATTCTAATCTTATGCCATCATCTGTCTTTGGTCGTGACCGATACCACCAAATTATTTCTGTTTCATTTTTATTTATTTATTTATTTATTTTGTATGTATCCTTTTGTTGCTTTTAGTAATTTGAATTTTTTTTTCAGGGAAATATAAATTGAGTTCAAAAAAATTTAATTGAATATTTTATTTTTTTTTAAAAAAAATAAAGAAAATTATTTTCAAACTAATATTGGTAGACAGGTGAATGGTCAATAATAGCTATTAAGTAAATGTATGTGTTTGTCGAGATTGATTGACGGAGAGCATAAACTTGTTGAATTCACGTGAGTCCATCATCCATTAGAAACAACGCGAAGGAAGAGAGTTGAGAGAGGCAAGATCTCCTTTTAAATAATAATCAAAAGCCGAGATAGACTTATAATTATGTTAATAATCTAAACCTGGCTCAGCTTTGTCTCATTCAAATGAAAAAAATTCGACAGCCAGGGATTGAAGGGTTTGATTGGAAAAATGTCAGACTGCAAAACAGGTCGTCCAAGCCATTGAACCTGACTTTTATTAATGACGCAGATTGAATAATTATATACGGAAAAATGAAGTCTATGACTCTGCAAAAGTATGCATTTATATATAAGTTGTTGAATACTGAAATGTATCCACCTTAGTTGGGAGCAATGAATAATGGGTTTGTGAGTTGTTCGGTCAGCCTAGAATTAGATTGTTATCGTTGGAACCTAGAAAGAAAGCCTAGGGACTTCTCCTTGCATTTTTTTTGTTGACTTTAGGATAATTGCATAGAAAACAGACAGGTAGTATTGATAACCTGCCATGCCAACAAGCCACTTCTGCGTGCAACTTTTGGTTGAAAGCCGCTCCGTTAGGTAGGATGCCTGCTTCTGCTTACTAAGAAATAGCATTTTTAATTTTAGTAGTTTAAGACTATCAAAATCAAAAGGATAACTTTTATATTTTAATATTTGTTAACTAATTTTTACAAAGAGAAGCAGTGAAGTTAATTCAGATTAAGTGCTCGTCCAGTAATTACTTTTTCTACTGATTTAAAGAAAATTTTAACGTCAAAAGTGCTTCTTTTTTTTTAATTCGTGTGTATAAATAAAGAAAATTTTTTAATGAATTAAAAAAATTATTGTACTTATATAAATATAAATTTTTAAAAATAAAAAAAATTTGAATTATTTTAAAAGACTAAATTATTTGAAATATTCTTATTTTATTTTAAATATTTTACTTTATTTAAATTCTAATTATAATATTTTTATAAAAATATTTAATATAAAATTTTACATCACTTAAATAAAATTTAAAGTTTAATTTTATAAATATTCTATCATTTATTAACTAGTATAAATATTTTACACACAAGACTTAAAATTATGGATGCCAAGAATAATATCATATTAAGAATAAATTTATTCTGTCATAAGTTTTAACATTTAATTTGCCTTCATTATCAAATAATTCTTTTGAAAAGGAAAAAAAAATCTATTGCAATTCCACATTTATTATTTAATTTACTTGTTTCAATATCGATTTTTGTGGGTCTGCACAAAGTTCATGACCAGAAGGCAGTAAAGACAGTTGGCCATTCCACATCCGCCGGATTCTAGAGAGGACACGAAACAAGAAGATGGTAGCGCCGTACAGATTTTGCCAGACCAAAACGCAGTTCACTGAGAGAAATAAACTTCTATACGTGGGCCTCACAGCCAGACAACATATCATTCGCGTTACCAAACACGACCCTAATCAATTGCAGGCGGATTAGGTAAAGTTTCAATCTTTGCTCTGCTGCTTGAATTAAATTAAAATAAATTATTTATCACTGAAAAAGTAAATAAAGAAAAAGGGGAAATCAGTGTACAGACAAGCAGCACTCGAGTGATGAGTGATGGTAATGCACGCTTTGAATAATCACCGTTGGATGGTCCCACCACGAGATTCCAAGGCCCACAAATCGTTTTGATCCCATGATCATGACCGTTGAATTTTCATCAGTGTCGAACACGTCTAATTGTTAGAAATGGTCCCCGCCACCACTCTCCGTAGGGAAAAACAAAAAATACAATTCCAATAACGAGTGATCATGTCTTTTTAGAATATTTAAAGTAAACCTTGGCTTAGATCATCATATTTTATAAATTCACATAAAATAAACATAAATAATAATGTAAAAAAACATGTTTAATAAAATTTAAGTAATTTATAACCAAAAAGAAAAAAGTCATATGTAACATGTAATTACTCAATTTTTTAATTTTATAATTAAAGGGATAGGTTTGCGTGTGTATGTATATATAACATATTTTGTTTAAAAAATAAATATACGAAAATATTTAATGATATATTAAAAAGTAATTAAAGGAAAAAAAAAGAAAAAGATTCTAAATTTAATTGGTTTGAGCTGGAAAGGGCGATGGACTTTGTCAAAAGGTCAGTAGATGAGAAGCCGGCTGCGGAGTGGCGTGGCCCCTTCTTTCTGCCACTCTTTGCTTTGGCTTTGCTCTTACGACCCCTTCAATATGTATATATATGTATAGGCGTGGCCCTTTCTTTCTGCCACTTTTGCCTTCGGCTTTGCTCTTACGACCCCTTCAATGTGTGTGTGTATATATATATATATATATAGGGTGGCCCTTTATTTCTACTCCAACCCAAACGTTTTGCTTAATGGTTAGCCACAAACTCCACCTTCATCGTTTAGGGCATGGCCATCGCTACCGTCATAACACTTCCATGTGAATCTAAAACGTCAAAATTAAAATTCAAAAATCTAAAACATAAAAAAAATTATATTAGATATAACGTAAAATTAGCACTAAATTTTTTAAAATATATATAATTTTTTAATTTTTAATATTTACAAATCTAAATTTTGTAAAGAGTTTATATGAAATCTATTGTAACATTGTTCGAAGTAAGCGACTTCTATTTCTATAACTAATAAATTTTTGATAAATATATCTTGTTAAGCAATGCTTTACTCATCTAATTTATATTCGTAATAATATTTAAAAATTAAGTACTAAAGTTGTGTTTGTTTTCAGAAAAGAAAACGATAAAAGAAATGAAAGAGAAAATTAGATTGCATTTCTTTGTTTGGTTGATAAATAGAATAAATGAAGGAATTGTCTTAATTATATTTTATTTGAATAAAAATATTTTTTTTATTAGAATAAATAATAATTTATATATTTACTAATTTAAAAATTAAATTATTTTTAATTTTTACTAAATTCCAAAGTTTTAATAATTAATTTATTAAATAAATATTTAAATTTTAACTATATAAATATTTTTTTAATTTTATTATAATTTGATTGTTAAAAATGATTACTTACTAATTTTATATTAAGATATAATTAATTCATTTTTTAAATTTTTAATATTAAACTATTAACATAATTAATAATTTATTATTAAAAAAATAAAAATAAGTAATTTAATTTTTTAAAATAAAATAAATTTGTAATAAATATTTATATTTATATAGTTAAATTTATATGATGATAAAATTAAAAATTAATGCTTTAATAAAAATAAAATTATAAAATTTTTTCTTTTTTAACTCTTAGGGTATGAATTTTTCATTAGTAATAAAGGAATTCATATTCCTTCATCTTAAAAAAGTAATTTTTTTTATTAAAATAAATAAGATAATTTGTAAATTTTTTTTATTAAAATAAATAAGATAATTTAAATTATTTTTTCTTTTTTTCAACTAAAAGAAATCAAAATATTAATAATATCGTTAAATTAGTTGTTAAGAAAACAATCAAGAAGAAGAAATTAAAAGAAAGAATAAAAAAAAATGTCAAACCATTTCGTAAAGGACAGGACACTCGCGTACGAAAATATGCATTAGACAAGTAAGGTATGTATAAATAAAATAATAAAAAAAAAGGGGAGGTCCATCGCGTACATGGCTACAGAGGGAGTTATAGGCATGTGGAAGTGACGACTGTAACAGTTGGTTCAGATCGCTTCTTATTCTGGTTATCTCAACTCAACCGACTTTGGAAAAACATTTTCAAGAAGCAACAAAACAAGAACAAATGGCAACGGTGCTATTTTTATTTGTCGTTGATCTCATGAACTGCCAGCCGTTGCTCGTCTTCTGCATCTGCTCACACATTTATTTATGATTATACTTACTTTGTCAGAATTTATTTTTATTTTATTTTAAAAATAAAATTGTTGTTTTGATGCTATGTTCCGAAAACAGTAATTGAATCTTTCTATCTTGTAACCGTACAGTAAAAATCTGGTGGGGGTTAAAATGATTAATTATTACTAATTTTTCGGAGGAATAATGGGTGGCTTTTCCTTTAAAAAAAAACAATAAATAAGAATATATTTTAATTATTTATATGATACAGTGGCATTAGAGTAATTTATTATTTTTATTATAGGATTTATCCGTTAGTACTCCTCTTGTTATTTTATTCACAAATACACGATGGATGGAAAGTACTAAATGAACCGTTATCGTAAATTTGAAATTGAAATGGCGTGGGGGGTTGTCATGTGTAATGTATGCATGTGTGTATAATTGGGGAGGAGCCAGTAAGGTCGTCTTATTTTTTACTTCCAAAAAACGATTCATTCAGCTAAAGATGAAATCCGGCCCCGTCTTCATCAGTGGTTGGCAGTTAGGTCATTTCACCTTCTGCTTTTGTATTTTATATTTATATTTTTTGTTCATAAAATAAATAAATAAATAAAAAGATAGCTTAACCTACTAAAAATAAAATAATAAAATAAAATATTTAAAGCTACAGGGCAGCCTAGCCTTGTTGTTCCACAAGCACTTATCAGCAACAGAAGAAAGAAGAAAGAGAAATAGAAACAACTCATCATTTCAAAGCAAAAGCAAAGGAAAGAGAAAGAGAGAGAGAAAAGAAAAAGGAAGTGAGATAATTAAAGAGAGGAAATCAAGGAAGGACAAGGGTTTTTTCTTTGTGAAGATTGAAGATTGAAAAATGTCGATAGAGCAGCCTCATCCTCAGCAGAGCCAGAACTTGAACCAGTTAATGTTGCAGCAAAACTCAGGTAGTCTTAGCTTTAACAGCAACTTGTCCAAGGAAGATGAAGAGATGTCTAGGTCTGCTCTCTCTAATTTCAGAGCTAAAGAAGAAGAGATTGAGAAGAAAAAACTTGAGGTCAGAGATAAAGTTCAAGCTCACTTGGGCCGTGTCGAAGAGGAAACCAAGAGATTAGCCATGATTCGTGAGGTTTGTTCCATAACTTTGCCTCTTTTTTACTGGGTTATCAACAAAATCTGTTTTTTTTTCATGATTTTTACTATCTGGCTGAAAAAATTTGTTGACTTGTGCTATGAAGTTTTAAGTTTGTATTTTCTTTGATTAATTGTGAACAAATGGAAAAAAAATTATGGGCAGAGACCTGTTAAAACTTGTGATCTGAACTCAAGACATGAAATTTGAAGCAGGAAACTTTTAAGCAAGGAAGTTCTGGCTTCATCTTTTGATTTACTAAATAAAGATATTTTATTTATCCAAAAAACAGAGAGGCGGTATTTTTTTAAAGGAAACAAATGTACTTTTTTTGTTAAATTTGTCAGCTAAATAAAAATTTTAACCAAGTAAAATAATGTCAGATAATTGTTGGTATTGTGTTTACTGCAACAATAATATTATCAATTGATGGATTAAAGGTACCCTATTGAAAGTTTGTGAACTGGGAAATATGAATCAATTTATGTTCCTTTAAGATAGTATTAGTGCTAAGCCAAGGTCCAAAAAGGGGACAAATATGAAGAATTGCTGCTAGATTTTTTTGTATTCAGATAATCTGTGGGGTTTCAGATGAACAAATCAATTTATATTAATCTGTGAATGTTATTATTGACAAGCTTTTCTGATTTTGAATGGACAAATTTTATGTTTATCAGGAACTGGAAGCTCTTGCAGATCCCATGAGAAAGGAAGTTGCTGGGGTGCGTAAGAAGATTGATTCCGTTAACAAAGAGTTAAAGCCTCTAGGGCATACTTGCCAGAAGAAGGTGAAACTTTATCAAAACCAAATCCGATGCATCCTATGAATTTGTCATTTTGTGGATCAATTAATTGTGAAATTCTATGAAGATTTTCAATTGAGATCACTGAGTTTGGGTTTACAATATGAAACAGGAAAGGGAATACAAGGAAGCCCTTGAAGCTTTTAATGAAAAGAACAAGGAAAAAGTACAGCTAATTACCAAATTAATGGAGGTTAGTCTCTAATTTTGTTATCAGCGAGATAGAAAAAGACAGAGGGACACTCTTGTATTTTTTGTGTTAACTTTACTTTGGTGTTGTGTTTTTTTTGTCGGAGTATTCACAGCTGGTGAGCGAAAGTGAGAAGATGAGGATGAAGAAGCTGGAGGAGCTGAGTAAGAGCATAGATTCCATACAAAACTGATGTAGCCTAGTGCTGATAACTGATATTAGGTCCGAGTGATGTATCTAAAGATGACTTTTGATATTTATATATGGTTGTTTTGGGTTTGGTGTATTGTATGCGTCAGTTTGTTTGTTTTCAGTTAGAATTTGTTGGATCTTTAGCTGATTTAGGAAGGGGATTACCCGATAAACAGGTTTGTAACTAAACATGTCTCGTCTTGTATTGTCTCAACACTGTTTTTGTTGTCATTTTTACTATGTTCAACTTTGTAATGTTTCTTTTAATTAATTAAGTTTTGTGTAATTTGGGGTTTGTTCTGAAGCCATGATGTGTATCTAGATTGTAAACTATTTGTTGATTATCGAACCCATTTGTTTGTCGTCCTTTTTTGAAGCCGCCCTTCTCTGGTACTGCTAGCGCATGGCATTTGCGTCAAAGAAGACAAATGATTTGTTTTCACTACCTTTCCATTTAATGCAGATGATAGCTTCTTTAAAGGACGTTCAAATTCAGTGCTAAAATGTAGAAATACTGCACAAGCTTGTTTGCGGCAGTCAATTTCTTTAAAGCAAACTGCGTCTGGACTTTATTACATATGCAAGTGTTTAGTTTACAAAATACATTGAATGATTGAGAAAACAATGCTATTGTTTGATGGAAAAGGATAAAAGCAGCATGTGGTTTTGCTGTAAATGGGTGAATGTGTGGACGGAAAGTGATAACAGCTGGTATGGTGTGGTACAAATCATTCTGCTAGCTATTATGCCATTTTATTCCAACTTTGCTTTCAGATTCTTTGTTCATAACGATGCTTACCGTTGCGTGGTCCTAGTATTATGAACTCACACCGGGAATCTACATCTTACTAGATTAAGCCTTTAATTTCCAAATTGTAGTACTTATGTTCAATAATCTTGTTGAGTGTTAGGCATGTTGACCACGAGACGGGCGGGCTGCTTTGCCGTTGACTTGTTGAGTAGAATTTTCCTAAATTTGAGAGAGGACATTTGCCTTGTTGAAATGTTGAGTTGAATTTTCCCAGACATTATTTTAATCACAGAATAAAATTTCCTTTTTCTCCGACTTTATGAAATACCAGTAGCTTAGCTTCCTTCTGTTTTACTCGTTGCAAAAGATGTCATTCTACTTTCTACTTTGTCATCTTTCCTTGGAATGAAAAGAAATACTAGTAGCCATGGAATCCGATTCCCAGAAAACACAACTCATAAACTAAAGTAATTGATTGATTTAGATTGTCTTAATGAATCTGTTAAACACTCTACATCATGATACTGTTGTGAAGTAGACAACTTGGCAGGCTAACTTATTTGAAAACTCAGTCTGAAAACTGTAGTAATAAAATATCTCACTATTATGCGTACATTAACAACTGTTTCAACGACTACAACTAGATACAACAAAACCATAAGATTTGCTTGTAATTCTTAGACTAATTGGAAATCCGAACTCGACAAGACAAGACAAGATTATAAAATCATGTTGAAACAGTGGAGGGGAATTTGATGCTAATTGCTAAGCCCAACCAACAGTAAGAAATAAACAGAGTGGAATCGTGCCGACAGTAAGGGCAGAGTTGGTCTGTTAAAAGAGATGTAAACAGCAACTGTGCCTTAAAGTAAGAAAAAGAAAGCATGACTTCACCAACTATTGCTGTTCCACTTTTAGGTGCAGAGCATCTTATCAGTTTCACCCTTTTTTTTTACCTCTGTTCAATTATCCTTGTTTATGGAATTTCTAGTGGACCCACGCCACATAATACTAGAGTAGGTTCATGTATAATGTGAATAAAGAATGGCATGTGATAAAGCTACAACAATTGTATGTTTAAGGAAAATAATGAAAATTTGGCTAAACTTACAATTAAGTTTCAATCTAAATTTTACTATGAAAAAAAGTATACATTAATTATAAATAGCAGCCATCACCTTGATGTTGCTATAAAACGCGTAAATAAAAATCATTTAAACTGACAAAACTTATTAATAACGAGTAAGTTTGATATATTTTATTTATTTTTATTTAAATAATATTTTATCTAATCTTATTATAAAAATATTCCCGATCCAAGTTACTATTAAAGTCAACCAAATTTAATCAAATAAAATTTTATTTAATTTTTTTTACATTCATATAATATATACTTAATTAATTACAATTAAAAATATTTTTTATTTAAAATAAAATCTCACCCGTCATAAAATTTTTCTCAAGTCTTGATATGTCCAAAGAGTAAGAAAGAGAGAGAGAGTTGTGTGGTAACATCAAAACATAATTTATATAAATTACAATATATATATATATAATATAGATAATAAAGAATTTTTTTAAAATAATCACAGTACAATTTAATAAAAAATTATTTGCTATGAAATACTTATTAATAATATATATTTAATAATTTATTTTTTATTTGATTGTTCAAAGTTTTATTTTAAAAATACTTGTTTTGAATGTGATAAACATTTTATGAGTGCATACAAAAACAAAAATAGATAATAGACAACTTTAACTAAAGATTATCAAGTCATTTACAAGGGTGTATAGAGTAAAATATTTAATTTTTAAAAAAAATATATATATATATATATAGTAGGCATGCAATTTGAAAAAGCATTAAAAATATATTTTAGGGGTAGATAAGTCTATCCAAATTTAAGAGCGAGGGTGTATTTTTCTCTTTTAAAAAATTTATTTCTATTATTTTTGATTTATTTTTACATAATTGATCTTGAAGCTTGATAGTATTCTTTCTTTAACTTTGTGGATATTTTTTTATAAAAAATTTGTTCACTTTAAATTACTCAACGGCTTTATTAAGTTTGATGTATTATAAAATGAGTATCACGTGTTATTAATTGATGGTACATTTATATATCAATTTATGACGGTTATTGACATTTGACGGCATTACCCTCTCAAGTTTCACCCTATCATTTTTACTTCCATTCAACTAATATATTTAAATAATCACTATTCGATGGTGCATGTATAAACAAATTTATGATGTTAAATTCAATTTAAACATTTGTATGAAGAGGGCACCTTCTATTTTCAGAGAAAATATAAAATAAAATAAAATAGATAATACATATAATGTTTTATTAGTTAAAAATAATAGTACTAACAATATAAATTTATTTATAAATTTTATTCACATAAAAATAGTATAGTAATATTATATTATTATTATTACATATTTTATATAATTTTTTAATAATTAATTTTTAAAATAAATTTATACAAAAATTTATAAAAATGTAATCAAGGTATACGAATAAAGTGCGGATGAGTTTTGTTGGGTAAAAGTATCAGGGCTTGTTTAGAAACAAGGTGGGGCATAGCAGATTTTCAAAGTAGATTTTGTTAATGGGCCTTGATGCATTTAGGTTCAGTGGATTTGATAGGGATACAGTTAATTCTAACAAAAAAAAATTGTGCACGTTGGACTTAAAATAATATTTAAAAAATTTAAAATAAAAAATTTAAAATATATTAATAAAATTTAAAATTTATAATAAATAATATTTTAAATATATATAAAATAAATTTTAACAAGGCGAAAAAAGAAGGTAACGAATGCTTTCAGTACTACAGGGAAACCCTTCTGTAGTATTCATTACAGCAAGAATGAAATGCAATGGACTTGCGGGCACAGGCCATTTTGGCGAATGATCGCTTGCCATGCCTTGAAGCTACTGATCTCCAGAACATGGTGAAAGATCCTCTGGCTAAGTTTGTCTGTAATTGTCTTCATATATATATATATATATATATACACACACATATATTTGTATCTATAGAATAAATGAAATGAGAATAGGCTTTCTTTTATTTTATACATTTATGTTTGGTATGCCTCAGCATTCCCAATGCACGTATCTAAGCTACAGATCTTCTGCAAGAAACATCATCTTCTTAAATTATTGCAGCAATTTCATCCGAGCTAGTCATAACAAGAAACCCAAATATCGGACAAATTCTTGTATGAATGTATCTGTGTAATATGATCTAGTGAGTTCTTCAAATTATATTAGCATTATTGTTACCTTCTCGTTGTTTTATTAATTTACAACTTTAATTTTATTAATCAAACAATTGTGAATCACTTTATATGTAATTTTATTTCATAAAGTGAGCGGTATAATTTTTTAAATTATATATTTATAATAATAATAATTTAATAAATGAGGTAGTAAGTAAAAGTAAAAAAAAATTGTTGTTTAATATTCAATTATTTGTAGAATTTTATAAAAATTAATTGTGTGTATAATTATGTTTTACAAGATGATATATTTATATAAAATTATATATATAATTTTATGTAATAAAAAAATTTAAAAAAATAAATAAATTCTATGCGTTAAATAATGAACAAATAAAAATTATGTTAGGTTTGATAATTGATTTTCTTGTCTAGTGCTACAGCTAAAATATTTTCCCATATTTAATACCTATGAAAGAAACCTCCTTCCAACTTCACAGATTCGGGACACATACATACAAAAATACATCAAATAATTAATTAAATTAAGTTGTTTTGTTTGAATTAAGAGTCCAAAGATAATAAAAACTGAAAAAAAAAGCAACAACTTGGTGGCAATGATGGATCCACGACGGTGCGGTATAGACAAACCGATTTCATCTTAAATTGCCATCTTCTTAAGCATGGGGAAACATTCTGAGAATAAACATGAAAAGACGTCAACTCAATTATTGCCCCGTGACCTTGAAAAACAAAAACAAAAACAAAGACAAAACAAAACAATTGGTCAAAATCTCTCACTTAATTTGGTCCAAATTTTGTGCATTTTTCAACATATTTTATATAAAATTGATCATTTTTATGCATATATAGAATCCATCCATGCATGCATTATTCTTATCTTAGTTTAAAAATTAATAATGATGAAACCAACCATTATATCAATTACTCTGTATGTGTCCACATACGTATGTATATATATATTGACTAGATGAAGAGTATTTTCCCATTGAGGGAGAGGGAGGCTTGTCTTTTATTACAGTGGAGAGGATTTGGTTGTCTACAATGTAAGAGACCGATTTTATTTAAACAATAATAAGGCTTGAATTTGAAATTTATACCGCCAACAGAGGAATATGCGAAGAGAAAGAAACCATACCAACACAACAATGTTTTTATTTCTTCTTCATTTTTGGCTATTGATCAATTTATAGCTATGTGGTAAATAAACACATGGGATTTGATCTATTACTACTCTAAATTCCTTCTATTATGAGATATAACATGGTTATGTTAATCATGAAGTCTTTTACTTTTTATAATAATATAAGATAATTAATAAATATTTAATTTAAAATTTAATAAATTTATATTTAAAAATTATAAATAAACACTATCTATTGTTAATACTCTTTATTATAGTAAAATTATAAAAATATAAAATTTAAAAGATGATTTAGTATTTAATTTTTTACTAATACAAGAGAATATTAATATTTATTTGATTTGATTTTATTTTATTAATCTTGAAGGTAATTGAGTGGTACATTTTTCCGTTAATTACCCTAATGATATGTACTTACAAAGTTTTAACAGTTTGAAAAGAAAAAAAAATTATGACAAATTATCATAATTTTTAATACTAGGACACTGGTAAATTAATAATAAAAATAAAAACAAAAACAGAGGGAAGGAGGCGAGAATCCTATGTAGGCAGCGCCCCGTCCTACAAAAGATTTGTCGTTTTGGGCATTTTGACCAGAGAAGTAGGTAGATAGGTGTTAGAAAAGCGGGGTCCACAACACTGACGAACAAAAAATGACTGTCACCGAGACGTGGACGCATCCGATTTGTGAACACGTGTGAACGAAAATGCTAAGTCGGACGGATGCACCGAATGACGGTGCATTTATGAGACCACCCCAATTTTGCGTTCTCTTCTCGTCTATTTTGTCTTTTAAGTTAAAGGTTTTGGAGGTGTGGGACCCATTTAGATTTAGATTTATTTTTGGTTGGATTTTGTCAAATCTCATGTTGTTTTCTTTCGATTTCAATAGTGGCTTTTTTCTCCAACAAAAACAAAATTAAAATAAAACAAATTAAGTGAAAGAAAAAAAAATATAATTATAAATTATGCTTTATATATTAATTAAAATTATAATTATTAATCAACTATGTTTGATTATTTAAAGAAAATTAGTCTTACTAATTAAGCCTATTATTTTAAAACTAAAAAGGTTAAATAATTAATTTTTAAAAAAAATTATCTAATTCGCATTTTTGTATAAGAATCTTATGTTTGTTGAAATTTTAAAAAGAAAAAAAATTAGAAAACAAAAAGAAAATAATCGAGTTTATTTTTTTAAAATTTTTGCTATAATTAATAGTATATTTAATTATTTATTATTTTAATTATACTATGTGAATTAAAATAAAAATTTTAAAAAATTTAACAACTCTCAAATAAAATTTTATCTACAGCACTAATTAACGAGAATGACAACTTATTAGAGACGAGAGGAGCTAAGAGTGGTCATCCCCGTCTTTGTTTGGTAGTGAAATTTTCATCTGCACCACGTCCCCCCGTTTTGAGCAAATCCATGTCCCCGATTTATCTCCACTTAACTGTATTAAATAAATAACAAAAATTCATCCAAAATATTAATAAAATTAAACAAAAATAATTAATTAACATATAAATAAATTATTTACTGTAATTTATTTACAGAAATTAACAAATTAATTTATTAGTAAAATACAATTTTAATTTTTGATAAAAATTACAAAAAATAAATTAAAATTTAAAAAATTTATTAAATTTTGTATTAATTTTTATATTAAAAATTATATTTTTTTATTAATTTTATAAAAATATTTTGTTTGATGAATAAGAACATAAAATTTTGGCAGTCATATTTCTTTTGTTAATCTCGTGTTAATATATTAAAAAAATAATTTAATAATTATAATAAATTATTTATTTTAATATCAGCTAACTATCATTTTTTATTATAATAATTTTTTTAGTTAATAAACATTAAATCTAATTATATATATAAGTTTTGACATATTTTAATATATAACCAAGAGAGAGAGGTTGCAATCATGAATTGCCTCCATTTGTTTTGTTTGAAGATGAGATCCTTATTTTAATTACTTTTATGATAATTAAATTTGAAATAATCTAGTTTTTGATTAACTCAATTTATATTTATTGATATTATCTTTTCAATTTTTTCCTTGTAAAAGGTAATATTATTTATTTATTTTTTTGATTTATCATTTATAATAATTTTACTTTTCAACTATAAAAAGGATTGATTCTCCCTCCCAATATTCTTCGAATCTTTACAGAGAATGACAATTGCATAGTCTTATTCTATCATAAAGGAGAACAAAAAAGTGACTTACTTTTCTTAAAATAAAATAATTATTTCCATTTTCAAAGAGAAAACTTTTTTTATAAATGGTGAATGGGCCCGATGTGTAATAATTCATTTGTAGAGTAAGAACAACTTTTGCAATTATTATAATATTTATATTGGACAACTAATTAATCATCAAATTAATTAATACCCCTAATACAACTCATTAAGACAATTAATGGGCAACATTAAAATGGCCCACTAAAGAGAATGTTTGTGCCAACTTATTATCGTAAATAATTGATTGTTCACAATCATTTTATTGCAAGAATTTCTTTGAAATCATTTGGTATGATTACAACCATACTATCACTGTTTAAAACACAATAGTATATTAACATCATGAATGAACCAAAAGTATAGACCATCTCCCTTTGAGATACCCCAAAATCAAATTATTATACCAATCCCAAAATATATTGCAAAAGTTGTGGCAACTTCATCATTGGCACCACCGCGATAGATATGACTTTCGTATTTGATTATTGACAAAATAAAATAAAAAGCAATACAAATGTTACACATATATATTTTTATATAAATTTATTTATACAAATTAATATAATAATATAATATTATTGTTACGTACCCTATATTTTTACGAAATCAACCCAAATCTACAAGAATAAAAAAAATAACTATATAAAATATTTGATATTTACATATCTTGGTATGAAAGAGTTTGTATAGAAATTGCAAACATTATTCAGAAATATATTGAGCATAAAAATTGGCCATAACTTAATTTTATGAAACTAACTCCTAAATTTCCAAAATCGTTACGATTTACAGTGGTGATATGTGTTGGCATTATTTTAAAAAGACATTTTGTTACATATTTTTGTTGCAACAATTCTATGTTTTATTATTCATCTAATTTTTTGTCTTCACACAAAAAAAATTTAAGTTTACTAGTTATTTTAACTTATGTGGCAAATTTCACAACCTAAAGGATATAAAAATTATTGAAAAAATATTAATTTTAGTTAGGAAAAAATTCTTCCCATTTAGGAAGATCTATTTCTTTTAAGTTTAGGAAGAAAAATCTTTATTAAACAAAGTTTAAGATTTTGCTATAAATATGTTGTATTTTTAGTTTTGTAGCACTGTTCATTTGAGCAAAATAGAGAATCTATTTTGATTTCTTTCTTGTGTTTCAAGTTATTTATACTTTCTTTTTATACTTTAAAGTGAAAACAATTCGATTGAAATTATAAATTTATAATTTATATTTTGATAAATTTAGAAAATATATTCTTTAAATATCGTTAAATTCATTTTGATATTCTTCTTTAAGGAAATGATTTATACTACTTAAAAGGAGTTCAACAACATCAAATAAGAAAATTTTGCTAAATTTATTAAAAAAGATTTTGACGCATTAAGCCAATAGGATCTCATTAAATGAGGCTATTAAAAAAAATTCAACACAGCGAAAATAATAATATAAATAAATTTGTATTTTATATAAGTTCATTAGTGTTTATAATTATTTATTTTGTAGTAATTATTTTTTTTATTGTGATCTCATAAATATAAAATTGAAAATTTTGAACCAAATTAAAATTTTTTCCTCTTTTATTTACATGCTTTTTGGTGTGATATTTTTAATTAATTAATTAAATTTGATAAATAACTTGTTAAAATAAATAAGCTCATATATTTATCAATTATTTTAAAACATGTCTATTGTTTATGATTGAACTTTATCAATAAGAAATAAATAAAATAAAAGTAATATCGTTATTTTGTTATGCATTTTAATTAATTTAAAATTTGTTAAACTATTTTATTACTTTTATAGTAACAAGAATTAATCTAAAATTTTATTTGTACCTTAAATCAAAGTATGGTGAAAAAAGTGCGAAAATTTGTTGATGGACGTATTTGACATTTTTGCAAACTACAAGGACCAATACAATAATTGCCCATTCTTTAAATTTATTTTTATATTATATGAACATAAGTGACTGATTATATTTGAGTCTAAGACTTGATAAATAGAAATTTCATTTCTTGAAAAACTTGTGCTAAGTCTAAGAGTCATGTTAACTTTTGATTCTTATAATAAATTAACATTTTTTAAATAATACAATGTAACAATTTTTCTTATTTTTTTTAAAAAAATATGTAGAGGCTTTCGGCCATGGATCATGTATCAACAAAATATTTAACGTCTAAGCTAAGATCTAATTAATTGATGATGGTAAGTTAGCTTGATCGAATTTTCTCCGGCTTACTCATAAATATATTTTGTAGAAAGATTAGGTTAAATTATGATTGATTAATAATAAATTCATAATAAAGACAACAATACAAGTCCACGTTACCGAAGATTCTCGACATATACCAAAGATAATTAATTTAGTAGTTAATTATTAATAAATTTAGAAACGGGAAGAATCTAAAGTCTACATTTTTTATTGTTAAAACCTTGGCCTTTATTTCCAACGCAAGGAAGTGAACGGAGGAGAAATGTGAGAATATGATTTGGAACGACAAACGACCCACTGTTTTTTGCATTGATGTATGGGAGTTTTCGTTGTCGTTTCGGGGATTCTTAAGCTTGCACTGCGTTTTTGTCTCTGGTGATTTTGTTTATTTCTTTACGATAATCATTCTTGTTAATTACATTTAAATATAAAAAGTACATGCTGATTATACTTAATTAGCCAAATCAAGAAGTTTTATCAAAATCCAAATCACCACATTGCAGCGAAAGTTTTCTGATTATAGGAAAGTAAGAGGAGAACACTTTTTTTTAAATCTTCTTCAGAATTTGTTCTTTATTTTCTTTGAAATTTCTTTCAAAAACTAATACACGTGAGTTTATTTAATATTTCACAAATTTTTAAAAATTCAAATTAAATTCTATCTTTAATACATGAATTAATTTCAAATCTTAGTCATAATATTAAATTTTTTTTTATATAAAAAAAATCAATATATTAGTCGAAATTTTTACGAAAATTTATATAATTATCGTTATGATAATATTTGAAATTTATGTTTAGATTTAAGTATGTTTTATTAAAAGATTGTATATGGTATTGTATGAACATTTAAGTTAAGATTGAATGAATTTTATTATTATTATTATTATTTTTGTGAATAAATAAAGAAGGGCTACCCATAAATTGTGAAAAATTAGAGCTTATTTTGCACCGAAAAATGCTAGCCACTCGACTAGAAATAGTTGTCGTGAAGAAACGTTTGGGTAGTCAATTTTATGACCTGGGCCTAGCCTTGTTGCATGTATTCAAATGAGTTTTGTACATCTAAACCTCTTATTGGTCGTCCCCAATTCTAGAAGATTTAACACGCAATTTGTGGTACAAAACAATTTATTGGTGACAGCTACAGTCTAGCATTGATGGATGCCAAAGTGTTGACAGTTAATATGTACCATATGCTTTTAAATTAGTTAATACAGAACATTAAATTCAACTAGTAAAGTCTAGCTTACTGTCTTTTTCTTTTCAAAATTTTTATCCTCTAAACAACTAACTGGCCCATTTGCTAGCCTATGTGACATTCCTACTAACCATTATTACCGTACATGTCTTAGACAGAGATATTAATTACTGTGTGTTTTTTAAAAAAATATCACATACCATTAATAACATGTAATAAATAATACTAAGATTATTTTATATGGTATTATAATAATATTATCTAGATGACTAAATTTAAATCAGATAATTTTTACTCTCACATATAATTAAAATAAATTGTAAATATTTCGGTAACAAATTTATTTATAAAATTTCAAAAATTGGGAGCCATAATCCAACTTATGCATGTAGGTCCACCCCTTGAATTCACCAACTTTAATAAAATTAAAAGGGAAAACTAGCAGAATTTGGCAATAAATATGCAGTTATCAGTGTGGCTGCCAAACATTCCAATCTCTTTTAAGTTCAGGTTTTTTTTTCAGAAAAAAATTCCAAATAAGTGAAAATATGAAAATGTGGTGGGTCATAGCTTTAAATTAAAGTTGATGTGTGAAATAGACATGTCAGGTTAAAAAAAAGAGAAGAGAGAATTGTACGACGACGCATTGCATCTGTGTCAGGCACACACACGCATGCGGCATGTGTCGTGAAACGACGCCTGAAGTTTACATTTTAACAAAAAAGAACTAATTATTAATTAATAAATTAAAAATATTCTTTAAGATGTGGTCAATTCTGTAGCTCAGTTGAGTTGGTAAGCACGCGCGGTCTTCTATTCATCGTCCTTTTGCTCCGGTTTCGGCCACGTCACCCCCAATTTCATCTCTCGTTTTTTTCGTGATAAGTTTTTTTTATACGACTGTTTGAGATGACAAATTAACATTGTCGCGTCAACGGTTCGCAAAACAAACAAACACAAATCCTTTCAGCACCGAGCTCCTAGCCCGCCTGGTGAATATGAAGTAAGTGCAACACGGCTTTCGGTTTGTGCGTATCTGCTATCTTGCCACGTGGTAATTTCTATCTCATTTTTTTCTTTTAATATGTAAATGTAAGAATAGAATAACAACATATAAGTCCCCTAAATTTTGATATAATAATAAGATACTCTGATAATCTTAACCAGTTTATTACAAATTATGAAAATATATTCTTATTTGTTATTTTATTAAAAAACGAGGACTTGTGTACGAATACCCACGTCAAATTATAAACATTTTTATTACAATAATAATAATATTTTTTTTATTATGTATGTATCTGTGGACGTGTGCGTTTGTGTATGTATATACATATACGTATAGGTAGGGAGGTCGGTACGGTTATCCATTTTATGGAGGCAAAAAGCGAAGGCTAGTGTCAGAGGGAGTGGAAGTAAAGATTAAAATAGTGATGATGTACAGCTGTAAAGTGTAAAGGAAAATGTTTCAGCATAATAAATTAATGGACTGCCAATTCGTCCTTGCTCTGCTCATATAATGATGACCATATTGTAAAATTGCTATGCCTATTCTCCAATAACTAAGGACATACATACGTACGTACATACATACATACATACAATTATTGAATCTGTATTAGTGCATGGAAATATGATTGATTAGTCCTCACAACCTAGTGCACACTAATCATAAATATATAATTACTAGAGATATTGTTTGGAGATTAATTGAAAATTACATGGATTGTATTCGTCATCGAGTAGAGTACAATCATGGCAAGACGAAAAAAGATTTAAAAAATTTGCAATCGGTGTAATAAGGAGACAATACTAATAAATGTACCAACCATTGATTTGCTTCTCAAAATCTCGGGAGAAGATGTCTACGTGGAAAGATACTCTCGTATGCAACCGGGCAGCGCAGTTCTCGCCAGTACTGTGACTTCCCGGCTCTGTTTTCTAGCAGTAATCTACTCAGTTTTTGCTGTTAAGGCACGATGCAAAACAATTATGTTTTCTACAAAGGGTAAATAAAACCACGGTGTATGTTTATTTTATTTTAAAATTTACAATGTTTTATTTACAAGTTATAAAGCTGCTTCATCACCAGCTTGCCTCGATGTTGTGACCATTCCCAGATTTGAATCAGGCAGTCGTCTCCTCATTCCTTCCTCTTTCTCTCTTTATTTCTCGCATATATTTGTAGCGAAACTTGTTCATCTTCAAATCTTGTTTCTTGAAATACGTTACTGAGTTTGAAGTTGAAAGCTCTTCAACTTGTCCTATTCATGGTGCTCGAGTTTCTGGCAAATTCATTAAAGAAAGTTTGGAAGTTTTATTCTTCTTTGTTGTAAAACACGCATTCGATGATGGCACAAAAGCACTTACACGAGTTGTTGCAAGAGGATCAAGAGCCATTCCAGCTCAAGAGCTACATTGCTGACAGGCGTTACCAGCTGAAAACAGCATCATCCAAAACGCAGTTGCAGGTTAAGAAACGAAAACCCATTTCACAAACCTCAAAGTTTCCTTCAGATTTTTGCAAGAATGCTTGTTTTTTCTCGTTCCATGGCTCACCAGACCCTAGAAAATCTCCACTCTTTGAATTCCCATCTCCGACTAGAAGCCCTTGCAGAAGTTCAAATGCAATCTTTCTTCAAATCCCTGCTAGAACTGCGGCTTTACTTCTTGAGGCTGCTCTAAGGATTCATAAACAATCTTCGAAACAGAAAACCCAAAACAAAAACAACGCTTTGGGCTTATTTGGGTCCATAAGAAGGAAACTTACTCATAGAAATCGAACTCGAAAGCATAAAGACAGTGGTAATGGAGTTAAAGTCTCAGCGAAGGATATTTTGAGGTGGGATTCTTCTGTTGGGTGTGGAAAATCATCTTATGATCAGAAAAATAGGCAAGTGAAAGAACAAATGGTGGGTTTGGAGAAACGTGTTTGCGAGGTGGGATTTTCTTGTTCTTGCAATGGCAGGCCAAGCAGTGCCGTTTTGTCTGAAAGCAATGAAGACAAGTCTCTAGATTTGGATTTAGAAACCTCATGTAGTAGCCAGTCAGAGGATTTTGAAGAAGAGATGGAGGGCACAGATTTTGCTCCTGGTGAGAAGCACTTCTGTGAAAGCCCTTTCCGTTTTGTTCTTCAAAGAAGTCCTTCTCCTGGTGCCAGGACACCGGATTTCTCCTCGCCGGTAACCTCCCCGATTCGCCACAAACAAGAGGTTTGTCTTTTATGTCATATTATCATTATTATTATTGTAATTATCATAAATATTTAACATAAATGAGTGAACTCGTGAGCCGGCTGACTAATTTGTCATGTTTGAATTGTCGGCAATACGGTCACTCTGCAATATTGGCCGGAATGTCTGAATGAAATGGCAAATATGCCCTATGCTCCAGTACTAACTCTGTAAAAGATCCCTTCTTCATAGGGTTATATATGTAATATAATATTTTGTCTTCTACAGCTGTTATGCTTAAATGAGTGTACTTCTGATCAGCCTCTGCCATGCAAATCTTCTTATTTTTTCAAGTGTTATCTAGAAAATTATTTCCGAAGAAGAGCATTTCTTTTTTTGTTTTTTGTGTTGATTAACGTCAATGGAATACGACAGTCTTTTAGGAAATTGCTACTTTCAGTTGTTGTTTTTTGAAAATCAGAATAAAAAGTCAACATGGTATCAAACCTTAATGTAAGACTCTCGTTCAGAGCACCAATGAGAAAAATTAAATGCATTAGTACTGTTAAGGAATAATAATTATAATTGATTTACAATAATGTTTTAACCGTGGTTGGTGTGAAAACATAATTAGGGTTTATGATTGTAACTTGTTTTGATTATGGTCTTAATCAAGGTTGTAATAAATATTAATAGGACAAAGAGAATCATGAGATAGAGATCACAAAGAAATTCCCAGTAGCAGAAGATGAGGAGGAAGAGAAGGAACAATGCAGTCCTGTATCTGTTTTGGATCCTCCATTTGAGGATGACGAAGGGCATGACGATGAGGACGAAGACAAAGATGGATATGACCTTGAATGCAGCTATGCAATTGTACAAAGTAAGTAACCATCACAAACTTGCATATTTTCAATTTTGTTAGTTGTGTGGTCGTTATCAATCAGCTACTATATATCTTGTTCTGTGTACTCGGTGTTTGTTTAATACTTAGAGCTTGTTGTGATAAGAGGTTGTGATCATACGAGTTTATTATTTGTGAAACAAAGACGTTTTCCATTGATCCAATGTAAGATTTTTTTTTAAAAGAAAAAAATATGTGTGTGATCCATTTCAATATTTCTACTGTTCTAGATGTGAGGATAACAGTGTCAATTAATCTTGGTGATGGAGTGTACATCAAGTTCTGTTTGCGGGGCATTTTCTTTGTCTATGAAACAGACATATCTAATGTTGTCATAACTTTGCATATGACCCACAAGCTTTTAAGTTGGGAGGTGTTGGTACTCTTTGATTCATTGGAGTATGCAATCATAAACCAAACTTCAATTTTAAGTCTTTCATAAAAAAATGCTGTGCTTGTTTCTGTTTGATTGTTGCATAAATTTTCTTGAACCAATTGAGTGCGACCTGATATTGCCATTCTAATCTGTTGCATTTCAAGAACTAAAGACAGCAATAGGCATTTAGAACATCCCTTGTACTTTTGTGATTGAATGATTCCCTTATAGTAATTGGTAATAATTTCCAGTGCTGTCAAATTTTATTTCATTTTTCTTCACTGATTTCAATTACCAAAGCATGTAAATCAAAAGCAATTGGTTAGTTCATCTTGTCATAACCTCAGTTGCCAATAACCCTTTACTATCTTTGGATATGGTAATCAATATTAGAACCTTGAATCTCATGGAACCCATTAACAAATAAATTTACAGCCCTGCTGTTTATTGTGCATTGAAAGCAGATTTTATCTCTTCCAAATGTTGCGGTGCTCAAACCAAAATGAAATTTTTAATTGTACAGTGCATAATTGAGGACGGTTAATTTGAATTGAGACTGGAAACTGAGCAGCTAGAAATAAATTGTTTGGTTGGGAACTGTTTTAATGGGAGTTGTTTGAGTTGTACCTTGATTGTTTTAATATGCCTGGAAATGCATTTAATGGTATTACTTGATTTGTTTAATTTTAATGAATCCTCAGTCAAATGGGTAATATCTACTGATTTCTGTTTTGTTTTCCTGGTTATGTGTTTACAGGAGCTAAATGTCAGCTATTGCACAAGCTTCATAGATTTGAAAAACTGGCAGAGTTGGATCCTGTTGAACTTGAGAAAAGAATTCTAGAACAAGAACAAGATGATAGTGACAATGAGGATTATGACTTGCAGGAACAAGGGGAATGTGAGCTTTACGAGTTACCTTCATTTATTGATGAATTTGCTAAAGAAGTCCTTAGCAAATCAAGCTTCCATCATGTAGGGCAGGTTCCTCAAGACATGAAGAGACTTGTCACGGATCTAATCGTGGAGGAAGAGAGAGATCAGGATTGGTGTGTTGACAGAGATGTGGTAGTGAAAAGGGTTTGTCGACGGCTGGAGTCATGGAAAGAGGTGGAAGCGAATACCATTGACATGATGGTGGAGCAAGACATTAGAAGAGAACTTGATGGGTGGAAAAGATATCAGGAGCAAATTGGAGAAACGGCATTAGTGATTGAACATGATGTCTTCGGTTTACTGATGGAGGAATTATCGGAAGAAATAGTTTTTTAACTGGACCAATTGGAAAATTCTGAAGCCGAGAAGTCATATCAAATGAATTTTGGTTTAATTTTCTCCATATTTTTTTCTTCAATGTAATTAGTCAGGTATCAATTTATGAGTACAGTCTAACTTGCTGTCAGCGGATAGACTAATCAATTAGTGACCGAAGAAGGCAAGAAATAAGCGTCTAGTTTAGCTGTTAGCATGATATTATTATGTCTATGACTAGTGCAAGTAGTTGGGGGAATTTGGAGTTCTGAGCATCCTTGCTGAATGAGACTAGACATGTACAATTCCTGCCCATTAATATATTTATCCTTCTTCACCCACATCTGTTATGGTGTCTCTTTCCGTTGCCCTTATTATATTTTCTGTTAGATGCTCTTGTTTTGAAGACTCAACGCTGCACGATCCGATTATATTTACCCCCAGACAAAATAATGTAAAAACGATGGTTTAGAAGCTTTCTCAAGCAAGGTATAGTCTGAAAACAACAAGAAGCATCACTTTAGAAAACTTTTGCATCTTCTTTTCTGGTGAGATTATTTTGATGGAAGTATTGAAGATATGTAAATCTAAATGTAACATAGAATACCCTTTCGCTGTTTGCTTTCTATCCAGCAGGGGAAATAAAAAGAAGAAGATTCCCAAACGACACTACTAAGGGTCAAAATTTCATTGCCAATTGTTATTGTGATTATTCTTGTTCTGAGTATATGCAAACAATAAATTAGGCAATGATGGGACGATCCATACAAGCAGCAATATATGATACAAGCAGAGAAGAAAGATGATTCAATTATGTCTATAATTGAGTGGTATTATCATACTATTATTTATGGTCAAAAGGGATAATGCAAGTGTAACAATTCCATTACTGAGAGAGGAAAAGAAGCGTACAAAACATGTGTTCATCTGGCAATAATCACCAGCATATCTGATGCAAGCGTCAGATCAAATTTGGCATCATCCTGAATTCTATAACTTGCTCGAAAAGAGAGCTCAACAACCATTGGTTTACTTTTCATTTCTTAAAAATTAAGCTTAAACATTGTGTAAAAAGGAAGTACTCACGATCCTCCCTTTAAAGCTTGAGCCATTCGTATTATATGGGATAAACTAGATTGTAGTACTAACTCATTAAAGGTTTTGTCTGGGATTTTGGCGTTTCTACTGTATTTTAGAATTAAAATATTTTTTATTTATTTATAATACATTAACTTTTCTTATTATTACTACTTGACATATAAAATTTCAATATTACAACAACTATAACTCTGCCGAAATATAATATTTTGACGTCGAAGAAACCCTTAGTAGATTAGCGGAACTGCTTGCAGAAAAGATGCTTCCGCCGTGAAATTTCCTTCTCCTTACTTTATTTTCTTTCTTTCTTTACTTTGAACTGCTTTCTTTCGTTTATTCTTTCAAGCACGCGTGCGCACACTTTTTATACGTTTAAATATTTCTTTAAAAATAATTTTATATATTTATCTTAAAAATTTCACTCCTTTTAACATATATCTTATACTTATTGAACATATTAAACAAGATAATTTTTTAATTTATATTAAACTATATGAACTAAACATTACTATAATTTATTTACAATCAGTAATAAAATAAAAAGGGTGGTGACATTATTATACCTTAGGGATAAGATTGTTTTTAATATTGCACCGGTAGATTTATAAAATATTATAATTTTCAAAATTTTGATAAAATGAGTTAATAAAGGGCGTGCTTCAATTTTGTATAGAATTACTACTGTCAAAAATTAAATAAAAAAACAATTTCGAACATAATGAAAAAAAAATTGATCTCATTTTAATAATTTATTTATAATATTATATTTTATGTAATTTATTTTTTGAAGATAAAATAAATATAAATTCATATTCAACAAATTATTCAATTGATAAAACAATATTATTAAACATTTTTATTAAAAATATATTGTAATGTGTTTGTAATGTTAACTAATCCATATTATAATGTGTTCTTACAACAACAAAATTTTTAATAAATATATTCATATTTAATTCAACAAATAATTTATAAGAAAGAAAACACTTTTTATATTAAATTACATAAAAAATAATAATCAATATATTTGTAATATTTTATTCAACTTAATTCATTATATTATTTATATAATAATTTGATAAAATCAGAATATATATTTATTCATTTTAAAATTAACGAATAAGTTTAACAATTATAATAAATAAATATATAAATAATTATATATATATATTTATGATATATATGTATTAAATCTTAGTAATAATACAATATTTTTTTAAAATAATTTGACGTATATTTTTTTTGATAATTTATTATTTTTTTCCTTCATTTTATTTTATTTTATATATTTTATTACTTCTATAATTTAATACTATTGATTTAATTTTTAAATTTTTTTTATGAAATTAATAATTAAAACAATTAAGATAATTGATAAACATGTACTTTTTTTGAACTAGAACCGAACTGAATCGAAATCGAATAAATACAAAAAATAGAGTATTCTATTAAAATGGAATAAATTCTAATTTTGAGTGAAATCAAAACGAAAAACGAAACTGATTTTGCTCTTCTCTAATTAACAAGTGAGTGTACTATTTATCACATTTACTTAATTACAGTACTCTGTTATTTGGGCTTTTTAATCGGCCTTAGAAGCTAGTTGGGTCATCTTGACGTGGAGCCGAGTGAATAAGTACCTTCCTTTTATGGTGGTATTTGAGAACCTAAGAAATGGAGAGATCAAATTAAAAGCAATAGATCTATCAATTACTAAAGTTGATGTGAATTTTGGACTTCTTACTTTTACGGTAAGACAATAACAACCCAAATCAATTAAATTATCCTTTTGAGGAAAGAAAATTTACATGATAAGAACATTAATCACAACAAAGAAAAACAAATAAAAGGGTGTTTGTCCAGGAAGAACAAGAATCGTGCACAAAATAGTCCAACCATTCTTTAGGAGCCAGTTGGGTCATTATGTCTTAAAGCTCATGTTGCAAATGGGTTGGAAAAATAAAACAAATAAAATAATAAAAAAAAGGATTAAATTTGAAGGCAAAGATTATTCCTAGACATGGCAAAAAGGCCGGTCCACTCCGTGTTTGGTTTGGTGCGGCTCATGAATAGTATAGATTCGGTTTGCTCAAGAATCAAACTGGGCTAGAAGACCAGAACGAGGACTTGGCCCGTAGACTTGGGTATTACACTAGCTCTCTGAGAGTCCTTGGGTACTGCCCATGTCTTATATTATTTTAAGAATATCTTATTCTTTTTACACTTATTTTTTTTTGTTTTATTATTACTTTATACAACTACTATTGACCCTCAAATATATTAAACTTTATCAAAGGATAATCAGGAATGAATACCTTTAAATTCGCATTCACATTTATTACAAAAATTTAATATTAAATTTGTATTAAATTCGTAACAATTTTAATATTTTATTTTAAAACCTGCTTAAACATAATTTGCATATATATATTATATATATATATATTTGTGAGGTATTAATGATTTTTTTTGTATTTTTTTAACTATATATGTATTAATATTTTTACTTTTAAGATTACTTAATTTAGAGCATAATTTATGCATAAAAAGATTGTTAATTAAAAATTCAATTGTTTAAAAATTATTATAATTTAAAAAATACAATTTAATTATTACATCATAAAAACAAAAGTATAAAGTATTTTATTTTTTAAAAGAAATTTAAAAACTACTATTATAAAGTAATATTAAAAAACAATTTAAGCATGTATGTATCAAATAATTTTTTTTTACATAATTTTCTGTATTATTTATATACTATTAAATTAATTCAATCAAATGGTTAATATTGCATATCATATTTGTATTAATTATGTTATATTTAATTTTAATTATTAAAAAATATATTAATTTAATAATTAAAAAAATTAATATAAAAAATATATAAAAATTAAATATTTTACCTCGTATATACAGTGAAAAAAAAGATTAAAGATATTTTAGTGCGAAAAAAATATTTTAAAAATTAAATATTCAAAAAATCAGTCTACCCCATGCATAATTTTTTGTTGTTGAGGTTTTTACTTTAAGAAAAAAATGTCTATATACAACCCATCGTTCAAGTCTACAATACCATCCATTTCTTTTTTCCTTCTCTCTCACCTCCTCCATTGTCAATATACTGAACAAATGGAATGGTGCGCTTGAAGAATAATAAAAAGTTATTGTTTGATTCAAGAAAGGAAGAAGAAATCGATGGGTTTACCGCAGATAAGTGGGTAAGCAGTAGAGTGTTGGAATGAATCTAACCCGTTAGCATGATAACGGTGGTTCCCATGAATCTAACGGCAGATAAGGGTGGAAACCACATGTTCGCATGATAACTTAAGTCCGGTGGCTTGGACTCTATAAAATTTGTTCGCTTATTATCCATTTACCCTTTACCAAACTGAGGGTTTAAAAATATTACAAAAATTTGTAATAAATTTTAATTAATTATTTTTTAATATGTATCTTTATTTTTTATCTCTATGTCTATCTCTTTGTTCTCTCGACAGACCGACACCTCCATCTTTTCCTCTCTCTTCCTGAAAATCAACACCAATCACGAAAAGAGAATTGCGAGATGAAATAGAAAGAAGAATTGAGGGAGATTGACGGTGAAGTCGGTCCCGACATGACTTCAATTTTCTTTTTTCAATTATTTTAAAGTTTGCTTTGAAATTGATTGCCTAACACAACCAAAGTTTGTTTAAGAAATTCGCTTATATACGAGAGAGAAAATTTTAAAACTTCAGATTTTTTACATAACCCTTTTTTGATAAAATTGTAATGGATTGAACTTGTACAAGAAATTGATTTATTATCTTTTTTTGAACTCATTATTAAAGATGATAAACGTGTTGTACCAGCTCGATTTTGAAACTCAATAACATGTCATCCTTATTATAAAGTTCATTGTTATTTTTAGTAAGTATTATTGTGTTTTTTTTTAAAATATTGGTCCATCTCAATTCAAGAACCCATCAAATATTAAATGTTATCAGATTTTTTTTGGTTTTTAATTTTATTATAGTAAAATATTTACTTATATGCAATTAGTATTATATGTACTGTTAATTTTTAAATATTTTAATTAATTATTAGCATTTTTGTGCGAGCCTGTGTTCGGCTCATGTTGTTCTAGACGTGCTAAACTTATGCGATGGTGCCACCAAAACCTTTTGCCATCTTCACTTGTTGTCATGTCTTGCATACTTTTAGTATAATAATTTATTTCAACTTCTAATACATTTCAAATATTTTTTAAACTTGTTTAATTTGTCTTTAATTTTAACTTTTATAAACGTATATTAATTTTTTTATTTGTTCTAAATATAAAATAAAAAAAATACGATGATTTAAAGAGTATTTTAATATAAAAAAGAATGTTTAACTCTTAATGTTGTTGTTTACCCTATAGAAGATATTTATCCAAATTTGTATTATTCTGTTGTGACCTCTGTCTAGTGAACACTAACTTTAAAATAGGTTTGATTATGGACCAAATGCCCATAAATTACATTCTTTATACATGTTATTAATAAAAGCATGAAAAGTCTATGTTTTTGGAAGTTTATATAACACTATTATTTAATATAATTTTATTAAATTATTATTATTTAAAAAAGTTGGCCCGGCTGCGTTCTATCGCGACTGATGACTGCAGTCTTCACTGATTCTTAGTTTATGGGGACAAACATTGAATTCTCATTTTAGCATACAATACTCGCAGAAACTAAGCCATGAAAAGACAACACTTAGCGGCTAAGTTTGCGTCGACCGAACGTAACCGTCCCCCACGAATGTAGTTTACAAAATGAATTCTCAGCCACGTTTAAAGTTCAAAGTAAATTTCGGATAGGTAACATAAATCTGTTTTGTGTCTGGATCATGTGATGTTTTCCCAACCGACCTCCAGCGATATAGTAGAAGCTCTGTTAAATAATTATACAAATGAAAACTCCTCTCTTCTTTTTGACTATTGTCGATCTTTTTCTTCATAATTATCTGTTAATTATATTAATGTCAAATTTAACACCGTCTAAAAAAACCTGAATTGGAATTTTATATCAACGTTGTGCTCTCCTTGAACGGCTAAAACAATGTGAACGTGTTATATAATTAACCCACGCGAGTTTCTCTGGAAGTGGGAATATTCACCGTGGAAAACGTGTAACTCTTGTACAAATTAAACATGTTTTGTACATGCTTCAATTCGATCAAAGGAATATTGTCCGCTAAAATATATTCTCCTGCTATCGCTCTCATGTTTCTCTTCTCTATAACTAAAGTATCAATCTGCTAATCAATATCCTTCTTTCAATCATTTCCCTCTTTTTCTCGTTAATGGAGAACACAGAAGAACAATCATCGTCTTCAATGTTTTCAAGCAAGAGTACTTCTTTTTCTAAACGAAAGGCGGGGAGGAAGAAGTTTCAGGAGACGCGACACCCTGTTTACAAAGGCGTTAGGCGGAGGAATGGGAAGTGGGTCTGCGAGGTACGGGAGCCGAACAAGAAGTCTCGTATATGGCTGGGCACTTTCTCGACCCCTGACATGGCTGCTAGAGCTTATGATGCAGCAGCGTTGGCTTTAAGAGGAGATTCTGCTGCGTTAAATTTCCCCGAGGCTGCATGTGAGCTGTCGCGAGCAAGATCAGATGATATTCGCGATATACAGTGTGCTGCAATGGAGGCTTCAGTAAAGTCATCTTCTTCTTGCTTGAGTTCTAGTTCTTCATGCATGGAGATCAGTACTTTCGAGAAGGTTCAGGAAGGTTCGAGAAAAGTGTTTGTGGATGAGGAAGAAGTGTTTAACATGCCTGGAATACTTGATAGCATGGCAGAAGCTCTGATTCTTACGCCGCCAGCTATGAAAGATGGTTTCAAATGGGATGATTTTGAAGAAAGTGTGGAATTTACTTTGTGGAGTGCTTGAGATTTGAGAAACAATCGAGCTATGCTTTTTGATTATTCGTGGATTTGTTTGGGTTCATTTGTTGCTTCATTAGTTGAATGTGTGGGACGACAAAATGGAAATAAAATGAAATTATTATTGAACTGGTATGGGGTAAATCAGATTTTTATATTTAAAACTAAATAATTTTTATTCCATTTATTATTATATTGAATCTGTCCTCTAAAGAGGAGGGAATAATCAAACCTCTCAGCACTTGAGAGAGGCTTAGTTGAATAAGGATGTCTAGTCCGTCGTTAACTATCAACACGCTAGAATAAGATATATCACTTTATGCAAATCAAACTCCTCACTAACATGGAATTGAGCATGATTCCAAACTCAACCTCTTAAAGCTAAATCAAATTTCTTGCCATTTTACTGTAAGTTTAATTTAAATCTCAAATCTTATATATTTTTAATATAAATTAAATTCTTTTATTAATTTTTATCGTTTTGATATTTGAGTGAATATAAAAATTTTATTATTTAATTAATATAAAAAAATGTAATTTTTTTTTATTTTACTTAAAATATTTTTTTAACAATTGCTACTAAGTTTCTTTATATGGCTAACTACTTTACGGTTACCTCCAATAAGAGCTCATGAATTGTATGTCTTTGTATGTGGCCTTTTTTTCCCGGTTTCTCGATCGCATGCCTTCCAATTTTATTGGCTGTATTTAGGTCAAAAGTTTCCTTTAAGTTTAGTTTACTGTCCCTCGTTTTTGACAAAATATTTGAAATTTTTTTTTCTAACTTGTGAACTTTTGGCCTAGTGATTGCGCATTTGAATAGCCTATAGCCAGTCAAGAGATGTGCAATATTGACTACTTCGGCTTTCTAACCCACGAACCGACTGACTTTTTCAAGTTCCATGCAAACAGAAGAAGATACGTTAGAATATCAGTTTTTGATTCTCTCTATGTGCGATAATTCTCTTGAGTTTGGATGTGTTGGACAAAGGTAGGTTGAAATTTCTACTTGGAAACTTCCTCTCGTACGCCATGGGAAGCTAAAAAATATTAATCCTAAAATTTTAAGAATTAGTCTTTGAACTCCAAAATTAAATATTAAAATCTAATAACTTAAATTAGAATTTAAATAAAATAATTTTGACCTAATAATTAAATAAATTAAAAATTTTCTGTAAAAACTTTGATATAAGATTCATTAATTACGAATTAAAAGTATAAAGAAAAATATTTAAACATTATAAGAGAAATTTTTTGATAAATTCACAAAATTATTCCAATATAAAATTTTTAATTAAAATCCTAAAACACATAGGAATAAAAGTTTTAAAATAATAAAAAAATACTTAATTAAAATAATGATTAATTGGCATTCTTAAATGTACTAAGAAAATAATATTAAAAAAAAATAATATTAAAATACTGACATTTTTCATATAATTTCATTTGATGCTAATCTCGAATCTTGTTTAACCTATATGTCTTGAATTAATCCATTAAGTGATGCTAATCTTCTTTATTTTTACCCTTATAATTGGTTCAATTGATGCATACAAAATTTCTTTATGAACTTCTTGTTGTTGACTCATATCATTTTCCCTTTCCTCATAAGGATTTGATCTCAAATTGTCACCTATATCATAAGGAGAGAGATCATAAATGTTAAAAGGTAGCATTAATATTATACTCACTTGGAAGATTCAATTTGTACACATTATCATTGATTCATTTAAGAATTTGGAATGGATCATCTCCCCTAAGATTCAATTTAGTCTTCCTTTGAGCTAGAAATTTGTTATTTATTATATTCACCCAAATCCAATTACTAGGTTTAAAGATAACTCATCTATACCCCTTGTTGAGTTTAGTAGCATATTGCTTGTTCCATTTCTCAATGTGTAGCTGAACACCCTCATGTAATTTCTTCACCATTTCAGCCTTTTTACCATCAAAACTATTTCTTTCATCATCATGCAAAGGTAGCAAATCCATTGTATTAAAGGATTAAAATTATAAACAATCTCAAATAGTAAATAATTCATAGTAGCATGAACAAACTCAATAAACAACATACACTCATTTTAATTTTTCCAGTTTTTTTGAATGACAGTGCAAAGAAAAATAGTTAAAACTTTAATGGCATTCACCAATCCGTCTATAGAGCCGATTGAGTATAAAGAAGAGGATTTATACTCGTCATTCTTGGCTTGATGCTTAGAAAAGCATTTAGTTTACAATACTGTCATGGTCCATCAACACAGTTACAATAACCATTCTATCACTCCTTTCTCTTTTGCAGGTGTTCATGGGGCTTGGGTGTTTCTAGCCGAATGATACAAATACAACCATGATGCATCTCTCTAATTTCATCCAGAATCTAACTTGTATTCAACTTTTTAGGGGTCCTGATCAGTTTATTTTTAATTTTCTTTCCCAAGTAACTAGTCTTTGGGATTGATTAAGTGTTATCAATTTTTAGTTCTAGTGTGATGATCATCAAGTCTTGTTTACCAAGTATATTGATCGTCACAACTTTATACACTTCATGATGTCATTTCATCAAGCTTTAAAGCCTGTTCGTGTTAGTCATTTGCATCGCCAACCTTTTCCATCTCTTGACATAGCCATGTTGAACTTATTTTATAAGAAAACTAAAACTTTACCATGAAGAGGTAGTCTACTAATATGGTCATGGTTGTTCTGTCTCTAGGGAGCTCTTTTCACTCTCCAGGTAGCTCCTCTACCACTATATAATATGCATATCTGTCGTCTTCTTACTCTCAAAATGTCTAGTGCGAGTATTATAAGAAGAAGGGCTAATAAGTTGATGAGTGCAAGAAACTTCAACCCCAAAGAAAGGCTCTACAACCTCAGATCCGTGCTTCTCAAGCAGTTATTCCTTCGTCCTTTGACACGTTTGCCCGTAAGTCTTCTTCATTCATTGAAGCTTTCTCCTAATCCACCAAACTATCGACTACAAATTTTGAAGCTCTAGTCCACGGAATCTTTACCCATACCTTTATTGCCTAGTTTGTCAGTCCCAAGTAAGTTTAAAACTCCCTTGTAACTTGATTCTGGCCACAACAACCATATGATTTCAGACCCATAACCCTTAGTCTGTAAGTCCGTTCCCTCTATCTCACGCCGCATCTACATTGTTGATGGTTCATTTATATCTGTTATCATATTGGTTCTATTTCTACCTCTACTCTGCGAGTTCTTAGTGCATATTTAGTTTCTAATTTGTCTTTCAATCCTTTTATCTGTGGGCTAACACTAAGTAATTAGCTTTGAATTGAAATTTTTGCTAACAAGAGTTGTAATATACAAGATTCTCAAATGAGATAGCTAATTACGACCGATAATATGGTTGGATGACTATTTGCACAAAACTCGGTACAGTTGATAGAATATGTTAAATACATTGTAATCATGATATATATATATATATTATAGAACATTATGTATTTATGATAGAATATTTCGTAACTATTTGCCCGATTCAGTATCCTCGTATTCATTGTTGAGTCCAGCCTGCCCATCTTCGTATCCTCTCTTTGAAACACACGATGAACTAAAGCGTATTTGGACCTCCTTATTGGGCGTGGCATCTTTAATGTCATGGGCTTTGACTTGATTGACAAGGCCTGCATCTTTCGAGGAAGTGAGAAAAATCAACTTGATAAGGAATCTGAAGCACCGACAATGAGCTGTGGTTTGCCATTGACCATTAAACAAAGAAATTTGCACTTGAACGAAATATCTTTGTATAATTTATGTTTCGCTTTCGGGAGCTCCCTCCTTATTGGTCCACATGCACGTGTTTTTGTCTCATTTTCATATATTTCTTTTTTTGAAATCGGCGATTTCAGATTCCGATCAATCTCTCTGCTTTTCCTTCGAAACAGGATCGTATCGAGTGCTCTGCGTTAACCCCCTCGGAGAGTCACTTTAGCCTGGCATGAATTTTACATGATTTTATGACAAAGATGGGAAGCACTTCCAAAGAGGTGGAAACAGAAGCCAGTCATGTCATAAGAATAAGTGAAGTAAACAAGGATCGTTTGGATTCCATTCACAAGAAAATCTCGGAACCGCCAAGATTGTTAAGCCAAGCAGCTGGTAACCAATCATGCTGCATTTTCAGAGCTCCGCAGAGCTTTGTTGATATAAACGGTAAGGCTTACCAACCTCATATTGTCTCAATTGGTCCATATCATCATGGTGAAGCTCATCTAGAAATGATTGAAGAGCACAAATGGAGATATCTAGGCTCCTTGCTCAAGCGAATGGAAATTAATGAAGGTTTAGGCTTAGAAGACCTTTTGAAAGCAGTGGAATCATTAGAATTGAAGGCAAGAGAATGTTATTCAGAAACCATTCATTTTAACACCGATCAATTTGTTGAATTGTTGGTTCTTGATGGGATTTTCATCATTGAATTGTTTCGTAAAGTCGCAGGATTGGTAAAACTTGAGCAAGATGATCCTTTGATCAACATGGCATGGATTTTACCATATTTTTATAGAGATTTTCTTCGACTTGAAAATCAGATTCCCTATTTTGTTCTTGAATGTTTGTATAACTTGTCAAAATTGCCTGGAGAAGAATCTGGCCAGACCTTGACTTCTCTTGCTTTGGAATTTTTCAACAATGCATTGCAAAGGTCAGATGAAGAGATTACTAAGCACAAAAATCTAGAAGGTAGACATTTACTTGACTTGGTCCGCTCAAGCTTAATTCCATCCGATCAAGCTGAGCCGGCAAAGCGAAATGATAAACCAGCCAATGGAATCCATTCAATATCAAAGCTTCGCCGAGCCGGAATCAAGCTCAGTCCAGCCAAGGCAGAAAGCTTCTTGGTGATAAAATTCAGACACGGAGTGATTGAAATGCCCACGATCATAATTGATGATTTCATGACATATTTCCTTTTCAATTGTGTGGCATATGAACAATGTCATTCAGGTTGTTCCATGCACATCACAACTTATACTGCGATGTTAGATTATTTGGTGACCACATCTAGAGATGTTGAATATTTGTGTGATCGAAATATTATTGAGAATAATCTGGGTACTGAGGCAGAAGTTGCGCGTTTCATAAATAATCTGGGAAAGGATGTTGCGTTCGATATCGATTTGTGCTATTTGTCTCAGCTGTTTGACGATGTGCATCATTATTATCGCAACAGTTGGCATGTTCAGTGGGCTAGTTTCAAGTATACTTATTTTGATACTCCTTGGTCATTTATATCTGCTTTGGCTGCGTTGATTTTGCTGCTCCTCACCGTGGTACAAACTGTATTCACAGTTTATTCTTCTGTTAAGCAAAACAATTGAAGCGATATTCCCACTGCTGATGCACATCATCTTCTGTTGAATTCTCAACTTTATCACCAAACCTTGCAGCAGCTTTGCTTCTTTAATAGCCTCAACAGCTGCAATATTTTCAGATTCTGTGGTAGATAAAGCTACCACACGTTGTAGAGTTAACTTCTAGTTTACAATGCAATCGTATAAGCCTAAATGATTAGTTTTTTTTTAATGTTTTTCTCAAAATATAAATTATATTAATATTGTGTATCGTATAACATAACCCATGCAATCTTCAAGTAATTCAAGTGATACCTTTTCTTCTTCCTCTCATGGCACCTAATGTTAATATAAAAACTCATTTAACAAAAATATTTGTGTTAAGTTGTGCAAAATGAAAGAATCAAAACCCAAAACAATTTTAGAAAAATATTTAATTCTACCTTTTTTTAATAAAACATAACATATATTTTCTACAATCCATAGATAATTATTATTACATTAAGACAAGTTCCATAGATATCCATAGATATTTAAAATTGAGGTAAATTTTTTTTTAAAAAAAAGAAAATAAAAAAGAGGGGAGAGAATCACGTGGCATTGTAGCTTAAGATAATATGGCCCTTTTCTGTGGCTTTCCAGTTGGCCCTATCTCAATTAAATTACTTTTACACCGTACTATACAATGACGCTGTCTTACTTCAGTTGCATCCTGGAACTTTCAGAATGAATTACGAGTTTACCACAATAACTTGGTAATATCTGCTTCAAGGCATCAATTTCATTCTAAATACCCACGTGTGGAAATTTCTTCTTCATAACTATGTTTATTAAATTAAATATTGTTAAAAAATTGATACGCGTGAAGTCTAGCTTGAAAGTTTGACTTGTCGTATTAGTCTTTTGCGGCTTCTGCGAAGTACATTAAAAGACTCATTATCCATTCGTTATTTTACAAGACACCAAACTGTGCTTCATCAACAAACAAGCGTAGTAGAATTTTGACTGCGTCAACATCCGTTGTATTAGAATTGGTCTTTTAGTTGAAACTTGTATTACAGAGTCAATGTTTGAATTTTGATTAGTCAAAACTGCCAGCCCTTCTAAGGTATTCTTATATATACATACATACATAAATGCATACAGATATTTGCACTCTCCATCATCGAATCCGTTATTACTCTGAAACACAAAAGGGCCCGGTAGCATTTGCATGAACAAGTCTCATAAAGTTCTTGCAATTTCTTCTCATTATCTCCAGTCATGCAAAATCACACAATGACTATCGACACCTGCAAGCAGGAAGACCGATTTTCCAGCCAATTTCAGCATTCGAACGTGATTCAAATTCCTCAACCAATAAGACCAATCAACAGCTACCATTTGGAGACCCCGCAATCACCCTCAGATCCTGAAGACACAATCAACAATTTGAATCTTGAGTCTCTCCTAACAGCGGAAGAAGAGGAAGAAGAAACATTGGCAGAAGTGCTTAAACTCCTGTCAGAGTTGCATGAAAAACTTCCCGCGAGGGTAAGAAGTAAACTGAATTTGGATCTCATCAGAAACAAGCTGAAGGGCTTGAAGGTTGATTCAACTTCCAAACGCACGCGCGGTGTCAATGGACAGCTGGACGAGATGAAGCAGAAGCTTGAGCGTTTCAAAATACGCACAGTGCAACTGGGAGAAGTTGCACAAGAGGAGAAGAAAGGCAGCGAGTAATGTAACATAACTGCCTCAATTCAAGATTAACTGCATAAGCACAAACTATACGGCACCTTGAATGCATATTAAAATTTTAATTCTTTTAGTCATTCATTTTTTAAACTCTTGGTTCTAATTTTGTATCCTTGAATTTTAATATTTTAAATTTTTATTAATTTAATAATAAAAATAATAAGTTATTGATATGTTATAGATTGTGCAAAATCATTTACAAGTTATAATTAAGAAAAAAATTCAAACTAAAAACTAAATATTTATATATATGTATGTATATATATTAACAAACAACGATACAATAGCTATAGTACAAAGCAATTACATCATAATATACTTAATAAATTTAAAAAATATATAATTTTTTAATAATAATATGTATTTTTTTCTTTTCTTATAATCGCAATATAAGGGTAATGATGTAAATCATAATACAAATTTAGTAGACAAATAAATTTTTGTAAAAAAATTTACATGAATATGAATAATAAATAGATGAACGTGTCACTCATTGAATAGTGTTTGAAATTTTAATTCACAAATTCTTTTAAAATATAATTAATTAAACAAATAATAATATTATATCATTTTTTAGTGAATAAACAATTATATAATACCCATTTTGAAGTAGTATATATTATTATCATATTTGTAAAGTTTTAAAGACACAAGGATAATTTTGTAATTCAAATAAAACCCCACCATACTGATTTTGTTTAAAAGAAAAAAAAAGAGTTATTTTATTTGCCTTTGCAAAAATAGAGTCACCTCCCCTTAATTGCGTCCTGCCACAACAATCACCTATAATTAACCAATCTCCATCACATACACCATCTACATCTGAAAAATTAGGAAATTTAAGTTAATTTTATATTAAACGAATTGAATTTGTATCTAGTCATGTTGAATGTGCTAATCGCATCTCTATTTATTACCCTAATTTTTACATGACTGTGGCTCGTCTATTTTTCCTTAAAACTGTAAGGCGAAATTTTGTTTTATTCCCAAGTGTTAAAAGTATCATATTGGAGATGCCTGTAAACGTTCGAAAAACACCAGGAAAATAAATGCATGGTAGGGTGATTTTCATCACAGTTCTCCAATTTTCCATGGATTGGACAGAATGATTCAAATCAAAATCTAGCTGAAAAGTTCGACTAGACTTAGCTAATCTTTTGCACCTTCTGTGAAATATTGATTAGTTATCATATTTGGGTTGTTTAAGCAAAAGACGCAAGTTGCTTGATCAACAAACAAATTTTTGGGAACTCTGACTACGTCAACATATATTCCCAAAAATTAGTTGAAATTTGTACTAACATTGTACCCTCAAACTTGGCTTGAATTTTGATTAGTCAAAAATGTTTCCCTTTCTCATGCATTCTAACCCATTTCTCTTAGACACACACGTGCGGGTATCATTTGCTTACGTTAAGGGAATGTTTCAAACTTATAACGTAAGGTCTTTTTATATTAATGTTCTATGTAGCAATAACCTTTATGTAATTATAAAAAATTATGCTCTCAATTAGGACCAATTATAAATAAGAATAAATGTCACATTATAATAGATTATAATTATTTTAAATTGCAAATAAAAGAAAAAATAGAATAAAATATTTTTCTAAAATTATTTAAGGCAACAAAATTTATTTTTAGACATATTAACGTATTTTTGAACTTGTAAATACTTAATAACTCGATAATATAAACATCTTCTTGCTAAAATTAAAATATTTTTAATTTTTCAAACATGATAAGAATTTCACGACACAAAACATTTTATATTTTTGTCTTACATCTCTATCGCTTTTATCAATGTCAATATATTGATCACATACTCCAATAATTAATTATTAATGTAATTTATGTTTACTTCCATATCACTTATTCTAAGTATATTTAATTCAAAATAACAATTTTCGTTATTACATTTTCATTAAGTTATAACCTCCTCCTAATAATAAAATTAGTTTGGTTCTAATATTATAATTGTAAAAAAGTTTTACTGTAATAAATATAAAATATGGAACAATTATTTTGAAAAAATAATTACAAAATCATTTGCTTAAACCATCTTCCATCCTAGAACAACACTAGCTAGGGACCAGCAACTTTAGCTATCAAGATAATATTTAGTTATATTAATAATTTTGGACACCATCTATCACAGTATAGAAGTGAATAAAAACTATCTATCACAGTATAAAATTACACCAAATTTCAAGAGTTATAGAATTATCCATATTTTTGATGATATATTCTTCTCAAAATTACAAGTGAATCCCATGCTATAATATAATTTCGAAATGACACCTTTTAGTTTCTAGTTAAAACTAATGCAGAAAACAGATGAGCGATGAATTTTGCTTGTATTGCTGTTTCTCAAAGAAGAACAAAACCTAAGCTTAGAATCAAAAGCATGAAGAGTTTATATACAAAAAGAACTTGAAAACAAGAATGATAAAAAGAGTTATTAGCTAACAATAACCTTTTAGACTGCAAATAGTAAAGGAGGCCACCTTTTGAAGATTATGGACCGAGAGAATTACAAAAAGATTGTACAGAAGGCAACCGACGCATTCGCCTTGTTTCCCTCAATATAAAAGCTCAGTGTAATGAATACATTTTGGGAAGAGACTTGGGCTTGCTTGATGGGTTTAATTTTTACATTACAATTGGCCTGTTTGTCCTTTATTTCAAGTTCCTGCTTCACCTCAAGTTATCTTTCTTCTAACTCTAGTTTCTTCCTGCGAAAGTTGAATTTCTCTGCACTTAGAGCTTTTATTAACAGGTTTGCAACCTGATTTTCAGTTGGGACATAATGAACTATCAGTTCTTTATTTAGAATCTTGTCTCGAATGAATGAATGCCATTATCAATATGCTTGGTCCTGACATTATACAAAGAATTTAAAGCAACAGCAGCAACATTGAGACTATCTTGACCTTATCGTCAAAGTTTTTAACTTGTATCTCAGCTTATAAGAGACCATAACCAACTCATCTCAACCGATGTACAAGCCAGTGCCGTATATTATGTTTCAACACTCGATCTGGCCACCACTTGTTGCTTTTGGAACTCAATGAAACCAAATTTCCTTCCACTTATACGCAATAGCCACTCGCTAACTTCCTGTCATCTGATTCAGTCCCTTAGTCTGTATCAAATAATTCCATACAATCTAGATCAACTAACTTGTTGAATATTTATTCTGTTTGCTTGATATACCATAGCATCCTTTTGCAAGTCTCCCAATGAGTGTCCGATTGATTACTTGTATACTGACTTAACCTGTTCACTGTAAAAGAGATCTGACACTATAGTAAATTGCAAGGATCCAATAACAAACCTGTATAGTGTTTTGTTTTCGAAAGTATTGCTACTGCATTTGGTGAGTTTTCTTCCAAAGCCATAGGTGTTGGTGCTACTTCTTAGTTCTGCATATTGGTTTTGGCCAGGAGAGTAATAATGTATTTTTCTTGGCTCATGCAGACACAATCTATGCTCCTGGTAGTTTCAAAACCTAGGGAGTAATTCAGCTTCTTAAAATCCTTCAAGGCAAAACTCCTATTAAGTTGCCAAACTAGTTCCTCCATTTATTACTAATCACTACCAGTAGCAATGATTTCATCAATGTATATTAACAAGAAGATAATACTTGAGTTGGTTACCCTATATAACAGGGATGTATCATATTTTGAACTAGTGAATTTCCATGTCATTAGAGCTGATTTTAGCTTGTCATACCAAGCCACTAGTGCTTGCTTGAGCCCACACGGTGCCTTCCTCAACTTGCGTACATGATTTTGGGCTTCATCATCTATGAAACAAGTTAGTTAATTGACGAACACTATACCTTAGATAAGTCCCCATTTAAGAAGGAATTGTTGATCTTAATTTACCTTAATTTCCAATTTCTATATATTGCCAAGCTCAAAATGGCTTTAACTGTAGAAGGCTTAATAATTGGGCAAAAGTCTTTGAAAAATCTATCCCAACTGGGCTAAGATCATAAAATTTACTTTAAGCATTTTCAAATCTAGTTTTTGGTTAAAGAAAAGCTCATATGGAGACCTATTTTCCCGAGACAAAAGTTGGTAATCTGTTTATCAAGAAAATTGTGGTGAAGATCGCCTTCCACTAGAATTTTAGAGGCATACTAATATGAGCAAAAAAGGTCAGTCTTGTTTATGATATGTGCCTATGCATTCTTTCAACACTGCCATTTTGATTATGCGTTTATAGCATGAATATCTGAGTTTAATTCCATTCTGTTAAGAAGGTCTCAATGGCTTTGAATTCACCACCCATTGTACGTTGTATAGACTTTGCTTTCATGTCATAAACGTCCTCAACTTGGATTTAAACTGTTTAAAGATGGAAAGGACATCTGATTCATTTGCAAGGGACAAATCCAAGTGACGCTTTTATTGTCATATGAAAATGCAATATAGTATTTTAACCGTTCATAGAGACAATAGGAGCTGGACGCCAAGGGTCTGTATGTTTGTGTTTAAGGGGTGCTTAGGTTTAAATTCAGTTGCTTTATAGGAAATTTAACGCATCTCTCAATCCTGACATGTAGAACAGAAGCTAAAACATTGAGAAGAAGTGCTTTTATGCATCAAGCTGGAATTCATTAAAAGTTGGAAACAAATCCTTAAACACTTTAGCAATTGGGGGCCCTCATCTTCTATGCTATGAATAAATGATTTTCTGAGTTTTCGAATCGCTAGATGATTTTACAAGATCTAAGTTGCTAATAATATACTTATTTTTCAAACTTAAAGGCTTCTAAATTGGAACTAAATGAGCTGGTAACTCTTTGCAACTGAACAGACTACTTCAGATCCGTCACAGGGCAACAATTTGTGTTGAACTCAATCATAATGTCATTGTTATTCATAAATTGTGAAACACTAAGCAAATATTTAGTTATTTCAAGTACTAATAGAACTTTATTTAAGAAAATGTGCTCATTTGTATGTGTTATAGCAATTTTACTAGAACAAACGAGTGAAATTGAAAGATTTTGGCCATTACCTACTGCGAGCTTCTCACCCTCTTTATATTCTTGGTTGAAGTTCAGGTTGCTGATGGAGTTAGTGACGTGATGACTTGGTCCATTGTCCATAGACCACCCTAGATCAACAGCTTCTTCAGGTTCTACAGCCAGTGTTGTTTTGGTGTCTTGCTTTGCTTGTTGTGGCACAAAGCCTTCATTAAACTTTTGCTGACAATCACGAATTGTACGGCAAAATTTGACATGTCGATTTGGGATTTCCAATTCTTGTAGAGCCACTTCTGTCTCTGTTTCTCCCTCCTCTTAGTCTGCTTTGAATAAAAGTGATTTGATTTCTACTTTGATTGTTGTTTGCTTGGGGGCAAGATAGCTGGGATTCCATTCTGTCCATTCAGTTCGCCTAATTCAGCAGCAGGGAATACATTCCATCAACTGTGGGCATTTTGACTCTAGATGAAACATAGACCCTTATGGAATCATAACCTCTGTTGAGATCTCCAAGAAGGTAAAAAATGAGGTGTCGGTACGTTTTTAGTGCATCAGACAATCCTTTCATTCTTGAGTCGTATTTCAGTTTTTGGAGCTAAAGAGATTGCATAAAGTTTTCACAATTTAAGCAAATTAATTGTGCGCCTTTCCATCATGAAATTTTAACCAATGTCGTCAAGAATAACAGTCAGTTTAGTAACTTCTGTTGTTCTCGTCACAAGTTTTAAAAGGACATCTCATTTGTTCAATTTTAAAATTTCAAATTTAAATACTCGTTTAACATTATTGTTTAAGAAGTACTCACGCGCCCATCAAACTACATCAGGTTTAAACTTAAATAATTAAATCTAAAATAAATAGAAACTTATGTGATGATCTCTTAAATTTATTTTTTTACTCTTTGTTCGTTTTTTTTTGTAAACAATATAACAAAAAAACATAGTGCGTTGCAGCTTAACTTGTAAATGCAAATAGCTTGAAAAGTGTGCAAGTATTATATGAAATTCATTACATGGCATCCAACATATGTTGTAACTGAAACAGGAATGAAAATAACAGTCAGAAGCAAATAGTTTGTTTGTGAATATCAAAACCAGGCATGTACAACATTAATGCAAGGTTGTACATATGATTAACAGTATGCATATGTATTAAGAATGCATAGTCTATCACTACAAATTTAATTAACGACCATATCAACTCTCCTAAACGAGTCTTAAATTTTTTAATTCGAATTTAGTAAAGATTTTTGAACCATTCTCGTTGTTGATATTTGACCTTTGATTAGTCAAACACCGACCCATAACATGGTCGCACGGTTTCTATCCCTTCCTATAAATACGGAAGCTCATACCTTAAAACAACATAAAGCTTGTAATTCTCTCGGTTTCTTAGATTTGATTTCACTACAACCAGAATTTTTTTTTGCATGAAATCTCAGGATTCTGTGCTTCAAAAATTTCTTCATCTTTCCAAACCTTTACAAAATGCTAGCATGGGTTCTGAATCCCGCACACCAAAAGCCAGAGAATATTTACACCAATTTCCTCTACCCACAACACCACTAACACATAGCAGTAACATGAGCCCTAGGTTTCGCATCGTAGCGGCAGAGACTGGAATTCCATATTATATTGATCAAAATTTCTTTCCTGCAACACCAAAAACAAAAGGTGATGAAGAGGAAGGAGAGGTATTATTGCTGTTTCACAAGTTTCTTTCAAGCCCAACTGGGCAGAAGCTGAATTTTCCAGCTACCAGAAGCTCACTGCGCGGTCTTCATAGACGGGCAGATGGATTTGCATCGAGGCCAGAGAGGTTCAAGATTCGGACAGTATGTGGGGGAGAAGTTGTCAAGGAGGAAAAGCAAAATAATTAAATTCAATTATTGATTGAATCAATCAATTTGTATATTTATTTGATAACAGCTTTAAATTTTTTTTAATGGTTTGAATATTTAGAATTTATTTCATTTATCAGAATATTGTCTATAATTGAAAGCCATTGTCGAAGTTATTCTCCAATCTTGAAAATACAAAACTGGAATTTTCCATTTCAACTTTTCATAACATTAGCCAATTGCTTGTATAATTCTAACTCTACAATTTCAAAGATGCTGTAACATTTTATAGACGATGAAAATTGGATCAACTTGTTGTGATTATTTTTCGTGACTCGATGAAATCGCAGTTATTGTAATGGGTAATGCTATTTCTCGAGTAAATAATTTTATGTTAAATAGTGATATTGTTTTATTTTTATTATTATTATTAGATAGTGTAAGAGGGCTATAAAATTTTTCATTTAATTGAAAAAGTGGCATCATTATTTTCGATACGTGTAGCAGCGTATATATTTTTTAAAAAAATAAATTATTAAACGCAGATCATGAGAAATATTTTTGTTTTGAAAAATTTACGATAAGATAAATAACTTGGGTCATATTAATCTGAAATCTGAAAATCCATGGCAGAACAGAGTGTATTCTCATTATGCCAAAAACTGATGTGATTGCCCAACATGACCCATTAAACAAGACAAGAATGGATTGAATTTCGCTGCTATGCCTTTGTATATAGGTGCGCAACCGACAGACGAGCCATACCAAATGGGCATAACCGACATGAATTTGGACTTGCCCTTCTTTAATATCAAAAATAAATTTTCAATGTATTGTTTTTTGTGACGATTAGTTACCATCAAATAGATTGTTTGAAAAATTTTAAAAAATTGTTTTATTTCAGTTCGAAAAAGCTTGAGATTTTACTAGAGATTTCAGAGCTTTATACAAATATTTTTAATGTATGTCAAAATAATTTTCATATTATTTTGATAAATTTATCGTTTTTTAAAAAATAAAATTATATTTAACTAGTAATTATGCTGTCGTAGCTACAACTACCATTTCACTGCCATTTTCACAACATATTCTTCACCTAAATTCCTTCATCAAAATAACAAGATTGATATTAAGTTGATATGTTCTAATAATAATTTTACAGATTTATTTATCAAAACTTTACTACTATTAACATTTCAAAAGTTGGTACAGCACATTGTAGTACGTTGGTACAAGAAAATTATGTGTCACCGTAATTTTTTTTTGTTGACTAGATTTTAACCCACTGTATTTTACTAGAAAAAGATTTTAACAGGTAATTTCTGAAGTAAATACAAGAAGATAGCTTTTGATTAATCCAAGGTAATTTCCTTCTTTTTATGCTCTTTCTGTAACGACTACAACGATCCAAATTCTATTAAAGAATTATAATCTCATTGAGTTTGAGTTTGTCGCTCTGGATGTTTCTGGAAAAGAAACTACTTGTTTTGCATCCTTGATGTAGAAATCCATGCCCAAGGTCTGCTAATAACCATAAAGGGTTAAAAAAAAAGGCGCATCTTTGAATAATCACTCTCAAGCAATGATCTTCCTCATTTATCGTCTCGATCAAATATTGTAGAGAAATTACTTGACTATAAAAAGATTAAGATATTCTCTAGAACTTTGTCCATGAGAAATTCAGCACTTAAATTTGAAATCCTTCTCACAGTTAGAATTTGTTAAACTTTATAATTCTGTATTTATTTAAAACAATTCTCATATAAAAAATAAAATTTGTATTTATACAAAAATTAAACATACTTAAAAATTGACTAACTCACTCTAACTAATTCTATCTAAACCTAACAACTTAACATGTGCACTCTGCAATCCAGCTCACTTGCTCTGTTATTTTGTTTGTATGTCTTGTAACTCAACTGGTGTGCTTCATCACCTTGTATGTATCTACTTATCTTTGTCAGCTTGTGTGTTGCACTTGATTATACACTAACACTCACTACTTGCAACAAGTGGATGAATCTCTATTATTAAGATTTCAAGAAAATTAATGAATTGAACATCGCCTTGTTTGAGAATTGCTATGCAAGACACTGTGGAGACAAGTTATTACTGATGAAAACACCTGTAGAAGGTATGAGATTATAGGTCCTTGGACACAGGGTTGTTATACTCTTAGGCATCTGTGAATCTCTACCACGCCTTGATAAAAGTAAAGGGAAAGAACATTAAGACAAACTATCTCCATCCTACTCATCTTGAAGTCTCAGACTTCTTTGAGAATAGAAATGAAAACTAATTAATTAAAGAAACAAAAAGACATACGCCTAGTCGACAGTATCACTACCCGTGTGATCTTGGCATCAGAAATATTTCTCCAATCTAGCTTTGACAGAAGCCAAGTTGAATATCACGATCGGCCTCATCAATCTCATTGAAGGCTTTAGAAAGGTTGCAATCTTGTTAGCAAATGGAATTTAATTAAGTTTCCATGACGACCTGTATTTACCAAAATCCAAAAGAAATCTGCTAAGCTGCAAAGAAGACATTTGTTTCAATAAACTCCACATTGAAACTATAAATAAGAAAAATATAAAGTATCTCTATGTCATTTCTCATGTCTTTAGTGGAAAATACATACTTGAGAAACTCTTTACTCGCTCTTTCGGTTTATACTACACAAAGATAAAGATACATGACAGCTAAGCAATCATGAGCCAGAAGTTTTCTAATCCAGACACTTTTATTCTTTGGCATGACATGCTTGGACATTCTCAAACTACTATGATGTGAAGAATCATTAAGAACCCCCATGGCCATCAATTTAAGAATTTGAAGATGTCATCAACCAACGAGAGCATTTGCACTGTTTATTTACAAGGAAAACTCATCATGAAACTATCACCTTCAATGATTATTGATGAATTTTCATCATTTCTATAATGAATACAAGGCAATATTTGTGGATCTATTCACCCACTAATTGAGCCCTTTCGCTAATTCATGGTCCTAGTTGACACATCAGTAGGATGGTTGCATGTTTATTTGTTGTCCACATGCAAAATGGCTTTTACTGCTTACACTATTAGATTACATTCACAATCTCTTGATCATCCAATCAAGACCATCTACCTTGATACTGATGCTGAGTTTATATCAAAGATGTAACACCCTAGTTTTCTTTGATATACATTATATATTTTTATATAGATAATAAGTTATATTTTTTGAGATAAATTATTATATTCAAAATAATTAGATATTTTAGAACTAAATTATAAATTTAGGGTTAAATAAATAGAAAGAGTTAAATTAGAGATTAATTGATAGTTTATATTAGTATAAATAAAAGAGTTTATTTGTGCTTAAGATTTTAACGTATTTGAAAAAAAAAGAGAACAAGGAGGAAAGACAAAAGTAGAGAAAAGACAAATTTTTTCTTAGTAATAAATAATTTTATTATTAAGTTTTATAGAATATGATGACTAAAATGTATAATTAGATTGTAAAGTTAGGGTTAAATTTTCATGATTAAAAAATTAAAGGATTTTTTTTGGTGGATAGATAGTTAAGAAAAATAAAATTTTTGTACAAATAATATTATGATAGTACTTCAATTTATGAATTTTATAAAATTATTTATTTTAAATTTGTCAAAATTATTTTACATAAATAAATTAGACATTTTTGAGTTATTATAATTTTTTTTGATAAAAAATTATAATATTTTTAATTTTTAACGACCTTTCAAATTTGATCTTGAAATGTAGAAAATTTATCATTTTTGTAAAAGAACTAAATTATGAAATTATTTTAATTAACCAAAATATTTTAAAAAATTATAAAATTTTATATATTGATTTTTAATAATGTCTAGTATATCATATTAAAATTTTAGTATAAAAGCTTGAATGAAAATAATTCACTGTCAATTTCTATTTAATAGAATTTAATATTTTAAAAATAAAATTTATTTTAAATAGTTATAGAATGAGTTTTGACTTAAAAATTTTTAATAATATTTTATTCATATGTCATATGCTAAGTAATTTCCAAATATTAATTTTCAAATGCCATAAAATTTATACATATATGATATACTACTGTCATGATATGTGATTAAATTTAGATAATGAAAATATTTAGTTTTAAGAGAAATTTGAGATCTAATGAGATTATATGTGCTTTAAGATGGTGTATAGGAGTTTCATAGATATTAATTTTTTTGATTATTAGTCAAAGCGCTTAAATTAGTTTTTATTGTAATTGTCAAGAGGTAAGTATTCTATATATATATTTTTTAAAAAAATCATAATAAACATATGTATATGTTTGAATATATTTTTAAAAATATTTTTAGTTATAAATTTTTATAAAAGTATTGTTTTAATAATAATATTATTATTATTTATGTGAGTGCTTATAATTATATGTATTTTTGTGATTTTAATCATTTATCTTCGTATTATTGTGATTATTTTTATGTTACATGTATTAGTATTTAAGTATGAACGTGTGCATTGTATTTAAAGTAACAAAAAAAATATTTTTATAAGAAAATATTTATAAAAGTTAAGTTTTGTATACTAAGATATTGAATTTTATTATTTTTTTAGTAAATAATTATAAGTAATATGGAACATTTATTGTTTAGTGTGGTTATTTTTTTTGAGTTTAATATTATTGCTATTATTCAGTGTGGTTATTCCGTCGAATTTGATATTATTGTTATTTTTCATTGTTTCACATGATATAAGAGAGACTTTAGGGGTGCTTCTAGGTACAAGGGTGCCTCTAGGTATAGTGGTCTTCACACATTCACCGATGATCAAAGTAAGGGTGTGCCTCATTCAATTTTACATAGTATTTATCAAGAATCTTGAGATGATGTCACATGTAGTATAATTAACTCAAAGAATACATGTAAATGTGAATGATCCTCTGTACCTTCGTATATTTATAAAGACATCTTGTTACAGCTATGCCTTAATATATTATATGTCCATGTATGAATTCAATTGGCACTCATGTAGAAATTCAAAATACCAGTGTACATTTGAAAAAGGAGTTTGAAATATATGATTGGGAGAAGACTAAATAATGTTTCGGGCTACAAGTTGAGATACAAGTTGAGCATAGTTCTGTAGCATCTTTTTCCATCAATCGAATTATACTAAATTTTTTTAAAATATTTTTATAATAAAATATATATATATATATATTTTCATTGAGTATCCAATAATAGTCCGGCCTCCTGATTCTTTAAAGGATCTATTTTAATTTAAAAGATGAGTATGAACAAATATTTTAAACTACAATGTTTATATGCAATTGGTGTTTTATGCTTAGCACAATATAATATAGCATTCTTTAGTAAATCTTTTGAAGAGATTCAGTTTCGAACCTACTTAATGCCAGTAGATCGGTTTCCGTGAATTCTGAAGACGCAAGTTATTCTGTATGTTCTAATTTTCCTGAAGATTTATTATTATTATTATTATTATTATCCTTATTGCATGCAAACTTCTTTTCCTCAAGTTGACAAGTGTATACCAACGACTGCGTTTCATTGCTCCTATGCTTCTACAAGTATTGTAGTTTTGTTATTCATTTAAACACATCTAATCAATGCAACAACAATTCGGACTTTATCTATTTACTGTTCATATTTCTTTTCGTTCCTACTGCTTTAATTTATTTACTTCTGAACCAATAGTCATAGTCCACAACAATTACGTGTAATCCTACAATATTAATGCAAAAGCAGCCATGAAAGTCAGCTGGAATCGAATAGATGACTTTCTAAATTTCGAAACAAGGCTTGTCAATTATTACCTCCTTCAACATTAATGCAAGGTATATATAATTAGCAATATGCGTGTGTTAGGAACAAACAGTCCTAATCCTAGAAATTGAAGAAGAATTATGGACGACCATATGAACTCTTCAAAATGAATTTTGAACCAATCTTATTGTTGATTTTTGATATTTAAGCTTTGATCAGTCAAAACACTTGAGCTGTTACACAATCACAGTAATTCTATTCCATACTATAAATACAGAAGCCGACACTTTAGCACGGTCACTATTACACCAAAAAGCCTCTAATTATCGATTTCTTTGATTTTCCTTTACTACAAAGAGAATTTCTGCAACGAAAACTCACAGTTCTAGGCTTCTAAAATTTCATCATCTTTCGAAACCAATGTTAAGACAGGTTTTGAATCCTGCACGCCAAAAGCCAACCATACACAACAATGTCTCCAACCCACAAAACCAATAATAAACATCAGTAACATGAGCCCTAGATTAGACCAGAATTCCTAACTATATTGATCAAGCTTTCTTTCCTGCAGCAGCAAAAATAGAAACAAAACAGATAAAAAAAAAGGAGATAGGTTATTATTGTTTGAAAAGAATCTTTTAAGCCCAAGTGGGCAAAAGCTGAATTTTCCAACTACTAGAACCTCAGCGCGCGGTCTCCATAGACGGATAGATGGATTAGCACTCAGGCTTGGGCGCTTCAAGATTCGGACAGCACGTGGAGGAGATGTTGTCAAGGATGAAGAGCAACGTAAATGATATTCAATTATTGATTAATCAGTGAATTTGCATATATATATTTGCTAAGAGCTTTATTTTTTTTAATGGTTTGTGCGTTTAGAATTTATTTCATTTATTAGAATGTTTTGAAAATTTAAAATACCTTATCCATGATGTTCTCCAATCTTGAAAATAAATAAATAGTATTTATTTATTTCAATTTCATATATGACTCACCATGACAAAACTGCTCATAAAATTCCAACTGCACCAAATTCAAAGATGCTGCAACATTTTCTGGATAATGAAAATGTGATAACATTTTTATGTTTATTTTCGACTACAACATAGAAGGTTAAAAGGATTGATTAAAGACATATGACTGTTGCTGTAAAATTATTCTTAGCCCAATCCGATTGCGTAAAGAATAAATTAATGCTAGTTAAAACGAGTTTTAAAGCATGGAAAATGTGAATGGAGAAGTGAATCCAAGAATGTAAAGAGTGAGATTATAGAGTTTGATTCTTAAAAAAAATGTTTGGATATTTATAAAAATTTATGAAAAATTAAAATATGTATTTAAAAAAAGAAAGAAATAAATTAAAAAAAAAGAAATTAACTGACAGAGACGTAGCCAGTTAGCAGTTGTATATACTAAGATAAAATACTGTTATTTGGGTTTGCGCCAGATACGGCATATCTTGCCTAAACCTAAGGTCCAGTATAGAACAAGCTTGGGCTGGCCATGTATTGTGTTGTTACAATTCTAAAGTGTATTCACGATGTTCATATATTGAGTCCGAGTCCAAACTGTCCCATTTACTTTCTAAATTACTGGGTCCAACTGTCCAAGAAAATGGAAAATTAGACTAGGCAAGCTGATGGATTGCAATCAGGTGAAGCCTCATTTTTTGTAAAAAAATCACCCTGTTTATTAAAATAGTTCATACAATACTAAATTGTTTTCGTTTCAATAACATAAATGTATCATTTTTTTTCTCTTGTTACTTTTCTTAATTTTACGAGATTAAAATAGTAATTTTTCGTTAATTAATTCTAATTTTATTTAGCAGGGAAAGCTCTTATTGAATTATTTTTATTTTTATTCACCACTAAGACAATCGTATTTTCTTTTATTAGTCTAATTTTATTTAGTAACAAAGACAATTTTTTACTGAATTTTATTTTTATCATATCTTTTATTTCGAGACTAAAATAACCAACATTTCTTTTGCTATCTAATTTCATTGGGTAAGAAATATTATCATTTGCTACTTTGATTTCATTTAATAAAGATGACTATCGTAGTTGAAACTCCAAATATCTTATTTTTTGTATATATTTTATTGATTTGTAGAAAATTCAAAAAAAATTATGAAAGTAAATTTATTTTATTTAAATTAGTGTAGATTTGTTGGTATACGAGGGGAAGAGAATAACACTACTCTTGTAATTGATATGTACAAATACCTTTTACCCTAGGGGTGATATTTCACTCCACATTTTGTGCAAAAGCTCCCACCTATCAATATACTTAATTAATATAAAAAATGCTCTTATTTATATGTAAAAAATATATTATTCTTTTGTCTTTTTTTTAATATATTTTTATACAAAATAATTTAACTTTTTAAAAAATTTTAGTAAAAATAACTAATGATACTATAAATAAAGTTAACAAAATTATAACATCAAAGAAGAAACAATTTTTGAATCTCACATAGAAACACAATGAAAATAGAAAATAATTATGTTTTTTTCTATTAAATAATATAATTTACACTGCAGAGAGAGAGAGAGAGAGAGAGAGAGAGAGAGAGAGAGAGAGAGTTTTGTTACTCCAATTTCATTTCAAACGAAAGAGTACCTTGAAAAGATTAAAATCATCTCATCATCATCACCTATTTTATTGATTTACATGAAAATTTGAAAAATTAAGAAAACAAGAGAAAACTACAATTATTTTATATTAATGAGGTATTGCAAGTACTGCATAAAATATATTAGCACGTGGGTTCCTTCATAAAGTAAATGGGGCAAAATATCACTGCCTTTTACTTCAATATTCCATTTATCACCAAACCTAAATCAACTATCTTCTTCATCTCACGGCTTAAGCAACAGCGATAAGCTCAAAATTTTAGCTTGTTAGGCAGTGTTCTCCACTCGTTTAAGAGCTGGTCATTAACTCAAAAATGACTTAGCAATTTGTACAGTGGCAATATTTGTTTGCTTTTATAAAATTAGTCAATATTTTATTTGATGTAAAACTTAACATTCTTACTTGATCAATTATGTGACTAAATTCTTTTTTATTTGACATGAACTGTGATTATTCTAACTCTTTATTTTTTTAATCTAATGTGTGATGCAATGTTTTTTAATTATTATAATCAACTTATTTTCAACTAAAATGTAAAATATGTTATTTTCTATCCACCAATCACATAGTTAACTCATTTTCTATTTAATGAGTAATGGTGTTTCACGACTTAATTGCATAATGTATATGATATGTTATTAGACTCATAACAAATGAGCCTACCAAACCAATTATATCGCCATTTATGAGAGATTCACATTTGCGATTCATGGTACATGTTGTTATGAATCCAAATGGAAATGAAATTTTCAATTAACTCTAATGTAATTTATCACAAGTATTTGTTATCAATCCAAAAAATTAATCTGTTAGCTAATACTATGTATCTACCCTTTTATATATATATCTATATATATATATATAAACTGACTTTCTATCTTATATCAATTATAACGCTCATTTATTCTTAATTCTTGAATTTACTTGACTCACACATTTCAAATTGAGGACAAAACTATAGTGTTGCAATTGTATGACACAGTTTTACTTTTTTTTAAAATTGTAATTTTTTAATATAATTTTTAATTTGTTGATTATATTTAAAACTTTTAAAACTATAATAAAAGAGTTAAAATTAAACCCAAAAAATAAGCAACTATAACTAAAAAAAAGAAAAGAAAATTGTACCATAGAACTGCAACAGCGGAGCATGACCCTCAAGCTGAACATCAAATTTTACGAGTCAATCTTTTCCAATAGGACAGCACAGTTCGATTAGATGTTACAATGTCCATTGACATTATAAAGGATGCCGACATAAAATGTATAATCATGACTTAAATTGAAGATAACGGTAAACAACGTTAATTGTCGTATTGATTTTACATTTTAGAGTACACAATTGCCCAATTTTGTCTACATGATTGAAATTTAAATTCCTTTTGCTGTGACTATTTGATTACACATCATCCCAATGTTTTTTCCACCTCATATATCGAATAAATTTGGTTTGTTATAAAACTTGATACGCATCAATTGGTCCGACACGGAATTATACTATAATTAATTACGATTCTCATTAGTAAGAGAGAGAAAAATTACGGGTGTCAGAAGTCCATATCCCATCATATATCTAAGGTTGTATTCCAATGTATAATTGTTACTATTGTCACTTGTTGTATTTTTTTAATCATAACTTTTTAGTATCATTATCTTTAGAGATTATCTTTAGAGATAATACATAGATACTACGGATATCTACATAACATTTTCATAAAAAATAAATTAAAAAATAAACAGCTAATATCATGGGTTAGGGTTGTTCTAATACGATGGGCTACAGACTTCTTATTAGCCAAGTTTGCCAAAATTTCAATATGACAAATGTAATGATATTTCTTTATATAATAATGTTAAGGATATAAATTTATGTACATGTACTTTATGTTTGATAATATTAATGATATAAATTTATGTATAAATTATATTTGCAGGGACAAATATGTGAATGCATTATTTTATTTTTGTGTATGTGCATATATGTATATTGATAAACCTACATTTAGATCCTAGAACATTTAAGTGAGAATGAAAGTATTGTATGTGTAAAAATTAATACTCGAGCTAACAAATTAAAACACATTAAAATTTATTATGTTTAGATCAATCAAATTCAATATATCTCATATTATTTCATTATCAATCTAGCAATATCAAATCCACCTCAAAGCAATAGAAACAATAAGCAAAAAAAATACATAAGAATATATTAACGAAAAAAAGACGTTATGTAGAACCTATTCACAAGATAAAATTCTCTAAATTGAATAAAAAAATCATAAAAAATTAATAATTTAAAAAAGATTATAATCAATAATTTTCTTTGCAATAATACTTGTAATTACTTGCTCAAATAGTCCACTCTAGGTAATTTTATTGATCAAAACTCTAACTCTTTCTTAACTCAACGGAATCCTTGAATGATATATTCACAAGTTAGAACTTTTAGCCACTAACAATAATTAGAACTCTAAAGTTTCTTAATTGAATTTGAGAAAAAGATATTGGTATAAAAAAAGGATCTCAAAAGAAATTAATCACAAATATAAACAGATAAAGAAGGATTTGTGTTTCTCTTGAAAAAAATAAGTTGTGAAAACTAAAGAAAACTCATAGATGAATTACTCTGCACAAAGAACTGAAAAAAAAATCAAATTAGCTGTCCTAAATCCTAGGTTATGACTTGACATACTTATATTTTTGTATGTTTGCTCAAGCAGATGTCAACTGCTAGTGGAGCAAACTTATAGATAACATGACCGCTTGAGCATTGGTCAAGCATTAGGTAAGCATTAGGCTTTCGGTTCTAATCGCTCGAACACTAATTGAGCACTAGTCAGGTATTGAGCTTCTAGAATTCTTCTTGATAACAAAAACAACTACTCAAGGTCAAGCACAAAATTAAAAATACTAATTTTCTTGATCTAGCTATCTTGATTACAAATGAGCCACTCTAAAAAATCTTAATAGTGTGTATGTCTATATATATGTATATATAGACACACAAAATAAAATCTCTTTAGTGTCATAATATTACAACCAAACTAATTTTATTACTATGAGATGGTTATAATTTAATGAGAAGTGTAATCACAAAAATTGTTATTTTGATTTAATTATTCTTAATGCAAGTTGAAATAGAGGTAAAGTATGTGGTAGAATAATAATTAATGTACCATGTCAAATCTAATGTATAGATATATTTTGTTTAAGAACCTCTAAACATGCTTGAAACACTAGAAATATTTTCATTCCAACAAAAAAATATTCAAGCTAATGAGTTATTATATATCTATAAGTTCAAAAATGTAAGTAACAACTCTAAAGAATAAATCATTTTATCAAATAGTTTTAGAAAATCTTTTATTCTATATATATATATATATATAATATATATATATATTTAATGTAGAGAGTATATATTTTTTTAATCTAGATATAATTTTTACTGTGTAGAGACAAATTTTTAAATAAAATCTAGAAAGATTATAATTTGTTACAATATGAAGTATATTTTTATTTATAACTAACCCAAATTAGGATCAAAATTTTTATGATTATAAAAAGGTTATTCATGTACAAAGTATTATTGTAAAGATTAAAGAGTACAACATTAACTCCTCAATGTCTATTGTTGTGTTTATATCAAAGTTTGTATAAATAGAGAATTGTTTTATGTAGAAATGTTAAAATTTATAATATTTGTAAATTAATCACCTATAATGTCAAGAATAAAATTATATATATATATATATATATATATATATATATATACAAAATATGTTTTTCTATTTGTAGATTTGTTTAGCTTGGATGAAAGTAAAATGTAAGGTGGTTACCTACCTAACATTTTTCAAATATTTTTGGTATCACATACAAATAACTATCAATTAATTTTTAAAAGAAATTACAAAAACTAATGTAAAGTTTAGTTTTTTCTTCTCAAATCTTTTCCATTATATAATTTCTTCCTCCAACACTTTGAAATATTTTATATAGACAGTGCATTGTTTATAAAAAAATTTAGCATATTATTGCACAAATAAGGGTAGAAATATCACAACCCTACCACAAATAGTGATACACATATTAGTTCCTAAAATAATAATTAAGATACCTATGACTTTTTATAATATTTAAATAATCATATTTAAAAATAAGAATAAAATAACAAATTTTAGTCATAAAATTACTAAAAAAAATTCAATTTACATGGTATATTAAAAGTTCGATTAAGAACATATGACAACATTTAAGATTTTTTAAAAATAAAATAACAATTACATAATATGTATAAAATGATAATTAACTAAATTATGATATATTTGAAATGAAAATTGATCTTTATAAGATTTAACCACTTATTTATTACTCTTACAACTTCTTCTCTCCTTTATACTCTTTTTTCTACTTTATATAATTTTCTTTTAATTTTTTCAATGTCCTAAAAACTAAAGCAACTCTTTATACGAATTTTTGTTTTTCTTTCCTTCTTCTAGTCTTACATGTATTTCTATTTCATGTAAAATTAGACTTTTATTTATTTGATTAGTATATTATTTTACTAAAAAATTCCTAATCCTTGTTGAATTGGAGAACTCTCAAATGAAGTAAAAACCAATGTCTAATTAATTTTTTAAATGGATACTATAGTTTGGGCTATATTTAGAGTCTATTATTTAGTATACAATTAGTTAGATTCAAGATTCCTAATTTGGGGATAAATTTATTGAACCCAACCGAACGCCTATTCTCAAAATCACCCCTGGTTCTTACTTGACTTGGAGTGGAACAAACTTACAATAACATCTGAACAATATTCTCAAGTCAGCTCAATTGCCTATTTTTATAAATGATGGATCACTTAAGGGTTATTTCTCTTATTGTGGCGGAGTCAGATATGGGGATCCTTTATCCTCTTTGTTATTTTGCATGTGTTAAGTAGAGGTTTGCTTCACTTGCACGAGAAAGGTTTAATCACACATATTTCGGTCCTTTGTCATTGTGTCTTTCCGGGACTTTGAAATGGTAAAAATTCTTTTTCTCTCAATTAATAAACACTATGTGATGACCAATAACTAAAGCAACAAAACATAATTAACTATGCCTTTATAACCTGTCAATAAAAGTTGAGTAATCAAATGCAATAGGCTTCTGCAAAAAATAATTAGTGGTAGAATTTCCAGAACACCTCTAATTTAATATATTGAATATTTCTTTTTCTAACACTGACAACAGTTATCTTTTGTTAACATGGTAAATGACGCGTAGGTGAAGAGATTTTTTTTCCTTAAAAAAATAATGAAGTACTAAGTAGATGTTACACAAAAGAATCGATGGGCAGCCGTCATTTGTACAAAATTACACCATCCTTTTACTTCTTAGTTTGGCACAGCTAATAAACTTGCAAGCAATTTGTAAGACGCTCAACACTCTTGAGGTGTGATAAATTAGATTTTATACAATGAACTGCAACACACTTCACACTTTGGGGTATGATGAGTTAGGGTTATAGTCTCTCAATAACTCATATTTTGAAACTGATTTTGGATAAATAACTTTGTAATTTCATAAGATTTTCAACTATTCAATAACATTATTTTTTCTCCTTTTAGGATTTTTTTTCCTCAAATTTGACAATACTCTTGTAAAAGACCTAACATTCCTCCTCAAATGTAAGCTCAATTAATAGATTCCAATAATTAATTTTATGTTTGATCAAATATTTAAATAAAAGACCGAGTGTCCAAATCTTTGAATTGTTACCTGTCTTAAAAGTTTACAGTTAAGAGTTCAAATATTTATATCCATGTTGCTTAACATATTGTTATTTAGTTCATAATATTTCAACTTCAAATAATATTTTTATAATAGTGCTACAAATATAATTTCTTGTACTAAATTAATGTGATAATATTATATTATTGTCACATATTTTATATTTTTTTAATAGTAAATAAAAATTATGAAAGTAAAAGACGTTATATTAAATAAAATATGTGATAATAATATATCTTTATTATTTAAATTTATAATTTGTAAAAAAAAAGTTTGTATTGTTTATGTTATCAAAGTTGTATAGCGTTATTATGACCCCTTTTTTCACCATTTAATTATTCACATTCACATCTATTGAGGGTTAACATCTTGGAAGAAACAAACTTAACATCTTGGAAGAAACATAGTTTTGAATATTTACCGAATTTATTATAAGTTGTTAAACAGAGAAATTAATTTGGTTACTTTCATAGATTCCAATATGTAAAATGAGACAATAGTGTAATGACTGGCTGTATCAAAATCTCCTTTTGAGAGTGGCTAAGGGTCATTACAGCCAGCCACTGAGACAGGATAGGGAAGAGCTCATGTCATACGCAGCCATGAACAGGAACAAGCATAAAAATGTCTCGATTAAGCACAGTCAATAAAAGTGATAATTAGGCTTTTGGTTAGTGCTTAATTAAATGTTTTTGTGGTCCTTAAATGATTGCTTATACACATAATTATCACTTATATTGACTCAGTCCATTAATGGAGTTGTGCCTACTGCCCGTCAAAACTAAAAATATGGTTTTTATATTTTTTCCCTTCACAGGGACTAACCGCGAAGCACACAGTATATATGATCTTGTCCTCTTGTCTACTACCACTGACGTGTTTCCAGTTGATATTTCAATCATATGGTTTCTTCCAGCTTTCTTCGGGTTGTCTACTCTTGACTATTTTCATGTGAACAGGGAACTGGATCGTACGCAGCCGTTGGACGGCGGCGGGGCTAATATAGTTGTCAGCATTATACAAATTAGGGTTTCTTTTTCATAATTTTCTTTTAAATTGCTTTTTTTTTGGAAACAAATATTTATTTGGTTCATGAAAATAATTTGTTAAGAATGATCCAGCTAAACGAATATTGAATAATGTACGCTAAGACCGCTATGAACTTTCAAAGACCTCATTGAGTCTCTTACATTCTTAAAACCTTTCATTTCAGAATTTTAAAAAAGATAAGTGCTAATTATATTTTTACGACAATAATCAAGTAATATATATTTTGACATATATTTTGTTTAAGGAAGACAAATACAAATGGCGGCTACCCTGTCCAACATAGGTCATAAAAATTCTCTTTTCTTAGAAGCCCTTTGATATTCTACTCCTTTCCAAACAAATCTCCATGTTTATCATCCCACTTGGCTCGCCTTCTACACCCACTTCTCAAATAAGTTCCTATACTTCATTATTGTAGCAACAAAACATTGAGGAGCATCTGGAAGGTGAAAATTCAATATCACTTAATCAGGGTCGCTCATCTGGTCATCTTTTCTATGAAGAGACATGAGCAAATGTTTCAAGTTATAATTGTAATTTGATGTTTCATGTATCCTTAGGTTAGCATATATGAATGCAATGGAGTAATGTTGCGCTGACAAATTATTGTACAATTTTCTTTATGTATACACACACAAATCAACAAGTAATTAATTCAATAAAGGAGTAGGAAGATTAAATATCATTTGAATTAACATAACACGAAATTTCAGCTTTGAATTTAAGATTGTTGAAATTAATAAGATCCATGTGAATACATTTTTTCCTATAAGAGACTAAGAGGTAATCCAAATGTTACAACTTTTAAGGGTGTCTTTGTTTTTAAACAAAGAGGAATAAGGAATGAAAACAGAAAAGGAAAGAAAAAAAGAGAAAAGCAAAAGAATAAATTTTTCTTTTTTTGGTTTGTACAAAAAAATTATTTGTGAAAAACAAAATTCATTATCTTTTGACAAAAATATTATTTAATTTTAAATTTATTCATGCTTATTAATATATTGACATTTTTAATTATTTTTATTTTTAATTTATATTATTGTATTTATTGAAAATAATTATAAGAATAATAGTTAACAAATATATATTTTTAATATTCTTAAAATAGAAAATGCATGTCATATTTATTAATTATTTTTATTTAGGAAAAAATACTTTTTTTATTGAATTATTTTATGCATTTCATAATTAAAAATTAAATTAATTTTAAATTTTATTTTTAAATATAAATAGTTGAATCCTATAAACTTAATAGGTAATTTAGTAATAACATTTAAATTTATATTCTATATATTTATTTGTTGATTTAAAAAATATTTTATATTTTGAATGCATCACTTTTTTTTATTATAAATTCAATTGCATATGTTTAGCAAATTTAAAAATGTATTTAATTTTTAATAATATTTATAAAATTATATTATAAACACAAATCATAATATTTTTATTTTATTAAATAGTCAATTTATCTTTAAAAGAATTAAAAAATTAAAATTATCAAATAAATATAGATAGTTAAATAAATCACAATAAATATAATTGGTTATAAAATAAAATTATAAACTAATATATATATATATATATATATTGAAATGTATAAAAAAATTTATAAGTAAAATAATAACAAAAATAATAATAACTATAGTTTATAAGATAGTGTTGAATTTTTATAATAAAAAATAAACATTAATCATGATAAATTAATTTATAAATAAAATAAAGTAAAATAATATTATCTTAATAATTTTTTAAAATAATAATTAATTAAAATAACTATATTAAATTAATCAAAGTAAAAAAAAATTATGTTAAAATATATAAATGTTAGATAAAATTGGAAGTATAATTATTTTAGAGAAAAAATCCTCTTTTACTGACTTGAGAAAAAAAGAATATCTAAGGAATTCTTTTTCCCCCCTTTTATTCTTTTCAACAAATAAAAAATCCTTTATTCTTTGAGGATTCCTTTCCTTTGAGATTCTTTTTTCTTTTCTCCATAGATTAACATAACAAAGACAACCTAAGATTAATTTAATGAGATGCATGTGTATGGGACAACCATCCATCAAAGGAAGGTGAAGTGTCTACGTCCACTCGACATTTCAAAGTTAACACATCCAATCTTATAGTGCCACGTGTAAGGAGACCAACTAGTTGAGAATGACATGTCAACAGAGGGTAAGGTGGCCCTTAAGCTTTTTCAGGAGCATAATCACCATGTTCATGTCTTGCTGATATTTCAATTCATTCATGTTGCATATATGCTAATATAAAAGTAAGTTATATGGTTAGGGGAAGGTTATCAAACCATAAAAATCAACATCTTAATGATTCCAAGTGACTAAATCTCCAACTTGCTTGCTTTTCTTCACCAAACCATAGATGTTATGTTAGCTATAGCTATTGCTATATGCTTATTCCTTGGCATTGAAATCTTAGGAAAACTGAAAGTTAATGTGAAAATCAAGATTTGAGCAGCTTGCAGGTCCAAAATCTTCTCCTCTCATTTACAAGAGCTGTTGGATGGCTTGAAGTGATTATGAGGCGTTAGGGTTTGCTTAATTATACGTGCTTGTAGCTTCATCAAAATTCAAGAAAGGTTTATATTCACCCGGGAAAACACAACGCGCAAAAAACAAGAAAAAGACAGGAAAATAGAAAGAAAGAAATGAGGTTTGATTCCCAGCCTTGGTAAAATTAATTTTTAGTGATGCAAGACTTCTGATTTGATTAGTTATTATAGGAGATGGATATTGGAGTAGTAGTTCAAGTATTTTCCAGAAAGTTGTAAATATCACATCAAGAATTGAACATGTTCTTCCAGTAGGTAGTTGCAGATTCAGTTGGTGGTAGTTAATGACCATAATTAACCACTTCAAGCTCGAGAAAATTAGCATACAGCTGCATGGAATTTGGTATGTTTCAAGATAATCAGTGAATTTTTGCTGGATATTTGTATGGAATCAAATAATACCATGGGTTTTTCCGATGAAATCACTGCAAAAGTTCTCAGACAATACTATTTATACAGGTTCTTAAGAGTCGCTCATTGGACGACCCACGAAGCATTACTATATATTACAGTGCAACAACAGCAAAGCCCACGAAACAAAATCCTGTACAAAACAACCAAAAACAAAACACTCATAAACGGATTCCATTATGCGGTCTTTCATTTGAGCTTTCCATGAGAGACATTAAGATCATTAAGATTTAGTAGTTTCAGTGTTTTTTTTTAAGTGGTGGGGGTGGGGGGGCGCGTGTGGGGAGGAGAATTTTAACTTTTATTTTTAGCAGTGGGGAAAAGTGTCATTATAGATATATAAGATAAATTAAGGGAATTTCCAAAGGTTCTGATCATCTCCAGTACTATCAGCAGCAGCGTCATCCCCAGCAATGTCTAAACGAGGAGGGCTAAGAAGCATCCCTTCAGCCATATTCACCAGAAGATTAGGCATATCAAAGATCAAATCTTCATCCACAAAGTCATGAACCGTTTGTCTTTCTGGCTCCATGATATTAGTCACAGCTTCATTACTCTCAATCTCAGACAGAGCATCACTTGCAGCCCCTAAAGCAGCCGCAGCAGAGGCTGCAGCCGCCTGTATATCACGTGGAGAGGTAGAAGCAGGCACAGGCAAAGAAGCGGCCGAATTCGGGAAATTAAGCTCAGCTTCTTGGCCTTTTAGGGCAAGTGCCGCAACATCATAAGCAATAGCAGCCATTTCAGGTGTAGGAAATGTTCCTAACCAAATCCTAGTAGGCTTTCTCGGCTCCCTAATTTCAGACACCCATTTACCGCTATTCCGGCGCCTCACTCCACGATAAGTGGGGTGTCGGCCTGAAGCCTCAGGTCCCTTTGCACCAGCAGTAGAAGCATTGCTGCCACTGCTGCTGCTGCTGCTAGGGTTTGTACTTTTACTGGGTTTAGAGTAATGCATGGTGTTTCTAGGGTTAATGGCGGGAAGATGATGGGTTTGAAGCAGGAGATGTGAGAAGCCATTTATGGAGGATGGATTTTCAGAGAGTGAATTTTGGTTCAGAGAGACGATTTAGCAGAATTCCAAGTGGTAAAGTGCAAACCAGTTGTTGCTGACCTGCAGTCTGTGAAAGATTGGGGTGTAAGCCAGCTTTGTGTTGGACATCTGGGTTGGACTGCGTTTCTGCACAGCAATATAAACTGCAGCTTATCTTAACGTCAAGAATAGTGATGTTTTTAGGCATTATACATAGATTCATTTGAATCATAACTATTGAGAATGTTCAAATTATTAAAAAAAAATTCCTTTCTGCTATGTCATGTGCTTCTTAGGGTTCTGATTCCCTACAATTTTTTTTTACCAGTGGTTAAATAATTCTTTTAATCGTAGTAAACTCTTTTCTAAGTCATAACTAAATCACCAAAAAAAAAGAAAAAGTAATATTGGATTAACTGAAAAGTGATACCAAACTTATACTTATTATTCAAGTAATTTACCCCTAATAATTATATATGGATAAAATAAAGTATGATAATACAAATAATTTTTTAATTTTGAATTAGCACTCTATAAAAATTCTTTTCATTTTTAATTAAACAATTTATAAGCTCTTATATAAACTTTATATATACACACACACATACATATAAATTTATGTGTCTCTTCTTTTTAACTAATTTAATTTACTTTTTAAATTTTATTTGTTATGTAAGGTATAATATTATCCATTCTATTTATGTGTCAGGATATGTTGCGAAATATAGTTTGACCTAAACAAATTTGCACAAAAAGAAGCATTTTATTACTAATTTGGATGGATATAAGAAACTAAATAGGCACCTGATAACTTATCTTGCTCTTTTATTGATATAACATCTAATTTATAACAGCGCATTCAATTTAATTTGTGAAAAATTGAACAATAAACTCATTTATAACTTATGTTGCTCTTTTATTGATATATAAATGGACAATACTACAAATAAATTTATAATATTAGCAACGACTTTCGTGTAAAATATATCAAACTCATATACAAATATAAGAACTTGGAAATAGTTGAGATGCCTATCATTCTTGTGTTTGACTTAATTATAAGTAAATTATGATGCAGGCAAGGCATCTTATGATATGCTTTTTCTTCAATCTTTGGAGCAATATCTTTATTTGGATGTATGCGTTGTCCTATTGCCAAACGATATGGATTTGCAATGTGCTGGTCCCAATATGTTGCCAAACATAATCTTTTGCATCAAACAAAAATATTACGATAAATGGACAAAACTATTTCAATAACAAAAGTGAAACACCTCCAATCAAGTTTGAAGCATTTATCATCATCATCAGTAATTGGGAAACTGTGAACCAGACACATGAATCAAAAGGCATATTTCATATATGTCATGCTTCTATATATACTTTATTTTCTATATAATTGCTTATGTTCAATATTATGTGGTTCATATTCTAAGTCCCCGAACTTTTCTCTAATATGAACAAGAACCTTGCACTGATAGAAAATCCTTCTATTATAATGCCGTTAAGCAGAAAGTGCTTCTCCTTTAGAAGTCACTTTCCTGTACCAACTGACTTGGATATACGAGAGCATGTCCAATGCAGCATTATGACTATATTTACGAGCATTAATTTGGTATGCATGATTTCGCTCTTGACCTAGTAGTTAGAGAAAGAAGTCACCACCAACCTTCAAGATAATACCTACCTCTCACAAATTACAATGCCAAAATACTACTATTTTATTATTATAATAGTAATAATAAGTAAATCGCAACATCTTGGAATAGAAAAGCACGAAACTTTTATCCTTCTGAATTTGGAGAAAGTGGAAACAAGAACGCAACTCCCGCCGTTTCAAAGCAGCCGCTTCTACCTCTCACTTAGGACTTTAAAATATTTTAGAATTATTATTCGTTTAGAATTCCTACTAGCCATCTACATCAAGTCATGTATGAACTTAGAAAGAATTGAGCTTTAAATATTAAACCGATTAAAATAAATTTGAAATTTGTTTCAGATTGCGGACGATCTCTCTTAAAGCTTTCGCTGCGTCAAAATGCATCTTGATGTTGGATTAAAACTGGATTTCGGTAATTTTTTAATTATGTGTGCTATAAAATCGTGGACGTATGTACAGAATAAAAACAAGAATCTATGTCAATCTGCGGCCCGCGCCGAAATATTGTAAGTGGAGGTCACGATTTTTGATAGAGACCTGGATTGGGGGAATTGGTAGAGTTAATTGGAAGATATTAAAGGAGTTGATCTGTAAAGTGTCTTCATCCTAAATTTCTGGCGGCCAAACAGGGTTATGATGCAAATACTTTAACCGTGTTGAGCCTCACGGGGCCGCCGCTGCCGCGTTGAGCCGCGTAATCAGATAGATGCAGCGTTACAAATTAAATCTACTGTGCTCCACTTCTTTGTACAACGATTCATCAAGTACCAACTTGATGTAACAACCAGATAAGATACTGTAGCTTCACTAAGTGGAAATATACATATTTTATATCTTTACTAAGAGAAAACATACATGTTTTAGGAATATCAACTATGTTTGTGTTAAAATTTAAATGCTATCGTTTAGTCGATTGCCTTTATATTTATATTTTTAGTTCATGTGATATTTTAATATCATATTATAAGTTGTTCCATATTTAATATACAGATACATTGGTTAATTAATAGACAAAAATGTCATAAAAAAAGACATTGTAAAATTTCATACTGCAGTAATACTAGATATTTCAAGTAATTATCACAATCTTAAGTCAGTTATGATATTCATCAATTAAATGATAAATTTTATAATTAATAAAAGAATTAATTATCTATTTTACTCTTTATTGGATGAAAATGATATTACCAATTGAAATAAAAGTACAGATTTAAAAAGTCTTAGATTAAACTACCGAAGTGGGATAAAAGGCGTTTTAGACAACAAAAATTTTAATCTAATTATAAATAAAAACTTGTTAAAATTGATTATGCTTAGATCAAAAAGACGTAAGACAAACAATCAAAAAATAAATAAATAACAAATCCTAGAGCAATAAACAAAAGTAAACAAAGAGTGAAAATTTGTTATTGAATAAAATTCGTACAAAGAACTCTTTATAGTGTAACAACTCTTCTGCTTGATACAAAAGCTATCAAGATATTTCAATGGTAAAGGATAATTTATAAGGGTGATTTAGTACAAGAATTCTTAATACTCAAATATGACTATTTTAACAAGTGATCCACTCTAAGTGGTCTTACCTAAACAATACATTTACATTAATGTAGCTCGTGTCACTAATAACAATTAGACCTTTAAAAGATTTTTAGTTAGATTTGGTGTCATCGTTAAATGTGAGGTTTACAAAACAATAACTTTAGCCACAAACAACAATTAGAATTATCAAGACTTTTGACTTGAATTTAGTTTAAAGTTAATGATGATGATTATCACGAGATTACACAGATAGAGAATCTCATTCACAAAGGAATTTGATCAAATTTTCTCAAGAATGAGGCAAGGATGTGTTATTATAAGCCTCAACACCTTTTCTGTGATGAAAAAAAATATACATTTTTTTCAAGGCTTGGCCTTCAAAAATACACCATTATAAAGTTAGATTTTGGCTAATTTATGAACACCTGCTAAAGTGGTAAAATGGCACTAGGTTGATGGGTGACCTAGTGGAAGTTTTAGCTTGAATGGCCTACATAGCGCTAGGTTGGCCAATATTTTCTGTTTGCTTAAGAACTTAATTTAAACTTTGACTATTTTTGACATGAAATGAAACAACATAAAATTTTAACTTAACAAATATTATTCTTGAAAATTTATAGATTTTTTATAGGTTGTATATAAGTTTCAAGTTCTTCAAATAATTTATTTTCTGCTGCAAAACTCAAAAATATAATTGTAATCAACTACTCAAAGATAGTATTTAACTTGATTCTTCATGTAAACAATAAGTGAATTTTATTATTATATTTAGATATAATTTTTTCCATTATATAATTTCATTCTCAATAATTTTTTTTCCTCTTCTATCATTTACCTTGATGACTAATCAATCTAAAATCGTGTAAAAATTGAATTGAGTTTCAACATCTATCATACACCAAAATAATCTTGTTGCACTATTAAAGTAAAATAAAATTAATTAGCATAATTTTCTAATTTGTAGTATTGCTTTTAAAAATAACTAAAATTAGAATGCCTCTTCTTCAACAATCAGCTTAATTAAGGAAATAGAATCAATTTTAAAACTCATTTGATGATCTTGTTCAAAAATCTCATGGAATTAGAAAGTCTTTGCTTCCAGAATTGCCCATGTAAAAGTAGATGGGCTTTGTTGGCCACTAACTTTTGCAATGAACAATGCAGAGCCCAACCCCGACATTTTTATACCGCCCGATATGCAAAGCTACTTAATCGTCTTTAATTGGGTTTTCTATTATGAACCTCAATTTCTCTCCAACCACCTGTTGGTTTGTTAGTACTGAACATAAATAATAACATATTTGTTTTTAGTTTTGCTAGCATAAGTTTGGAAAAATTAATCACTAAATTTGATTTTTATTTGAGATCACTAAAAAAAAATGATTTTGTAACGCATGTGAGGTGAGAGAGTAGCTTAATTCTTTGATTTTCTGACAATCAAATTAGAAAAGCGCAGCTGCATTCTTGTCTATTATCCTCAGATATCCACCCAATGCAATCGAACACGTATTTTTGGTTGGGTTTTCGCTCCACATGAGTTTCACTCAATTCAAAAGGAAAAAATGAACGTTTAGGTATATAAAGGATTCGTAATCCAATTAAGGAATTCATGCAATAAAATGAAAAGAAAAAGGTTGTCCAAAGGATATCTTTTTGGGTTTTGAAAGAAACACAAAACACAAGACTACAAAGAATTTGTAATAAGTGGAAAGAAAAGGGAAAGGAGTAGAGCAAACGAAAAAAAGCATTTGTAGCAGCAACCACCAAATAATTATTCTCTTGTTAATCTTCCTTTTAGCAAACTCACTTAGTGATTATCTTTATTTATTTTTTGTTCTTTGTACAGTCAAGATGAATAATTTTTTAACATTGTGAACCTTTAGAAAATAAAAGCCATTATTTAATAATATAAAAATGAATATTAAATTACAGTCTCTTACTTTTTTTTGCTGGAAATTTTTACATGAAAGTTAATACTTCTATTGTGATTATTTGATTATTTAATTTTGTTGTATTTTATTTAATTTTTATGAGCAACCTATGGCACAGAACAAAGCTAATTTAATAAAGAGGCCTGTGAATTTAGGTTATGTTTGGTTGGGATAATGGAAAAAAACCAAGGAAAAATAAAGGAAATAGAATGAAAAGAATTCTTTATTGTTTGATTGTACTCTAGAATTGTTCATGAAAATAAATTTATTTTTTTATTAGGATATGAATACTCTTTATTTCAACTTACTAATATTTGTTGCAAAAGAAATGAAAACTCATCAAGGGCTCGTAATGTTAGCCAATGGAAAGGCGATAGATATGTATATGTAGTGCAAGTTAAGTTTAACAAATCGAGCATGAATGTAACCAAAAACTATTTTGATATTGAGCTTTGCAACAAAATGCTCGCCTACGAATGAATTCCATGTTTTAGCCGTAAAGAAAATTATATTTAGTTTGACATGTAAGTCTCTTAAAACTCGTGTTGATCGCGTAGTAAGAAACAAACCTATGGTAATCTTTTGAAAAAAGGAAAATTTTATTAAATTCATACACACGTATGCATTATGCAAATAGAACAGATGGAGGTATTAAATAATATGGGTTTTTGCTTTGAAATCTAAAGATCATATTCTTGAGGTCTTTGAGAGAAAGAGACAGAGAGACAGAGAGCCAAAGAGACAATCGGAACTTGTAATGGCACACAATTATGTTAAGTATACAAGATCATTTGTGTCAAACAAGGGAACTCGAGCAGCCACTAGGCACTAGTCGAGCATTTAATTTCTATTTTTTTTTAAGGGAGGGCTTTTATTGACCATTTGAGCTAGTACTCAAGTGGAAGATTTTTGAGTACTATTCATGTAAAAAAATTTAACTTGATCAATTTGTAATGACTTTTGGACTAAATTCAATTTATTTATATTAGTTTATAATTCTAAAGAGTTTTGGGTTATTGTGTAATTTTAACAAAAATTTTATATAAATATCCAAACTTTCACTATTTTAAAATAACCCTTCTCTCTAAGTCAAATTTTCTATAATGTTAAACTCATTTCAATGAGAGGAATCCAACATTGACCTAGAAATTCTAAAAGACTTTTTGAATTTAAAAAATAGTTAAATTAAGGCAAATAAAATAGAAATTCTATCACTTACTTGTTTGTTTTAAAATTATAAATTATATATATATTTTTTCATTTGTTTATGATTTGAATTATGGTATAAATGAATTTAAATTTGAAATTGATTATGCCATTGTAGGCCAATGCCTTCCAAGTGAAAGGAAGCTAGCTGTACTATTTGCTCTGGTTCTACCTTTTGAAATTCAAAAAATTGCTCGGCCTTGTAGATCTACCCAGTTGGGTCTTCTCCATGAAAGTTAGGAAAGGTTAATTTAAGTTGGGGATGTTTATCCAATGAGTGGGAAGGATTGGCGATGGCTACTTGGGTTATGGTTCGAGAGGACTCTGCTGGTGCAAAGTGGTTGATTTCAGCAGCAAGAGTATGGTTTGTTTGGGAAGCACGCAAGGATTGGATTTCATTAAGCACTGTCTGCAAAATAGACTCATGGTAGCTCAAGATTTCTTGGACTTCACTTCTAAACTTAGTGTTAAATTGATGGGCTTTCTCCCTAGTCTCCATTATTGGAACTTGGTTCTGATACCAATTGATAAGTTGAATTTGTGGAACTAAGTTAGAATTCAGAAATGAGGAAGAAAGAAGAAGAAATTAAGAGAAGGAAACCTTTGTCTTTTTTTATTATCCTCTACTTCTATTATATCTAAACTTTAAATAGTTCAACGATAACAAACTTTAACTAAATAACAAGGAGCATGTTGTCACTAACGGTAGTTTTAAGTCACTTACTCCAACACCCAAACCCCACTAACCTTATTCACTATAAAACAAGTCAACAATTGCAATAACTACTTCAAATAATAAATAATTAATAGCAAAACAAAGATAGTAACACAGAGTAAAACATAGTAGTCTTATTCCTTCATATGGATTGCATGTGGACATATCATTCCATCCCCTGAAAGTGTCTTTGTCCTCAAGGACAAAGGTTAAAATCGTCGTATATTTTTCCATGTGGCATCTTTCAGTGGAGCTCTGAACAGTTGGTATTTTTGTTGAAAAGTTGAGTAAAAGAATCTGTATCTTGTAAGATTAATAACTGTAGATAAAATCCCACCCCTTGTTAATTGTTGAAGTTCACTATCATCCAAAGGCTAAAGGTGAGTTTGACGCAATTCCTATAATAGATGTTGTGTCCCTCCTAAGCGAAGGATAAGATAAGTTTATGATAATCAAATTCAACTGGACCTAACGTTTCCAACCACTGCACTCCTAAGACTATTGGATTGGCGGTAATTGGCAAGACATAAAAATCAGCTTCAATGGAATGACCTTGGATATTCAACATAAGGTTCTAACACCGGCCAACACACTCAATTTTTTCACAATTTCCTACCATTACCTGAAAGGACCGATCACGCACTACGGGCAAAGTTAGCCACTTGACGGTTGTTTAGTCGATAAAGTTGTGTGTACTACCACCGTCGATGAGCACCGTAACCTTCTAATTTTTAATTTTTTCAACCATGCGCAGGGTTTGAATATGATTGGTTCCTGACATGGCGTGAAAAGAGATTTCGAGCAGCGACTTAACGAATTTTTGTTCATTGCCTATAGCACCTTCTTCTTCTTTTTCTTGCACAGAATAGTCTTCTATCATAAAGAGTTACGGCCGATGGCAATGATGTCCAATCACGTATTTTTCATCACAGTAGAAACAAAGCCCTTACTCGCGATGCTCTTTAGCCTCTTTTGTAGAAATTCGACGAACAGGTGGAATTGGATCTGGCCTCTAATTTGGGGAAGGACCAAGAATACCAGTTGTTGGTTGAACTCGCTAGTACGGTGGTGTACTGGAGGTTTTATAGGTGCCGCCGCTACTGGTGTTCTGTTGTAGATTATTTCGTTCTTCGATCAAATGGGTGATTCCTATGGCTTCGGGTAAGGTTTTCAGTTGTTTCACATTTACATCCAATCGGATGTCATCTCATAATCTCACTATTAAACACCCAACAAGAAATTGCTCAGAAAGGTTGTTGACTTGATGTGATATCTTTTCAAATGATTTTTGATAGGTTGCTACTGAAGTTATTTGTTTCAACCTCGTTAACGCTTCTGAAGGGTCTTTGTAATCTGTTGATCTGAATCGCAGAAGCAATGCCTTGGTGAATTTTGCCCATGTAAGTGGCCCTTGGAATTTGGTAATCCATCGATGCCATTATAGGGCAATACCTTCCAAGTGAAAGGAAGCTAGCTGTACTTGCTACTCTAGTTGGGTTTTCTCCATGAAAGTTAGGAAAGGTTAATTTAAGTTGGGGATGTTTGTCCACTGAGTGGGAAGGATTGGCGATGGCTGCGTGGGTTATGGTTCGAGAGGACTCTGCTGGTGCAAAGGGGTTGATTTCAGCGGCAAAGGTATGGTTTCTTTAAGAAGCACGCAGGGATTGGATTTCATTAAGCGCTATCTGCAAAATAGACTCATGTCGGCTCAAGATTTCTTGGACTTCACTTCTAAACTTGGCGTTGGATTGATGGGCTTTTTCCCTAGTCTCCATTGTTGAAACTTGGCTCTGATACCAATTGATAAGTTGAATTTGTGGAACTAAGTTAGAATTCAGAAATGAGGAAGAAAATAGAAGAAATTAAAAGAAGGAAACCTTTGTCTTTTCTTATTATCCCTTACTTCTATTACATCTGAACTTTAAATAATTCAACGATAACAAACTTTAACTAAATAACAGGGAGCACGTTGTCACTAACGATAGATTTAAGTCACTTACTCCAACACCCAAACCCCACTAACCTTATCCACTATAGAACATGTCAACAATTGTAATAACCACTTCAAATAATAAATAATAATTAATAGCAAAACAAAGATAGTAACACAGAGTAGAATAAAGTAGCTTTATTCCGTCACATGGATTGCATGTAGACATATCATTGAGGGGAAATCTAATCTAATTATAGCTAAAAGGTGGATCAAGGTTATTGAGAAGAAGTTTGATACTCTTAGAGTGCCACATGATTTTAGAGCGGGGTTCATTACTTATTTGCTTGAAGGTTCCATTGAGGAATGGTAAGATATGATGAGAGATCCCCATGATGTTCTCAATATGACTTAGAAAGAACTTTTAAAGAGAAAATACATCTTCTAGAGTTATCGTTATGGTATGATTGTTGAATTTCATTACTTTGGAACAAGGAGACATGACAATTGCTTAGTATCAAGCTAGATTCATCGAGTTATCTCGATATCTCTATATTCGGTTATAGATCTTGTAGAGAAGTGTGTAAAGTTTAGTGAAGGATTAAGGCCTAAGACCATGTCACAATTGGTTGTTCATTTATTTGTTAATTTTATTAAGCTAGTTTTGGCAGCCCAAAGAGCAAAAGCTAAATTGAATCAAACATATGGAAAGTACAAGGCCTTAAGTTGTAAAATCAGAGTCCTCAAAGCAGTGGTACTAATGGTAGCAGTGGAGGATCATTAGGTAGTAGTTACTATCAACCTTACACATACCACTCATGTGGTCAGCCTAGTCATCTAAAAAGAAACTATCCCTAAAATCGACACTAATCTCCCCTTTCTCTTAGACGGATCATAAGGGAACAAAAGAAATTCAATATCTTAAGGAGAATAAAGAAGCTATGTCATGGCAACTTAATCTTAAAAAGGTCTTGAAGGTTAAACTTTTATTACTCAGCCATTGGAGTATCATCCTAGTTACTGCCCTTAATTTAGACTTTAGATATTATTATTTCAATAGTATCATGGTGTATCCTAAACTTCAAGGTACACCCAAACTGCCAAAATCTTCAAAGTACTAGAGCAAGCGTAAATAGTAGGCACCTGAGTCAAACTCGAAAGAAATAAGGAAAGTTAACCCTTGATAAGTTTAAAGGTTTTTCCTAATAATGTTATAATAATAGTGCGATTCTTATCTCCCACACTTGAACAATTAAGGAAAATTAATCCTTTTGAGTGACGAGTTTAGAGGCTTTTTCCAATAATGTATAATTAATAGTGCGATTCTTATCTCCCACAGTTGAACCCATGTTTTATTTGATTCGAATGTTATTCATTCATTTATATTTGCATTACTTGCTTCTATGTTGAGATTAGAAATTGAATTTTTAAGTCCATCATCTTTACTTTAAAACACTCTAATGAGAGGTACTTCAAAAGTATCTTTAATTTATAAGTCTTGTCTATGGTTGGTAAGCACCATAAGTTGACTACTAATCTCATTGTGATACCCATGTATAAGCTTCTTATGCTTTCGGTACTGGGTTAGCATATGTTCTTATGCAAAATAGTAGTGTGTTAACTTATGCTTCTAGGTAGTTAAAACCTTACGAAAGAAATTACCCTATGCATGATATTGAGTTAGCTACTATAATTATTGCCTTGAAAATTTGAAAATGTTACCTTTATGGGGTCAAGTTGGAGATATACTCTAATAAAAAAGTTTAAAGTATCTTTTCACCCAATGAGATTTAAACCTAAGATAATGACAATGGGTAAAGTATACAAAAGATTATGATTTTACGCTCTAATATGATCCCAAAAAAGCTAATGTTGTAACAAATATTTTGAGTTGAAAAACTTATGGGATTTTAGCTAGTTTGGCCTTAAAAGACTGGAAAAGGTTTACTGAGTACACAACAAACATATGATGTAGTTTAGATGGTGGTTGATCGATTAACCAAATTTGTACACTTTATCACTATTAATACTAGATATTCAAGGGTAACACTTAGTATGATATACATGATATTAGCTGCCTATATAGAATTTCCTTATCCATAGTCTCTGATCAGGACCCATGGTTTATATTCAAATTTTGGAAAAGTCTACAAAATGCTTTGGGAACATAGTTGAATTTTAGTATTGTTTCTCACCCTCAAACAGATGATCAATTTGAGAAACTTGTATAGATTTTTGAAGACATGTTTAAAGCTTAATCATGAACTTTCAAGATAGATAGAGTGATTATTTGTCACTAGTAGTGTTTACTTACAATAATAACTACTAATCTAGTATTAGCCTAGCTCTTTATAACACTCTGTATCGTAGACCTTATAAGTCTCTATTATATTGGACTAAAGTATAGGAACATATTCCTCTGAGGCCAGAATTGATGCAGGAGACTATAAAAATATACAAGCTATAAGGGATCGATTGTAAATGACACAAAGTTGACAAAAATATTATGCTGATCGAATAAGAAGATCATTAGAATTCATGGTAGGAAATTATGTTTTCTTAAAGGTTACACCTTGTAAAGGTATATCAAGGTTTGGTTCAAGGGTAAGTTAGCACTAAGATATACAATACCTTTTGAGATCTTTAAAAGAGAATAGGCCCAGTTGCTTATAAATTGGCCTTACCACCTCAAATAATGTCCCATATGCATAATGTATTTCATATCTCGATATTGAGAAAATACCAACCCGATCCTTTCATATTATTTCAAGGATTGAGATTCTTATTTAAGATAGTGTGACTTATGATGAAATACCAACAAAAATATTGTACCAGAAGATCATCGTTCACTATAAAAGAGAAATCCTTCTTATTAAGGTATTATGGCAATATCATGGTAGTGATGATGCCACTTGGGAACTCAAGGATGAAATGCAAAAGTGGTATCTGTATTTATTCAACTTCTGAAGCAATACAATAAATTTTTTGAACATAATTTTCTTTAAGAGGTGAGAATTGCCAAACTTGGGTACTCTAGCAGCAGGTAAATGAATTTAAATTGTTTAAAATTGATTATGTATTTTTACAAAATATATATATTTGAGTGATATGTCTTATAGTTATGGCCCGTCAAACTTTGTTAATTAAAATATTTTATCTCGATATTGTTTGTATGGTATAAAAACAACTATGAAATGTATGATTTTGATGAATAGTATATAGAGTGATTTTTATTAATTTTTTACAATTATGTTGCCTAAATTTTTATTAAATGTTGTATATTATTTGTAGTGGATATGAATGAGACAATAGAAGAAGGTCTCTAAATATGAATGAGACTGTAAAGAAGTGTTGTTACATATTAAAATAGTAGTCAAGTATCCTTGAGTATGAATAGGACGTTGGGAAAATATCCCTGAGACTCGAAACCTGCAGGTTAGATTATTTTATTTGCAGTCCCATTAAGACTATTTATTATATCATGTATACATTTATATGATTTTTAAAAATAATGCACAATGCATATTATGATTTATATGCTTTGCATAATGGGATTATATGAAAAAAAAAGGCAAAACTATTTTACTAACCATGTAACCTTGAAGTAAAATCGATGTAGATAAATAATATGTATCCTTATTGAGAATAATATTTTTGCTCATTCCTTTTTTATCTTTCCAAGTCAAACTTAAGTTGACTTGCATAGTGAAGAGCAACTAAGGCATGCAGTTATGTGGAGACACCTCAAGAAGACTTGTAGCTGCTCAATTTTCGGCATAACCATGTTGACTTATATTGAAATTTGTGAAACTATAAAGGATGATAAGATACATAATCTATTTGAACTATTTATTTTTTATTTTATTATTTTTAAAAAATTAACAGGTATTTACATTATACTATATAAAAATCTATTTTATTTTATTTCATATGTTTATATTTGACATGTTTGTAAGACCTGGAATATTTTTACTTTGACTAGTAAAACATATATTTTGAAATGATTTGCCTTTTTAAATTTAAATGTCACCAACCTCTATTTTGAGGTGTAAAAATTTAAATAATAAAAAATTTATGAAATTAGACTAAAAAAATTATAACAAAAACTCCTTAAAGAAAATAGTATGGTTATAGAAAGAATAACATGCATATTCTCTAAAATCAAGATCCTTAAAATATTTTAGTGGGGAGACAATGCAAATTAATGCAATATCGATAGAACAAATTTATGACATGTTTGATTTAACTAACATTTGAGAGAATTTGAATACAAAACCTATGTTTATATGCCCAATAATGCAATATCAAAGCGTGATAAAAAAATTTAAGGAGTGTATCTTTTTAAGCTATGAAAATAAAGAATTTGGGTGCAAAATATTTTATCTAGTGGATACAAAAATAAACAGAAATACGTATGAAATTTAGAGGGTTTGAATCTAAAAAAATGAACTCACACTAAAGCGCACAAAACCAACAAAAACAACCATGATCACCATGTGCTCATATTTGGATGAGAGAACACTCCTTCGTTTTAAGTTATTTTTCCCTTTCAATTTTACGCGAACTTACTGCCTCTTGTGGGGGAATGAGTTCTTATAATTCAATGACATGGCTGAGAAGAGTCCATAACTATAATTTGTTCATTTTGAGTTTACTTGATTAGATCATATGTGCTATCGAATATTATGAAAAGTGTTACTCTCTTGGTAAGAAATTGAACCCACTGCTTCAAAACTGATTGATGGGGACACCCGTAGATTAGATGGTTGGCTGCAAGCAGACTAGCTTCTAGCTTACTCCTACTAAACATAAATTTTCAAATTTTATACATCTCTAACACATACAAATAAAACTAATTAGACCGACCTGTCAAACCTCGGATTTAGAACCCACCAATTGTGCTAACAGTAGTAGGCTAGCTACCTACTAGGGTAGCTTATAATGGTCTCTGCAAGTCTCAAAGTTTGAGCTTAAGTTTACTTGAGCCGTGAAGCTGGTAGCTTGTAATGGTCTCTACCAGTCTCAAAGTTTGAGCTTAAGTTCAGCCGTGAAGCTGCAAAACATACTGTTTCTGAATTTTTCATTGCTGGAGCCAGGCAGGTAATAATGGAGTAACTTTACAGGCGGATTCGTAAGGCTTTAGCTCTTTTTCACATTCTAAAAAGTCGAGACTACATTTTTTCTTGATACACCAACCCCTTTGCAGACAGAGTTTGCCCTGTAGAACTCGTTGAATAGCATGTTCGTTCTGGGAGTTGTCTATGGTAGGCAAAGTTAATACCTATTGGCTTCCGTCTAGTATTTATAGGTGTATACTGACAACTGAGCTTTTACTTCTATAAACTGCATAGGGTTTGTAGTCTCTATTTCTGCATATTATTGCTTATTAAATTGAGATAATTAACTAATAATTTGCCTGGCATCGGCACTATTTGAATGCCAGTATTTACTTGGCTGGGAAGCTTAATTGAGATTACTATGAATTAATTAATTCGTAAGAAAATTCATGAGTTTACTATTGAGGAATGGCCGATGTTAAACCTTTTAAATTGAGCTAAAATACTCAGATTCTGGTTTGGCATGTCTCGTCCGCTGGGAGCAAAAATTCGGCCTTACTCAAGCTATACGATTGGGATGATCTTGGCAAGCAGGCCCAAATAAATAATGGGAGTTACTTTATACATGCATTACATTCTTAGCAATTTAAAATCATATTTGACATAATTCATTAAGGCCACGTTAATAAAAACATATATAAAAATTGCAATCCCAATTTTTTAAAATTTAACAGTCTAATACCTTATAAAAGTTATAACTTGTTATGAAATTATATGAGTTTTATTAGATAACTCTCTTAAAATTTATAGTAATTTTATTTTGTAGTAAATTTTATAAAAAATCACACTTACCTCTTTTATATTCTTAAGTTGATTAATTAAAAGATAAATATAACCATTGATTTATTTTTTATAAGTAGAATCATATATTAATCATATTTAGTTTTTAGAGCTTATTAAATATATTCTATAAAATAAAAAAAATATTTAACTAAAAAATTTATATTACACATATTGTCTTTATATATATATATACACACATATTAATTTTTTAATAAATTAATTTAAAATTACTTACTATTGCATATAAAATTCATAATTTATATTAAAAAATTAATTTTATTATATAAATTTTTTTATAGTTTGAATTAATAATTATAAAATATTTTAATTTTTATTGTATAGAGTTTTTTTTATACTGCAACAATCATATTATAAAATTTTAAAAGTTTAATATAAATTATTATTTCAATAAATATCATAATATATTATAAGATTTATTTTAAATTAATTAAAATTTATATATTAAATAGTTTAGAATATATTTAGTGTATAAACATAAAATTAATTAATAAAAACGAAAAAAAATTATATAAGAATGAATAAATTAAAATTTTAATTATGAAGAATAAATAAATTAAATGAATATTTATCTTTTAATTAGTTTAGAGTTAGAGGTGAAGTAAATGTAACTTTCTACAATACTTAGTACAAAGTGAAATTATCCCAAACTTCAAGAGAGATATTTGATAAAACTCCTGAATTATATTTAAATTAATGTTCCATATAAATTTTGACTAATTTGCACATTACACATTCTTTATTAAATTTTTATCATTTATACTTCTTAATCCATTTTAAAAAATTATATCAATGTTAAGAAAATTCATAGATAGTGCAACAAAAGTACCTAAAAACCTTCTATATTATATATAATCATATGAAATATGATAAACATAATTGAAATTCACTTATTAGGTGTAAAGATTTCTAGTATTGCATTAAAATTTATATTTTTACATTTCACTCCTACCTGAAGTTTTAATTTAAATTTTCAATTTATGTATTAGAATCTGTAGATTTATTATATCATTAAATATCACATTAAAAGTAATATAATCCTGTCCATAAAATTAAATTTTAAAATTAATAAATAGCATGTAACATATTATCATATAATAAGATTGGATTGGATCTTCTTCTAGTATTTTGTATCCTCAATTAATTTTACTTATTAAAAGATTAAAAAATAAAAAAATTAGTTAATATTATTAAAATACTTTATTATTGTTATGTTGAATAATTTACTTTTAAAAAAATAATTTGATTTTTGATATATCATAATTATATAAATATTAAATGAAAGAAAAAAAATTCCTATATTCGAACTATATTTGAATTACCTAGCGCTCTAAAAGAATGACACTTGTCCACTTATGATGAGATTCGATGACATTTATACTTTAGCCAATAAAAATAAAAGGAGACAAGTCTTCAATCCAAATCACTACTTAAATCAAATCACCAACTTTCTTATGTTTAATGATTAACATTTAAAGCTTGACAACTCACCCCATTCCCATATTTGGATGAGACAACTTTTAAATACAATCAACGGGAGAAGCTTAATTTGCTTGGTTGGTATCCGTCGCAAACCCTAGTTTAGCTTTTGGTATCTTTTCTCTCTACCATCCACACTTCTTCTTTCTTTTGTGTTCCGCCCAGTCATCAGATCTCTTTCGACTCCAATCCCTTATTCGTAACTACTGCAAATGAAATCAAACGACATATTTATTAATAAATTTGCCTAATTTGAATAGTAATAAGAATAGAATCATGTTACAACAGTTATACCTTATTATAGGAAAATTTAGCTCTTTCTTCAAGACGGATTTTGTTCATTTAAGGAGATTTCCTAACTTATTTCACTTTTTTATAGCAATATTTTATTTAAAAATACTTTTATATAATTATAAAAAAAAATTATAATTTTAATTTAGATCAATTACAAATCAAAATAACTTTACATCATAATTAATTATAATTTTTTTTAGATTTTGTCCGAAGCAATTTACTTATATATAGTAATAATTATTTACATATTGTAAAAAATATATACTATTTCACATTAAAGAAAGAGAAAAAATGAAATAAAATATTATTTTAAAAGTAGTTTAGGATAATAATTTATACTTCAAATTTATTATCATATTTTACCTTTTTGAAACTATGTTGATATCTTTTGTCAATATCTATCTATTAGATTTGGCACACTTCATTAATTAATTATCAAGGTAGTGCACTCTTTGCTTTTATGTCACTTGCACTAAGAAAAACTAAGACAAAACAATATTTTTTTGCAATTATCCTCTATAAACTTATAACTATTTTTTTGTAATTATCTTTTATTAACTTATAATACTTTTGTAGTAATAAAATTAGTTCAGTCTTAACATTATAATTATAAAGAAGTTTTACTATACTACTTTCTTAAAGGTATTAACTTTTTAAGTAATAATTCAAGTTAAATTAGAAAATAAGTTAACTTGTTCAAAGACAAATTTGAGTTAAAGAATACGAGTTCTAAAAAAAAAGTTATATCACACCTTTTATAATATATATATATACATACATATATATACTATATATATATATATATATATATATATAAAGTTAGAGAAGTAATTCAAGATATGAGATAAGTAAGGGAGAGAAGAGGTGTGAAGGGTTACACAATGGATGTTCTTTTTTTATGTGTTAACCAATTATAATTAATTTTCCTCTCATTTGTGGATCTATGTTAACAACAATAGTGAATTTCCTTTTTATTCCTCAAGGTAACTCAACAACTCTATGATAGTAACTCAATAACACTTGTTATCTATGTTAACCAATTACCATAAATTTTTCTCTCATTTGTGGATCTAACCTGATTTAGGATAAACCACATTAAATTATTGTATTTTTAATGTCAATCAATTTTGATGCATTATTTACACTTCAGAGTGCACCTCAAAAGAATAAATCTTTTATTGGTATCTATACATTTAAATATCATAACTCTAATGTATATGATATCCACGTTATAATTATTGACAATATTGTTTAGTTGATAAACTAATCAATAATGGTGTGAAAAGGATGAATTTGTATGCTTATAATAGGATTATTAATATTATCTAATGTGATATAATATAGACTTTCATTGCATTACTTACTGAAGATTTCATTCTTCTTGTTTAGAATTGAGCAATTCTTCTTATTTATAATCTATGTTAACCAATTATAGTAAATTTAAGACGAACCAAGTTAAATTATTTCATCTTTATGTGTTCTATAATTTATTTCATATATTATCAATTTTGATGGTTAATTTACACTTCTGCATTGATGAGAATCAACAATAACAAACTTACAAAAATTTTTTGCACATGCAAATTAGACTAATTATAAGGATAATAATGAAGAAGATCAAAGAGACACTTAATGGATTGATTTAAGAAATATAGACTAAAGAAGATTCGAGATCGATAATAAGGATGAAATCAAGCATAAAATTAAATTTAAAAGAGAGTCAAAAACTTACCAATATGATCCAATCAAGTGAAGATGATGTCTAACATGTTCGAGATATGCAATTAAATTTTAATTGAGTTTTTATATTATTTTCTTTTCCAAAGTATTTAGGAAGACCACATAACTACATATTTTAATTAATTATTATTTTTAATATATATTGGGATTTTAATTTTAATTATTTTAAATTAGAAAATTTTCACTCTTAGTTGTTTTAAATTTTAATTGTAAGTTTTATATAAAGAGCTTAAACAATATTGTAGCGAAAGAATGGGTTTTTACTTAATTAAGATTGTAAAAAATTACTATTTTCTTTTGTTCTTTAGAAAATTTTGTGAAATTATATAGAGATTTTTTTCTTGCTGTAATCAAATCTTTTCTTTGTGCTTTTGGTTTATAATTAGTAAATTATAATGTTGAAGTTTTTACTGTTAATTCTTTATTACTTTAATCACTAGGTTAAGATTCTTTAATTTAAATTTTTTATTTTTTGAGAACTTAAATTTGAATTCAAATTGTTGGATTTCAATATATTCTTAGAGTCCCCATTATGTGTGCACATGAACAAAAAAACACTCTTTTACTTGTATCTGTATGTTTGAATTTCTTAGCCCTAATATAAATGATATCCACGTTATAATTATTGATAATATTGTTTAGCTAATATACTAATCGATAATAGTGTGGAGAGGATGAATTTGTATGCTTACAATAGGATTATTAATAGTATTTTATGTAATATACTATTGACTTTCATTGCATTACTTTTTTTTATATTTTGAAAGATTAGATTCTTCTTATTTATAATTGAGCAATTCCCTTGTCTTTTGATAGGTTTCGCTTTCATGCATTTGGGTCCCATTGTTCATCATAGCAGATTGGTACTACATCGGATCTCGATGTGTCCAAATTTCTAATCCCCCGATTGTGATATCCATTACTTCATCAAAGACAACAGTACAGCTGTAATTTCATTCATTTCGAATGGTGAAGGCTACTTAATTAATTAATTAATTATGTATATGTTCATTCATCAATAGGCTGTAATTAATTTGAATTGGTGCCACATTCTTTTAATTAAATTAATTATAAGCATTAGCTTTGCGGCCACTAGCTATATATTCCTTTTCAGTGGACCCTTTATTATGATATTTGACCAAATTTTGCGCCATCATTTGTCCATGGATGCTATCAAATACTTCGCATACTTGTATACTTTATTTGTATGCATATTTTATGATTGCCATATATATAATCATTTGTTAATTTGGCTGAATTAACTCCGAATTCTTTTAGAAAAAAAAATTACTGTCATTATTTCAATACTAATGTAGAGTCACGTGCATAGAAAACTATTTTAAATTAAATCTTAAATTATTAGGGTACTTGAAGGCATATGTATATTTATTATTCTTTTTAATTGATTTTAAAAGTAAATAATTAAAGTTTTTGGTATTACTTGATCATTATAAATATTTATCAAACATATTTTTATTTATCTTTAATAACTAGCAATTTAATTTTTTGACAATATTAAATTCAAGGTCAGCACGTATTTCAATTTTAATTACAAAGAAATTTCTCAATGTTGTTAACGTTATTCTCTGTTATGAATCTCATCATCCAGCTGCTTCCTTCAACAATTGCCTAAATAAAGTAGTCCACGAGATCCTCCTGAGAAGCTTAATTACAACAGTAACACTTCAACACTTACTTGAATAATCTAATTAAGTAAACTTTTTTTATAATTATAGTGTTGGGATTAAATTAATTGTATTATCATGATAAATTATAGTTTAATAGAGATATAATAGAAATGTCTTTCTCAATTATTCAAACTAACTGCAAGTAGTTTATACTTTAATTCAAAAAGAAAATTATTGTTAGATCAAGACATAAGGAAGAAGGAGAAAATCACAAAGATGACACTATGAAAATATAAATTTTATGTACCGAAAAACTAGGAACATGCTTGCAAAGTAAGAAATATTTTAACTCTAGTAAGAAAGTGTTTATGTTTGTAAGTAGCTGTTTGAAAATATTTTAGCGATATTTTATTAATTTTACAAGAATATTTTATACCAGTTTTCCCTTTAATATAACGTACTACATAAATTTTTTCGTAAGATATAAATAATTATTATTGCGTAGAAACAAAATTTTAATCTAGAACAATTATAAGTTATTATTATGCAAAATTGATTCTTATTTATAATTAATATAAATTTTTTGAAAAACTATTTTAATAATTATATTTATCAACCACATCTAATTAAAGAGATTCTAATGCCAACCCAAAAAGAAAAATAGAAAATTTTAATAAGTGAATAAATTAACAACACCATCAATTGATCAATCAAACCCATTCTTTGATTGATAATGATTGAAAACAAAAGTCAACCACTGGTTGGTTGGCTATCCACATTTTAAAAAATACAAAGTCGATTTGATGTTGGTTTATTCTTATATTTATATTTTAAATGATAAAATTTTAAATGTTACAAGAAGAAAGTATAATTATAATACATGTCAATTACATTCTTTATTATCAATAATAAAAATAAATAAATAACATCTAAATATTCATGTATTACATACTATAAATAACATGCTATCACTCACTATTACATTTTTAATAAAATAAATGGTCTCTCTGAATATTCAAAAACATGAGATGAATTTTCAACTTGCAATTGAATATTACATAAAATTTTTACAAATTAAAATAATTAACATCGAATAATTTCAAATTTGTTATTCAACGGGCACTAAAATATGATAATTAAACAATGAATATAAAATAATTATTAGAATTAAAAAAGAAAAAGAAGAACTACTTTTGTAATTTAAATATTATATAACATTTTCTTTTGAGAGATTACATTTTGAAATTGGGGGATGAGATATCAATCAAAAAAGAATTTCTTTACGAAAACAAAATAAAAATTAATTTTCTTTTTTAATCATAAAAACCAATTGTCTTTCTCTCTCAACACATCACGTCCTTCCGCCCTATCATCAGAAATCAGGACAAAAAAAAATTATAGCGCTGGCCCAGCTACGTAGGTGGACCCCAAATACCCAAATTTGTCCCAGACGAATGTCGTTCGTCTATTCTCACAAGCAAACAACCCCACCCCCACCCCCTCCAAAACCCTAATCGTAGAAAGAAAACCAATCGTCTGCATCATGATTTGCCAGGTCATCGCGCTAGAGACCACCACTAGTCCCGTGCCTGTCACAGCACCTGATCGGCGTGAATTATGTCATCCCCGTGCGTGCCTTCATTATTTTGTATTTTATTTTAATATTTTTTTAATTTTCTGGGCATGGATATTGCATGGATGGAACGTTCTGCTACTTCAACAGCAAGCTATCAGATCTGAACTCTGACCCGCTCCCCAGTGTCTGTAAATTTCAGAAAACTCAGAAAAACACTGAGATTCTTCTGTTCAGTTTCTTAATGTACATGTGTACGTATCCGATTCATCATTTTTGACTCGATCTTTACAATTGCTGGGATACTGCTCCAACATTTTGCGATATTAAACTCCCAAATTTTATATATATAAAGCTACGTTGTATCATACTACACTCTCGAAAATTCTTCCATTACCAACATTTTTTGCGACCGTATAATATAGTCCCGACGTTGTAACATGTCTTGTATATAGCATTATACTCCTTGAGGATATAATATTGCTGGTAACACAACTGGCGAATTATGCTGAAGAATACTAAAGGTATATGAGTGATAATTTATATATTTACAAATGGTTTTCGTCCCTTAGTGAATTCATGCGGTAAGTTTTCTAGTTTTCGAATAGTTCGCTCTGGTGGGTGTTAATTTACTGTATGAAATGTAAACCACGGCTAGGGTTGCTGTTAACCGCAGAGAAAACTGGTTGAGATTGATGTGCTCTTTAAAATTAAAGATTAAAGGGCCGACTCTCGTGGGCAGCGGATAGATCGAGAAGCATGTAGAAAATTTAACTAACACATTATATATGACTCTTTTCAACCAAGATTTGTATTCTAAGAGGTTTGTCTATTATTTATTAGTGTATTTTAGTAAAATTTTTATTTTACAGATTAGTTTATTTATAAGATTTTATTTATACAAAGGAGAATTTAACTTGTATTTAAAAAAAAAGAATAAAAATATATTACTACTCTATACATGAGAGTTGAAGTTCACTATTAAAATTTAATTTATCAAAAGAATTTTAAAAATAGGTTTATAATAATTTATTTTATGAAGACTCACTCTTGCTATGATTTTTCTCTTAGGCTAGACTCTTGAAAAATAGCATATTTTTTAATGATTAAAATAACATTCTGTTGATGATTAAAGTATTTTTGCAGAGTCTCCTCATAATCAAGCATTTAAAAACATTTTTTTAATGTACTATTTATTGTGCATTCTTCTTTGACTCAAAAGGATTCTATGGAAAATTGTATAATTTACTTTTTACAAATTTAAAATATTTTTAAACAAATAAAAATTCAAAAGCTCTCATTTTTAAAATATTTTTTAAAAAAATAAAATTCAAAAGACTATAATTTTATTTATTTAAAATCGCAGACCAGTTAGTTATAAACCTTAAATTAATACTTTTTTTTTCAAAATTTAGAAATAAATGTCAAATATAGATTATTTATGCTGGTAAGATACTATATTCAACCTTAAAAAATGTATTAATGTAACAATCTAAAATTAGTGTCAAAAGGATGTCATGAAGCATATCCCCTTTTTACATAATACCCAAAGTCCTATAAATATTGGATACAAATACTACACATCTTAATTCCTAACGAAATGAACAAGAAGAAAAGCGATAACTGCAGGAAATTTGACCAATTTAGGGTTTACAAAAAGCTCTGTAATCACATGGCCCATCAAAAGGAGAGAAAAAAGCACTGTAGCCATATTAAATGAAGAAGTAGTAGTAGTAGCAGCAGTAGTACAAAGATTGCGCTAGTTGTGTGGTACGGCTACATCATCACCATCAATGACTTGTAATCAATCGCATGGCCTTGATAATAGTTTTCATGTATCAATTGCTAATGGACGTAGACTTAGCGGGGGGTCCACCTTAAAGACAAGGCTGACCACGGTGACAAAAACATTCTTTAATTTTTTATTTTCTTTATTTATATTAAAGTAATAATACATTACATTATTGAACTCGGGCCTAACATTGAGCACAAATCGATAAATTAGATTAGTTTGAAATTTTGTTAGTTAAGTTTTAGTTTGGAAAAGCTAAACTCAAACTAATGAGTGTCTAACTCAAAAGAATTCCGATGTTGCTTTCGACTCCATCCAAATCGCAAAATTAAACCAATTCAATATATTGTAATCTTAAATTTTTTGAATGCTAGGTAATCTATTCTTATAGTAAATTAACAATTTAATTATTTAAATTTTAATATGTTAAATTTTGTTATAAATTTACTGCAATTTTATAGTTATGATTACTTAGTTTCAATTCCATTGTGTTTATGCAAGTTAAAGAATATTAATCAAATTTACAATTTATTTTATTTGAGTAAATACTTTATTTTTATTATTTTAATAAGTATAAAGTACTTATTTATATTTAATTAATATAACAATTCAAAAGGATCAATAACACTTAAATTTAACTTAGTCTCAAATCATATTTTTAAATTTATTTAAATTTCAAAATTAGACCTATCTAAATCAAAAAGTTTGATTTGAATTATTTTTATTGATTATCTTTTTTCTATTCAAATCATTTGATTTCAACCAATTTTAAATTTTAACTAAATCTATCCAAACCCGCAATATCCATCCTATTGTACAAACAATGCTAGGTTCTATATGCATGAATTGTACTACTTTACCTTTTTTCAACTCTTACCTTGCATTTTCTATTTTCTTTTAACTTTTATTCTTTGGTAGATCTAGAACATATTTCCATTGTGAAAGATATATCTCTCAATATGATCTCACTATTTCAATTCCTAAGAAATATTTAAGTTGTCTTAAAATCTTCATTTTGAATTCATAGCCAAATATTCCTATAACAACTTCATTTCCTCTAGATCATCTCACATCAAGACCATATCATCTACATACATAATTAAAGTTGTTACCTTCCCTTCTTTGTGCTTTATAACAAAATATGATCTGAATTACTTATAACTAAATGCTCTCATTGTAAAAGAGGACTTTCCAAACCAAATTATAAATGATTGTTTAAGCCCATACAACGATTTCTTCAATTTAAAACCTTTATTTTTACTCGAAGAATCACATTTCACTCTCAATGGTAGCTCCATGTACACTTCTTCCTCTCAATTCCCATTAAAAAACTCATTCTTAACATCAAATTGTTATAGAGGCCAATCTTGATTTATGCTATAGATATAAGAATACAAATTATGTCGAGCTTAGCTACTGGTGTAAAAGTCTCATAGTAATCCGATATATACCTTTGTGAATACCACTTTGCAACCAACCTCACTTTATATCTATCAACACTTTCATCTACTCTAAGTTTCATAGTGAACACCCATTTTCATCTAATTGTTTTATTTCCTTTGGGTAATGAAATGAGTTCCCATATAGAATTCTTTTGCAAGGCTTCTATTTCTTCATTCATCACCTTAGTTTATTTAGGATCTACCAAAACATCCTCTACACTGCTAAGAATAGATACATTGGAAAATCTATAAGTAGAGATATAATTATTGATTAGGTATTTGACATTAGATTTAAGATCAGGTTTATATTGTTTCTTTAGGACAACCTTATTCATTCTCTATGGGTATCTTAGAGTTAAATGTTTAGGAGAAACAAAAGACTCATCAAATATAATATTTGTCTTACTATAAACATTAGATATGGGATTCGGGATTACTTGATGATCAATATTCTGACTTGATTCTTTAGTTAATAGTGTTAATATAAGCAACTTTATATTCATTGATGGTTTTGACTGATTCTTAGAATAAACTAACACCTCATGATTGCTATCAAAATTTTGTGACCAATTCTCCTAAGCCTTTCATTTACTTCTTCAAGTTCTAAAATATGATATCCTCTGCATATTTGTTCCATTAGAATTCTCCTCCAAGATGGAATGTGTTAAAAAATTTTCTGAATAAATGGTTCTAATTCACAAAAGAAAGTGTCCAAGGTCACATACATTTGTCAAGTTTTACGATCATAGCACTTATTTCCTTTTTGAAAATTTGAATAGCCAAAAAAGACACATTGTTTTGCACATGGATGAAGTATAGTTCACAAAGCCTTGGGAATGTGAACATATATTGCATATGCAAAGATTCCAGGTTCAACATTTGGTAGACGAGGAAATGAAAGTAAAGACTACATTTTTTATTAAAGGGTTTGAAAATTATTACTCGAAGGGGTGATCGATTTATTAAATATACAAAAAATTTTATAGTGTCTCCTCAATAGAACCGAGGCATGGTCATGCCAAATAAAAAGAGGCTCGAACCACTTCTAGTATTTATCTATTCTTTCTTTTCACAAATCCATTTTATTGTAGAGTATAAGTCCAAGAAGTTTGATATCAAATCCCTAGTTGGTTAAAAAAAACTTTTCAAAATATGTATCTAGGAACTCCATGAAATTATCAGCTTGCCAAATAAAAAATTTGCTTCTAATATTGCGTGTCCACCTTGTAAGAAACCAATACATATATGGAGTAAAAAATACACAAATATATGGTTTCCTTTCTAATATCTATGTTATAAATCCTAATGTTATCAGATGTATACAATTCAATGCAGTAAATACGTACATATCTCTAGTTAAACATTTTTACCAAACCACAAATATAGATCAATTATCTCTACATCTCTATAGTATCCACACAATCATGAATTTAATAAGAAGTGCTAACTCCTATAATTAGTGTATGTGTATTTTATACATTTTTCTTATTTCTCAAAAGTAAAGGATGCATTGTAAGCACACCTTTAAGATAAAACTATTACATATTTATATTGCTATTTTAAGTTTTTAATTTAGATTAAACCTATTTGGTTGAACTTTTTTATAATACCCAATTTCATTTAGTAAAGTATGTACTTATAATGAGTTTAATCAAAATTAATATCCAAATAGCTAAATGATATATAAACCCATTTAGGATTCTCTCTCTCTCTCTCTCTCTCTCTCTCTCTCTCTATATATATATATATATATAATATTATTTATTTTAATGTGTGACCCGATTCTTATAATATTTGGTTGTAATATTAAAATATAATTTTAGTGTTATAAGTAATAAGTGATGTCTAATAACATATCATGACTACCCAAATAATGAGAATGTCAAAAGTTTAATATCATCTTATATGTAGCCAACATTATTGTAAATTTCAATTCATTTGTCCTAGATATCTTAATTGAATATGAGACATAGAATGGTCATTTTTATATGATTCAATTTTATATTTTTTTGATATTTTAAGTAGACTTATGCTATCAAATGATATCAATATCATATATTGACTTATTTAAATATGGTCATGCATTTTCAAAATCTCACTCAATCAAATTATTTAAGATATCACTCTCATTATATAAGAAGGATAAATTCTATATTGATCATATACATTCCTCTACACGAGTTATGACATATTTAATTTTTTTTGTAATCTATCTTATTACAAATGATGTTTAAAAATATTAAAATTCAACATTCTCTTTAAATGAAAACCGTGGTGATCTCAAGTTTAAAAATTATATACACCATTACTTATAATAATCCATGTAGCATTTTCATGATAGGTTGATTTAGTACATTAGTTCATTAACTTATATTCATGTATTGACTTGATATTTTATATTATAATACACATATGCTGTTATCAATCACTACATACTAGTCCTTATGCATTGTTATTATCCTATTCACAACAACGCTTGACTAAAGATATTTAAAAATAATGTCTAATTGATTGAACTTACTATTCTAAGAGTATTATTACATTTGTTAAATGCATAAATATGTAATAATAAAATAATCAAATGATACACACACACACACACACATATATATATCAAAAAATATCATGATACAAATATGCAAAAATTTGTTTTTCATATTGCATGCCCACCATACTCTAAAATTCCTGGAACATTGTATAAACATCACTCTTTTTGTAAAGCAAAGACACCCAAGTCATTCTTGTACATTCATCAATAAATGTAACAAAGTACTACTCTTTAGAAAATGAAGAAATTTTTACAGGTCCCATACATCTGAACATATAACGACAAAAGGTTTTAAACTTTTAATTGAATTAGGTAAATAAAAAATACGATGGCTTTTGGATAGTTCACAAGCATGATAATGAAAATTTGAATCATTTGATACTGGAAAAAGGAGCGGTTGTAATTTTCTAAAATATCCAAAAGAAAGATGCCCTAACCGTCAGTGCCATAACCGTATAGTTGCTCGACTTTTCTCTTCACTGCTAGTTTGATATGCATGACTAAAATTTTATCCTCCCTTCTCTGTTAGTTCCAAATAATAGAGTTTACCTCGTTTAACACCATAACCAAGAATCTTCCGAGTCATAATATCCTGAAAAACACAAAATGAAGGCTAGAAAGTTATAGTGCAAGCAAGAGTAGAAGTAATTTGGCCGACCAACAAAAGATTATATTCAAAGGATGGGACGACTAGGACTCAATTTAATGTGAGGGTTTTAGACAAGATGACGGATACTTCTCCAATAATAGAAGAAGTACTACCATTAGCTGTAGATATAACAGATTAGGAAGGTTGATGAATGGATTGTACCTACTAGAATCTCTAATAATATGATCCGATGCACCTGTATCAATAATGCAAGTACCTTTTTCAGAAGTTGCGGAGAATGCATTTGTCTTACCAACAATACCTAGGTGAGGAACCTTTGACGTAGGCTGCGATTTTAACATTTGACTGGGCTTCGTTCGTCACCATAAGTTTCCCTGCAATCTTCTTTCTTAGTTTTTTTGAAAAATTCCACCATTCAGGATAGCCAATGATTTCATAACATCACAGTTCCGTATGACCTGATTCACCGCAATAACTGCATACATGATTGTTGACTTTCCTTTTGATTGATTTTTGTAATTCTTTGTCGAGCCGAATGCTCAGAGATTGAGCGGAGCCCCCCATTGTCAGTCTTTGTTGATATTCCCTCCTCACATAAGTGTATGCGCTCTCCAAATCAAGTTTTGGTTCTTTTCGTAAGATTTCACCACGAACCTGATCGAACTCAGAATCAAGTCCACTTAGAAAAATATGAACTCCAAGCCTAGCCATAGCTGAATTTAAATAGCTCCTTCAACTGTTCGTTCCTGAGAGTTAGTCCTGTGATCGATCTGTTGAAAAATAGCGACGAGCTCATTGTAGTATGTTGATAATGACCTGCCGTCTTGTTTGGTAGAAAAGGATTTTTTTTATTCAATTTAAATAGACAGGTTTAATCCGATCCATCAAACAAGGTTTTTGAGACCGCCTCCCACATTTCCTTGGTTGTGGTATGACAAATAAATCTCTGCATTAGTAATGGACTCATCAAGTTGTGGAAAGACAAATAAATCTCTGCATTAGTTATGGACTCATCAAGTCGATAAGCAAAAATCTCTGCATTAGTTATGGACTCATCAAGACAAATAAATCTCTTTAATTTTCAAAAATAAACGGTGCAAAGGTAGTATCTACAGGTGCAGGTTTCTTTGTTTCTCTGGTAAGATACCCAGCTTTGTTGCGATCGCCAATGCACATCTCCGTAAGTTGTGACCATAATGGATAATTGGTTCATCTAGTATGATACTAGTAGGGAACGCAGAATTGCCTTGATGGATAATAATTGGTGGTGTTGGGGTGTTTGGTGTAGCTGGGACAATAGAATTAGGATTAGTCATTTAGTTTTTGAGTATGATCTCCGGCATAAATATGTAATTCAATTTTTATTGAACAGCCTTTTCAAGATCGGCACTGCTCTGATAGCATTTTAAACAATGGTGTCTAGAAACTTATTTTATTCGATTGATTTCTTCTCCGTTTTGGAGCAAATACATCTTAAAAATAGGAAACTATCATATTCTAAGGAAACTATAAATTCTTATATTAATATATAAAATCAAATCCTTATAATCACGAAATTAATTCCCATAATCACAAGACATAGACAGCTCATGTCAACATAACTTTTGTTGCATTTGTCTAAAATTGTAAATAAAAAAAGGTGTAGATATTTAGTTTGATTCATTAATGGAATATTCCCTATTAAATTATAGACATCATGTGTTCGTAGTTATATTCCTTCAATCCATGTTGGTATCTATAATTCTTTCTTTTAAGTGCAATTAAGGGTTGCTGATCACATTCATAGCAGTACAAGACCAACTTACTGCTTTCATATAATTGAGATTTTATATATATATATATATATATATATATATATTTGTGTATTCTCATATTCATATTCATTCTAAACCAATTGTAAGTTTTAATTTTTTTTAATTCAATCTCAAATCCATTAAGATATATATTAAATTTATTCCATAAAATCAAATACTAACAAATTTACGAGTAAAATTATCTCAAATATTAATAAATGTACGAATAAAATTATCATTCTTAATTCTCTCAATTGTTCTATAATTTAGGAAAAGGTAAGGGGATAAACAAGTAAAAGTTACTCTCTCATGTGCTACAAGTAATTTTGTATTGATAGAATGAATTTTCATGAGAATTACTACAAACAGTTATTTAAAATTAGAAGAAAATCAAAATCACTATATATAATATGTTTGATCAAATATTCGTTGATCTTTATATACAATATCATCTTTATAGAGATGGTTAACTAAAGAGAAGGCTTTAATAAATCTTGATATATTATTAAGCTTATATAACAATAATTAATGACACAAAAATTTAGAAAAAAAAATAGAAAAGGAGAAAGTTATCCACAATAGTGAAAAAAATTGGAGTCGAAAATTCATAACGGGGAGCGAACATTGGTAGCAGATATCTACCAATTCGACTACAAGACTTGCATGTTAAAATTTTAAAATAACATTTGTTTTGTTTTAAAAAAAATGTATATTTATCAAATATTTTAGTTAATGTATTTTGAAAATACACTAAAAATACAAATTATTAAATTTACCTACATAGTGGTTCGTAAGTGGTACTTTACAATCAATGATACTGATAAAAAAGAACATATTAATTATGCATGCAAAAGTTGATGTTGAGAAGAATAATGGAGAATTTCAAGTTAATTAACAATACTTTTCAATTAGTGCATGATCAAGAAATAATGAGTAAACCTAAACAAAGCAAACTCTGTTACAAAAATCGAGACATGATACCAAATTCATCGACCAAAAATATCGAAAGTTATATTACTACAAGCTAAGAATATTAATCATGATCGTAAATTTTTTTCTTCCATAATTTTAACACTCAGCATGCAAGTAAGTTATGAATTTGTTAGTCAATTATTTCTAAATTAGACATTGCATTTAAGGGTGTGTTTACTAACCCAAAATCAGAAGCTAAAATTTAAAATTGAAATGAATTCAATATTTACTTGCTAAAATAGTGAAATGGGAATCAAATGTATAAGACCTACATGTTAAAAATGAAATTTTGATTTTTAAGAGGAGGGTTGAAAATAGAATTTTCATTCCCAAAATTATTTATTTTACCTTTGGTCAAATGATAAATTATTTATTTTATTTTATTTTTAAAAATTATTTAAAAAAATAAAAGTAATAAATTATCCATTTTATTTTAATTTCATTCTTTTAATAAAATTATCTAAGCTTATATAAAAATATAATAATTGGTATTATTTTTATTACTATTTTTATAATAATTATTATTATTAAAAATATTTTTTAATTAATAATAAATACAATTATTGTAATATAATAATAATTATTATTAAAATTATTTTAATAATTTAAAATATTTTTTTATTTTGATTTTGATTTCTGCCATTAAAGTAAATAATTTATTTTATTATTTTAATTGTAATTCTGATTACGAATTAGTAAGTGCATTACGAATTTAAACTTCAATTAAAATTAAAGTACCTACAAGCTTAAAACGACAATGCCGTTTCAGCGGTTGAGGTTTCATACAAATCCAATCTGTGGACACTGGAAGGAGCAAAAGCCACAGTCAGATAGAGGAAAAATGCCAAAGGAAAAAGATGACGAAGGCAGTCAAAAAAGCAGGATCCTAGGCACTGCACACGCGTCAGCAAGTGACCACCCCTCTGTGCAACATTTCATCGTGCATAACTATCCACGTGTCAGCATTTCTCCGTGTTCTTACTTTTCTACTGTTCGATCTACTGTTACTTGCGTCTTTGCCCTTTGTTCTCGTCAGTCGACCCTTCTCTCAAAAAAAAGAAAATGAAAATGAAAACACTTTGTAATGTACGAACCACAGACCAAACACCGCACGAATACGAAAGCAAGCAAGCAAGTTACATTGTAAGAGAAATGCAAAGAATTCAATATACACAATACAGAGAGAGATGGGACCATTTTTTCTCTGTGCATAAATTCGAGCTTTTTCGTGGACGACACGATCCGAGTCTGCCGCTCTCTCCTCTCTTTCTTAAAAGCTTTACTTCTCTCTTCCTTTCTTTTAAACTTTTCAAACTCTCATCTCTCTTCCTACTTTGTTTGATATTAAAATTCTAAAGTTTCTAGTTGTGTTAATCTTATATGGAAATGGAGGATCATCATCAACATGAGTATGGCATGCCGGATCTTAGGCAATTTATGAACGGTCGACCTACTGCTCATTTTTCTGCAATTGCGCAGGCGGCGGAGTTGTTTCCAGGCCACCGGAATCTAGCCCCACAAGGGCATCATTACGAGATGCTGATGGTGGGTCGTCAAGTGAATGACTTGATGCCTCGAGGTTTGCAAGATTTTAACACGACTACTGCAAATAATAGTTGTACTACTAGTGTTGCTGTTACTGCTAGTGCTTCTACTCCGAGTTTTAGTGGCTTGGAAGGCGAAGCAGCTGGTGCTGGTTGTTTTGGAGCAGATGGAGGGAATGGAAGATGGCCAAGACAAGAGACTTTAACTCTTCTCGAGATCAGATCTCGTCTTGATTCCAAGTTTAAAGAGGCTAATCAGAAAGGTCCTCTGTGGGATGAAGTCTCTAGGTATATGTTTGTGTGTGGTGTATCTACATTCAGAATGCCCTAATTTTAGTGCTTGTTAGTCACTATATTTTTTTTGGGGTTAAGTTTAACAAATTCATGCACTAAGTCAATTGCCCATTTCCTGAATTAGATTATTAGTTACTTCTTTTTGAGCTTTTTTTTTGGGTTGCTGTTGTTAGTGATGATGAAGCATTGGGTGGTTCGTTCATAGGATTTTAAGCAACAAACCCAAAAGGGTTTTCGTTCGAAGACCCCTTTTATCAGTATTGCATCTCTCTCTATCACAAAGACAATTTAATTGAAATCCCCAACAGCGACTTGTGTGAAAAATGCATGACTTGTCATTATGTTTGTTGATGTAGTTCAGAAAACTTTTGAAAAAAAATTGATGGCTTTTCTTGCTGGTTTTGGCGTTAGAAAATGACTACACTATTGAATTCAGTTGCAGGCCCATGTGTTTATTTTCTACTATTGAACTTTCTTTTTTCTGATTTGGAACGGCTAATCTCTTGTATGGTTCAAGTACTCACTTTTTTCCCGCATCAAAATGTTTACCCTTCCTTTTAGTGCCAGTTTTGCTTATGTTTTCTAAAAAGATGGAACGCGTTTGAGTGCCCATGTACTAGTTCTATCCATCTGATGTATAGCCATTCCCTAAACACGCCTTTTTTAAGCAATTTGGAAGGTCATATGCTATGCTGGGCAACATTTATGAACACAGCAATGAAAACTAGCTCTTTTCCCTTTATTGGCAAAAACGTGGTCGCAAGAACTTGCGTATTGATTTTCTTATTTGAAAGTTCTGCACTTTAATATCTAGGGTTCCTTTCTATCAGGCGTAGTCTTATCTTTTGTTTTATGTTTGATTATCTTTTACATTGTTGTAGGATTATGTCCGAGGAACATGGGTATCAAAGGAGCGGCAAGAAATGCAGAGAAAAGTTCGAAAACTTGTACAAGTATTACAAGAAGACCAAGGAAGGAAAAGCTGGAAGACAAGATGGTAAGCACTATAGATTCTTTAGGCAACTGGAAGCTCTCTACGGAGACTCCGGCAATTCAGTTTCAGTCCCAGAAACCCACCACGTCGGAAGCAGTCTTCGGTTTCATACTGCAAGCAACGCATCTAATCAAGCGAATCAAGAGAGTTTTCACGCTCAAAATCATTGTGATAGTCTTAGCCTCTCTAACTCCTCTGAATTTGATTCATCGTCATCAGATGATAATGATTTAAGCGCAATGGCGAATGATTCAACTGAAAAAAGGAAGAAAAGAGGGGGAAGAAGCTGGAAGATAAAGATAAAAGATTTTATTGATTCACAAGTGAGAAAGCTAATGGAAAGACAAGAGGCATGGTTGGAGAAACTGGCAAAGACTCTTGAACAAAAAGAACAGGAGAGGATGACGAGAGAGGAAGAATGGAGGAGACAAGAAGAATCTCGGATAGATAGAGAGCACAAATTCTGGGCTAAAGAGCGAGCATGGATTGAAGCTCGAGATGCTGCTTTAATGGAGGCATTGCAAAATTTATCAGGAAGACAATTGAAAGCTTCATCTTCTGAGGAGCTAATAGCTGCTGAGATTCAAAATAACAGTGACAACCAGAATGACAATGGGAGTGAAGGAATAAACAATTGTACTGTAAAGGTCACTGATCGCTGGGCAGATTCAGAGATTACAAGGTTAATGCAACTGAGAGCCAGCATGGAAGCAAGGTTTCAGCAAAGTACTGGGTGTTCTCAAGAAGCTTTGTGGGAGGAAATAGCAGCAAAGATGGTTTGTTTAGGCTATGAAAGAAGAAATGCCTTGATCTGCAAAGAAAAATGGGATAATGTCAACCATTTTCTGCAAAAAACTAAAGAAATTAACAAGAAACGCAGGGACAATACAAGAAGCTGTGGCTATTTTCAAAGCAATGAATCGTCTCTATACAGTCAAGGGGGAGCATACTGTGAAATAAACGAACAAGGATCAGCTGAGACTGCAAGACTTCAACTGAATGATAGCTCTTCACCTTCAATCTCTAATGTTGGGAATGCAGTGAGTGATAGCTGCTTCCGCTTCTTAATGGCTGACGGAGGAGGTCACTTGTGGGAAAATTATGGTTTGAAGCTCAGCAATGAAGATCAAAGCCAGTAGGTAGGAAACAAACTTGTGGTGATTTCTAATCAACGGAAGAAGAAATTAATGAATATGGTATGAGAGTGGGAGGAAATGGCTGACTTGTGAAGAGTTCTGACTAAGAATTTGACATAATAGATATTACTGTGATTAATGTGTGATCACTGCAATTGTTGCTCTACTTCGTTTTTGTCCCAACCTTTTCTGAATTTTCTCTTAAATGCATGCAATCGGGTAATGTTATTATTATTGTTGTTGTTGTGCTTCTATACTTCTTTATCTTCTTTTATATATAAAAATATATTTCCATTTTCTATAATTTTTAAAAGCTGAACTTCATTAGTTTACATAATAAATTCAGATGTTAAACTTGTTTTTGGTATACGTTAAACAATCTGATGGTAAGCAAATTAGGACCTCTCATCTTTTCCTGTACCGGTGCAACTTTATCTTCTTAGTGGAAAATAGTAATGGCAAATGGTAATCTTGTACCTTGCTTGTTGAGTGATTGATATCATCTTACGTTGCTTTATTTATCTTTAAATTGTATAAATCAATGGTCCAAAATTAATATCATTATTTATCATCTCAATTATTATGTGGTTGTAGTATTCTAGACTTTGTTGCCTCGTTTCTCTTTCGCCGACAATCTACTCAATATATCATCATTAACCAGCAGCGAGAATTACCAACTTATAATAAAATTTAATGAACAAATGATTTTATCAAGAAACTATTGTTATATAGTAAGATGCATAATAAACCCAGAAAGAAACATCAGAAACGAAAAGGAAAGTACATACACACACATCTGTTGACTTGTTGCGTAAATAACAAAATGTGAATTTCACTGATATTTCTCTTGAAATAACAGTCTGTCATTCATTTGTGTGTTCATGAGCAATGGTTGAGGTTGTAATCAGATGGAACTGATGATGCAAGTACTTCTATAAATTTAGAAGTTCTTTTTTGAGGAAAAAAAACTCTAGTTATCTAAAGTACATATCTTCTTGTTCATACATAAAATGCTTTGATCGTATATTCATTCGTACATCTAATAATTTTCCCAATACTCGTTTGGCTTGTTAAGAAAGAGCAGCGAAAATGATAGCTTTTCGTGAATGGAAAATAGTTTATGACAAGGCAATTTGGAGACATCACCTGACAGGGTGGTTGTTTTGCTCTAAACTTGAAGTCAGATGGCTCATTTTAATAACGTGAGCACCTCATAACCAGAAGGAACTCCAAGAGATCATTAAAGCAACACATAACTATTCATTTTTGAAACACATATGGGTAATGTTTATTAATCCAACGAATAGCGATAGAATATTTCTTTTCAGTCCAATAAATATAATAAGTTTGTAAGTGCGTCTAGAACAACCTTAGAAACCCAGTAAGTTTATATTAAACAAAATCCAAATTCCATGAACAAAACTATGATTTGCAGGACTATATCCTAACTTTTCATGTTGGTATAAACAAACATTATAAAATTTATAAAAAAAAAGGAACAAGGAAAAGGAAGGGCGTTAACCTCACGGGTGCCATGAAAGAACAATGTCAATAATGGAGAACAAGAGACAGGGACTTTCCGTACTGAAGGAAAGAGTCAAGAAGCTTCCTACCAGAAGTTCATACAACAAAACAAAGGGGGAGGGAGACAAGAATTCAGTCATTTTCATTTATAACACACACCGCATCTGCAAACAAAAAGTACATGTAATATCTTATGGCTAAGCTAGGTTCATTTCATCAGCTTTGTTGACTGTTCCCACCTTGCAGCTTGTCTATGTCTCTACCCTACATTATTAGTAGTTTCAATTATATGTAGAAATTTTAACAAATTAAAAGAATTCATCGGCTGATGTGACTGCTTACTGAGCTTAACAGAAAGTTGTCTGCAATGTGTGTCTGCAATCTGCATGAACCATTACTACTGCTCTTCTCTTCTCCCAAAAACGTACATCAGTTTGGGAACTCTGCCTCTTCACCCTCGTTTCTGTATCTTTGGCCAGAAATAGCAATTGTCAATCCTTCGAGCTTCGATTCTCCTTTCTCAGAAGAATAAAGTTATACAATTATATGTTGCAATCTTATTCAGTTTTGGCGATTTGTTGCGTTCCCTCAATTGGGGAAAGTAGCCCTGGCCCATGTAATTTCTTTTTTCTTTTTCTTTTTTCTTTTTTTGCATATTTTTCAATTCGGGGATGATAAGATTCTTTAAATCATACATCAGGTATCTGTGGCCCATATTAAACCATTGGATTGGACTACAACAAGCCCCTTGGGTAATGACCCATATGTTTTGTTTTGTAGTTCCAAGTTTTAACAGATGATGAATTGGCCTGGACTTGGGATTTAATCATAACCACTGCATTGAGCAACTTGATACTCTGCTCTTGAAAGGAGCATTTTTACTTATTGTTTCATAATGTTCTAATGATCGTGGTTCATATAATCAAATGGTTCGGATTGCATTGAGTACATTTAAAATCGTTATGTAATTAGATAGAAAGAGTGCCAACGTAGCACAAATTGAATAAAGACTAGACTCTTTTCACAAACGTATTGCCACAACTATAACTCCTACAACTTTTACTAATTTGTACTCAGCAAGTTTCTATTTTAAGTGGGATTGATGTGATCCGTCTAATTTTTTTGGGAATTTGTTTGATGCATTTTTCATATTGTACAGACACTCGCATAACTAGTCACAGTTAAATATTTGTTCTGTATGTCCATAAATAGGGTTAGGCACCTTCAATTTGGTTTAGCATCAAACCGATTCAATCTAAGTAAAAGCTAAATTCAATTATTTCAATAGTTTGGACTAAACCAAAAAAATAACGATAAAAATTATTTTTTATTTTATTTAGTATAAAACTCAAAAATAAAAAATATTTTCATTATTTAAATATATAAATTATGATTTTTATTTATTAAAATAATTGAATTTATTTAATTTTTACAATTTGGTCCAAATTTAAACCAAATATCGAACCAATATTCATCATTTTAGGTTTTTCCAAATCGAAATCAAACCAACAAAAATGATGTAGATTCGCTTGTATCAATTCAATTACAATTTGTCCACCTCTATACATAAGTATTATTTATATACTAAGTTCATAGTTGTCATACTATTTACCATTATTTTTTTATTCTGAAGTTGTGTATGTTTTACAATTATTATGAAAAATTTTCAATTTGTAAAGTTCAACACCAGCAACTTTGTTCTATAAAACTGAGGAAGAATGTAATGTTAGTAAAGAAAATTACTTGCTGGTAATTGAAGGAAAAGCATTACGTTTGTTTGATGATCATACAGGGGAGGCATTGAAAGGCAACTTTATTTTAAAGTTGCATCTTGTATTAGTATCTGATATGCTCTGGTCCTCCAAAACATAAGACAATAAAATAGGTTCTGGATACTTTGACAAATTTGCGCGAAATCAAGTAGATAATAAATGCTCTTCTTAAAGAGAAGAGTATAATCTATTGTGAAAATAAGCAAATGTATTTATTGCATCATGTGTTGCATGTCACTGCAGCAAATAGTATTCAAGATAAGTGTAGCAACACAGCGGCCCAGCACTATAATGCTAGTGGTTCTATCCATGTTTCTCCTACACTCCAAAATGCGTTGTTCACTCCAGAATCCTTTTCTTTTATAAATTTATTTTTTCCCCCATAAAATTAATAAAATCAATAAAATAAGTTAATAAATTAATAAAATATTAAAAATAAAGTATATTAAAATTATATAAAAGTCATATAAATTATATACTCTTTTGTATCATTATGTCGACACTCTTACTACTTTTATCTTTCTTATTTTTTATATTGCTTTTGTTAAGAATACCAGTTGAAGAACTTTAGATACTAGTAAATATTTGAAACTTTATTGGTTAAATTTAGCGTAATTGATTATATAATCAAGTAAATCTTTAAGTAGAAGTTCAAAACATCTTTATCTTTTTTTTTATTCCATAAGAATAACTTTAAAAATTAGTATTAAAATATTGATATGATAAAATGATCAATTCAAATAGTGTAAACTCTTTTATTTAAGAAGATTTTGTTCAATCTCTTTGTTGCCTTACATTTTGAGAGCTTATGATAGCATTTCATTTGTTAGTGTTGGATAAACATTTGCAATAGCATTACCTTCAATCTCCTTGCGCTTTTTATTATCTTTCAAGTTTTGTGGCCTCTCTTGAATGCATTTTCTAATTTCACATTCATTCTTCTTTTTCCATAAAAGTTGCTTCGGTTGAACTTCTAAATTTTACATTTTCTCGTTATTTTTCTAAAATGGATACAAATACCACAATCAACAATATTGGTTAATGGTGTGTGTACACTAAATTGTTATGTGAGTGTCTACGTCTTTAAAGAAAAGTGCACTCGGTAAGTTTCAAGAAGGGTGAAGGGTCACAATATTCTTGCTTAACAACCAACTCCTTTGACAATTTTATAGCTTTTTTCATTTTCCTATAAATGTACATACCATATTGATACGTTACTCACACTATTATACCAAGCTTTGATGCAACTATTAGAAAAATAAATTGGTAGGTCTTGTAATATAAATTTGTAATTAAAAAACCAGATATGCAAATGAAAATGGTTTATAGACAAAAATTTATATAATAGAATTTTAAATATGAAAAAAAAATTCCCACAAGTTAAAATGAGAAATTTTATAAGATCTTAAAAAATTTGTAAGAGTTTTTTAAAGTTAGTAAAAAAGTATAGAATCTCTCAATTTTGTGACAAAAATGTTTTTTAAAAAAGTGTAAAAATAAATCAAACTGAATTTAACCAATTTATTAATTATAACAAAATTCAAAAATGGAATATGATCCATCAATTAAAGAGTAATATAATATGATATGATTAGATGGTTTAATAAACAAGTCTTGTTCATATTATGATACAAATAAACAAGACTTAACTCCTTTGACATACTTAGACATGATTAATTACAAAATCAAAACAAATATGATTTGTATAGTTTTAATCTAAAACTTAATTTAATTTCATAAGCAAGTAAAATACTACCTAAAGATGATCAAAATGATCAAAGCTCAGCTATATCACTAATAAATAAAAAGTTAAAAAAAATTGAATTTGTTTTAATTTATTTAGTGTAGAATATTCAAATTAAATACAATTATTTTTTTAAGAAAAAGAAACCATAAAATACATACAATACCATAAGGATTAAAACAATTCTTTTATTACATTTTAACTTATTTCAAAAAGACACTTAAATTTTTGAAATCAAAGATAATATTCTTAAATTAGTTTTAAGAAATTTGTATTATAAATGAATTATTGATTACTTGATCGGTCTTAAATAGTCTTAACTAAATTAGAGTCATAAACAAACTAATAAGACATGACTATTTGATATTCAATAATTTCTAATTGAATTAGTAGGTAGGAGAGTTCAAACAAATATATGATACAATTATTAATCATTTCATTTTTTTCTTGACTCAAAATTGTTAATTTGTTAATGAATTTGTTTTGTGACCCGAATTATCACCCTAATTTTAAGAATAATATTGAAAATAATAATTTAAACATGTTATTAAAATACTAGTCCGATAAAAATGTAAACATCGATGTGATTAATAATAGATTGTCTATAATACATTTAATCTATTTTACATTTAAAATTTTTAACTTTTACATTATCTACATCAATGTTTGTTTATGTTTCAAATTTTTTTATTATGTGATTCATATTTTTTTGTTTATTGTCTCAACTTTTATATTTTACATTTCAAGTTTTTTTTGTTAATTATTTTAAATTATCTGTTAGATATATCAAATTTAGTATTAAAAAATGCAAGATATATTAAATCATATGATGTATAGTAGCACCACACTGTTTGGGGTTTCTCTCAAAACTAACCCAATTTTTATATTGCTTTATATTTGTAGCCAATTAAAATAAGACTTATATTTGGAGCCAAATATACACATTAATGATCATTTTGTCTCCAAAAAATTTTTCAATTTACTTAACCTGCTTTTGTCGTTTCTTTTCTCTTTCACCAATAGAAAGACATTTAATTTGAAAAACATAAAATACTCGAGGAAGAACGAACAAATCTGCATTTTGGAGTTTGTAGTTGACGAAGCAATGAATAGCAGCATGAAGATTCCAAGCGTCAACACCATCATCAGGTTTTTTTAACATGTGCAATGTTTAAAACCATTTAGGGCTAAAAAAGACTAAAACTTACTTTTGTTGGTATAAGGAAGATGTAGAAAGGGTTTTGTATATATATTTTTGTGTTATTTAGTACAAAAATAGATTTATTTTTGGAATCAGAGAGAAGAGAAGAAGATGAAAAATGTTGAAAAAGAAAATAAAATTCATATGTTCTCAACAACAAAATTTATACAAATTCTTGATAATTTATTAACTCCTACAATAAAATTTTGTGAAATTATTGTTCTTAAAATTTATATTGAGACTAAAAAAGGGTCACAATAAAATTGTCTTGATGTTTTTTGTATTCTTGATGAAAAACTTCAAGAAAATGTTTCTTGGTAAATTCTATAAAGAGATTAATAAATTGTCTAAAATCTTGACAACTTCGTCTAAGGAATACAAATTCATTAAGAAATATTTTTGACAACGTTTTCACGTACAATGTTGTTTGTTGATTTTTCAATAAAAAATCATATCTATTTTCTTACTGTTTTACAATGTTATCATAGTCATTTGCAGGATCAATAGGTACATCAAGCGAAAATGTCAACCAATTGTTAAAGATAAAGGAACTTTACCTAGTCATTGTGACTTTATTATCCCATATGTGAGCAATTGAGCCGCAACTTAACATGCTCTATAAATCTGTTGCTAAATTTTTTCCCACTCAATGTGAATTCCAAGACTTGGCTTCAGAGAAGATGATTGGCAAGGTTAGAGAGAAAGATGGACTGCACTACTTTCACGATGATGCTACTCTGCAAGGACAAGCTCTTGTGATAAATCAGATTTTTCCATGATCTGCAATCGATGAAATAATGCAGTTTTATTTTTGCTTGACAATCCTGGTTTTCCTTATTCGCAAAAATGTTATCCTGTGTCATTCAAAAAACAAAAATCTATTATTAAGTGTCAAATTTTGTGAATTTTCTAAGCATCAGAGATCTTATTTTCATTATCAGCCATATGAAAATTCTGCTCCCTTTGTCCTTGTACAAATAATATTTGGGGTGCATCTCGTATGTCAACCTCTTAAAATTCGCCGTTTGTCACTATTAGTGATGATCACACACGTTTATGTTGGGTTTATTTGTTGAAAGAAAAAAGTAAAAGTAGAAATTGTTGTCAGTCAATTCATGCACTCACCAAAAGATTCAAATTTTGAAAAGGACACAGGCTTGTTGCTTAGTAAGAGTTGGCAGAAGATTTCACTGACACAGATTAAGATGGTTCTCGCTGTAGAAAATCAACCTCAGGATTTTGTATATGCATAGGAGGTAATCTTGTAACATAGACGAGTAAGGAGCACGTTCTGGTCGCTAAGAGCGGTGCAGAAGTTGAATATAATTGTTAAAAGGATATACGAGCTGATATGAATAAAGAAATTACTAGATGATTTAAAGGTACAAGTTGGAGAACCTGTTAGGTTAAATGTCATAATAAAGCTGCCACAAATATTGTAAATAATCCCGTTCATCATGATAGCGCAAAACTAGTAGCTGTTGACAAGACACTAACATCAAAGAAAAACTTGAAAATGGTTAAATTTCAATGCTTAATTTTGTTTCTACTATTTTTAAATTTTTATAAAATATATTCTAAGTTTTATGTACCTAAAAATAACGAAAATTAAATGTACAATAGCCAATTCCCACTCCTAGCAGGTGATTACGCAAATTAAGAGTCTACTTATTATATTCTCCGATTTTGAGTAGATTCAATCCATCACAGATTTTGTGGATCTGTAAGATCAAAATCCCTGAGGCTCAAACTAAGCGCCAGATCGACTGAGACATGATAGCTGGCTTACGTTTAATTACTTTGTAGTAATAAGACGCCTCGGTAATTATCACAGTTCTCTCTCTAAATGTGCTCCACAGAGCCAAACATATCGTTGAAAGGAATACGATACTGCACCTGCAGTCAACTTTAAAAAATTCACCAATTGATGGATTGTAAAACCGTGTATGGGAAAGATCGAACCCATCCCCGAAAAAACCTCTGCCTCCAGCACCAGACCTTGCCGGTCCGGTCACTGTGCAGTCCACATAAAGGCCATCATAAACGGAATTAAGCGCTAGAAATGCCCCCGAACACATCTCCATGGAAACAAAAAACCAGTCATTTCAGGCCCAATCGACGAAAAAAAATGCCAAAAAAAAACCTCCAAAAATAAGACAGTTTTCAACTTAGTTCGGCATAATCCATTCAAACGAAAGCTCCTACAGGAGCTTTATTACTCTTGACTATATAACGAGAAAGCCGTAACCTAACTGAGAAAAGGACAACCAAATGTCATACCTCAATTTACTCCCAGAAATCAATAAAACACAACACCAGAAGAGCACAACTTCGCTTAATATTTGTAGTCCTTGACATGCAGAGATTCTGAGGCACCCTCGCCGAGGGTGGCATCACCCTTGTAAGTACCAAGGGTTGCCTCTGAGTTAGCCTTGCACCTTGTGAGGAAGGCAGCCTGAGCCTTCTTCACGTTCTCCTCCTTTCCAGCCCATCCCTTGAGAGTGCTCTGCTGAAGTGCACGTCCAAAGGAGAAGGAAAGCGTCCATGGCTTCTTTGTCTGGAGTTTGTTCATGGCATTGAGGTTGACGGTTGCCTCCTCCTCACTCTGCCCGCCAGACAAGAACACAACAGCAGGAACTGCTGCAGGCATGGTGCGCTGCAGGGCCCGGACGGTGTACTCCGCAATCACCTCTGGTGCAACTTTGGGGGAATCAGAACCAGGCGTCACCATGTTAGGCTTCAAAAGGGTGCCTTCAAGCAAAACATGGTGGTCATTCAGAGCCTTGTAGCATGCAGCAAGAACTCGCTCAGTCACCTCAGCACACTTGTTGATGTCATGAGAGCCATCAACAAGGATCTCGGGTTCAACAATGGGAACAAGGCCATTCTCCTGGCAAATGATGGCATATCTGGCCAAGCCATTGGCATTCTCGTTGATGGCCAACTGTGAAGGCTCGTTAGGGCCAATCTTGAGCACAGCACGCCATTTCGCAAAGCGAGCACCAGCTTCATAGTACTTCTGGCAACGCTGGGCAAGCCCATCTAGACCCTGGGTGGTGGTCTCACCATTGGTACCAGCAAGCTCTACGGTACCCTTGTCAACCTTAATACCTGGGAGCACCCCCCCCTCCTTCAACACGTTGACAAAGGGCTTGCCTGCACAATCACTCGTATATAAGTTTTCCATCTACGAATAAAATTCAGAAAATAATGACGAGAAAAGGTTTGTACACTATACCATCAGCAGTCTTCTGGTAGAGAGTCTCCTCAAAAAGAATGACACCACTGAGGTATTGAAGGGCGCCAGGAGTGCAGAAAAGTAGTTCACGGAGAGCACGCCTGTTGGATTCAACATTCTCAACATTGATGCTGGCTAGACGCTTGCCAATTGTGCCTGTTGACTCGTCGGCAGCAAGGATACCCTTTCCAGGAGTGCCAATGTAGGCAGCATTTTTAATAAGCTCATCTGCAACATGTCAAAATTAGTTCATCAGATACATGAAATTTACATCTAAGAAAACTGCTATGGCCACAAATAACATTGTTCAAACACGGGAAACCAACCAATTCCCGTCACATTGCTTCAGAGATAACATAACACGTTTTAGTTGGCTCCATCTTAAATAAGAGAGGATTAACCAAAATGAGACCAAAGAAATAAATCCGAGACAAAGTTCAAGTCTCTACGGTAAAGAACTTCAAATCATATGACATCTAAATTATTCAAACCTGTCAGAAGCAAAAACTATGTCATTAACAAATACAAAATGAACACAACACTGAAAATGCACAAAATTGATTTCCAGCTACAAGCACCACAGAACCATGAATGTAACAAAATCAAACAGCTTAAGTTAGCAGGATCAAAAAGTTCCGAACAAACAAGAAATGAAATAGAACTAAGGTTATCACAAGCTTGTTGTACAAGAGCTTTTAAAAGAACTGGCTTCATAGTCCATCGACAAACAAAAATCAGAAACAAAATATAATTTCAAAAAATCATAGACGCATGAATGAAAAAATAAAGATAATCACGGGAGACAAACGCGGATCTAAGCGTTCGGATTTATGTACTGAATATATACGTACATATAAAAAATAGTATCATATCTAATCCCCAAAAAATATATATATATCAAACCAGAAACAGAAACGAAAACTAAAATTAGAGAGAGATCTAAATTTAAATTCAAAATAATCAAGAGTCAGTAGAAGAGTAACGAACTATAACTGTGAAAATAGGACGCTACAAAAAGGAAAACGTCCAACAGATTGGAAAGAAAAATACACCGATTACAACAAAATCTATACATTGATCTAGATTTAACAAGAAGAAGATCAAAACATAAGATAGATCTAATCATCTAAACAAAACACACGAGCAAAATAAAAGAGCTTCAACAGTAAGAAACTACAAACTACGATATGATTCAAGAAATGATCGACAAATCTGGAGCAAAGACGATGTCGTCGCGAAGAATAAAAGAAAAAAGGGGAACGGGAGAAATTACCAGTATATTTGCCCTTGAAGCAAGACATGGTTATTGATCTGAATAGGAGATTCGGAGAGTGAGATTGAAACAGAGACGGTAGTGTAAAGAAACCGGAGTGGTTTAGGTGGTTTTTAATACAGGAGTGAAATGTAGAAGGAGAGATAAGAAGAGGACGCGAGGCATCGAGACGTCGCTACCCCCTTGTCTTTTTTAGCACGTAACGGCATAGTGCCGTTCCAGTTCACGCCGTTGTTAGGCAGTTTATGTCACTTTTTACTCTTTTACCCTCTGAGGTACATTACGGGCCTTTGGGTTAACATTGAACGGGGTTTTTTAAAGAAAGCAAGCAACTTCGAGGGGTTTTATAATATACGTATGTCCAAATTTATGATAGTTTTATTTTATAATAAATTTTATTAAAAAAATTTTATTTTTAATTTAATTATAAATTAATTATTAAAATAAAAATATTTTTAATTTATTTATTTATTTATAAATAAAATTTATATTTAATTTTTAAAATTTGTTATATATTTTATAAAATAAATAAAATAATAATTATTTAAAAATTTAATAATATATTTTTTAAAATTTTATATTTAATTTTTTAATAAAATATTATATAAATAATATTAAGAATAATTTATTATATAAATTTTTTAATCATGATAATTAATAATTATAAAATATTTTAACTTTATTATTTAGAATATTTTTATACTATAATAATTATATTATTAAATTTTAAGAATTTAATATAAATTATTTTTTAAAAGTATACAATAAAAAATATTTATAATTTTATTAAAAAATAATGAATAAATTAAAATTTTAATTGTAAATAATAAATAAATTATGTGATATTTGATAGTTAATAAATTTAGGTTTAGAAAGAAAGTTGGTGTAATTTTTTATAAAAGTTATTATAAAAGAAAATTATTAAAAATTTTAAAATAAATAATTAATAAAATACCTAATTAATTTTATTAAGGGGAGGACTAAATTGAAATTGTCTTGGTACTTGGGGGTCGAGCGTTGGAGATAACAGAAGGGTAGAATGGTAAAAGGAAGCTGAAAAGAGGCAAGTGTGGGACTTCCAACAACTTCTCAAAACAACAGCCGTGAAAAGGTGGGCTCAGAACAGTCAATTCCTGGTAAAATAAGAAAACTAATAAGATCAATCCCCCGAATAAACTAAATGCTGTGGGACAAGGCGAGTGGGGGGGGGGAGGTGTGGTTGGTTTGAAGGAAAGCAAATGAGACACCAAACCAATACCAGGGGGAGTTAGGTTCCGGTTTTGATTACGACTTTTAGGTTTGGTTGAATTTCTCTTTCTCGTTTATTTGCGGTATGCCAAAGAGCCACCTGCCTTTCTTCAAAAAAGGGTAGAATCCGTCATTTCATAAATTTGACATGACCACCTTCACATTCACATTGCCTTGGCAGCATGGTTTCTAATGTTCGACGCTTATTTAATTTTAAAATAATAAATATTATGCTGAAAAATATAAACCAATATTATCGTAAAAATTTGAATAAAAGTTATGATATTGTTATTTTGTTTTGTCTACGTCGGTCAAAATATGATGAAGTAATAACGCACGCTTAACGTAGCATATTGTTGCTTCCCGTCACCTACCAATGTGCACTGCCCACTGTACTTGGAATCTCACTAATAATTGAACCAAACAAACTTCAACCTTATAAATAATTGATCATGCCCACCATTTTTTTAATAAATTTTTATTTTTTTGGGGGGTGTTTTGTCAAATTGCCACGCCACAAACTTTGCATACTAAATTGAAAGGACTTCATTGAAGAAAAAACCCAGAGTGGTTCGTATAGTTTGAATTTAAATTCTATGTGTATGTGTGTGTGTGTTCTACCTATTTTTATATTATTTTTATTATTATTTAAAACAAATAACATATTAGCATAACTTGTTTTTTTATTATTTTCCTTTTTAATAAAGAAAATGCCAATTATTATTGTACATATTTTAACGGGGATATGCATAGTAATCAGTCAATTTTTGCCAACTAAGTAGAACAGAATTTCAGAAAAGGTGAGCGGAGCCGGATTACTCGGAATCAATCAAATGTTATTATAATAACTGTGTACAGTCAGCCTCCAACATCAAGCGTGCATCCAACGCAACTCCGGCAATGGCATCTGGATGGAATAAGCATATGGTATTAATAATAGTAAGATCCCTCTTATTAAGATGGTCCCCACTCCCCAACCCTCCTCTCTCTTCACTTCACATCTGAGTTACTTCTTCTCTCTTTATTTATTTACTTACTTGCGTATAAATACGAGCAAGTGATAATTAATCAAAATCCTTACAAACAAATTAAAAAAATAATAAAAGTGATGGGAATTCAGCGACAATAGCAAGAGGTGTTGTTATTCAATCACAAACTTACAACTCTTCCTTTCAATTGAACCACTTTAAATTCCACTCGGTTTTTGTATGAAAACTCGCTGTTATTTTGGAGCGCTTTAAAATCTCGCTGAATTACGATCTTGGGATTAATTCACTTTCTCCATGTTTAGACAAAGCCAAGTTGTGTAAGTCCAAGTCCATTCTTTCTGTTTAGTTGCTAACTTGTTTTACAATTATAAAAATAAAATAAAGTGTGTGATTATACGTGCACAGAGAGGGAGTTTGATTTTAGAAAGAAAGCAAAGTTCAGTTTTGTTGACAGACATTGTTTAGCTTTTGCAGCCAAATTTCAGTAAGTTTTCTTAGTTTTCGTATTTTTCTTGTTCATTGAAAAAATTGAATTTACCTTTCGTTCCTTGGTCCCTTTTGTCTTGTGAAGAGGGCTAAATATAGGCTTATTCCCCAGTTTGAATGGGGCAAGCTTTCGCAGGCCCCAGACCCGCGTGACACTTTGGGCTAAAATATTTTTGAGTTCAAGGATAATATATTACATCCATTGTTTATGAAAACTGACCAGCGATGGATATAACATATTTTATTAAAATTATCGTACCTGTTTTTATTTTACTTTATAAACGTAAATAAATCTCAAGCCTCTGATGCTAAAAGTGCCACGTACATCAACAAAAATAAAAAAAGTAAAATTTAATTCATCTTTTAAGGTAATTAATAGAAATGACTTTCTCTTTCTTTTTTTTACTTGGACAATAACTTTTAAATTTATTTATTTTTATTAATAGATTAAAATTTTAAACATTTTCTTAATTTTATTTTTAAATTTTAATTATATTTTATTAAAAATGTTTCTTAAATAATAAATATAATTTGATAATATTCTTAAATATAAATAAACATAATATTAGTAATTATTTATTTGATCTGTTTTAATAAAATATTAAATTAAATTCAGAAATTTTTAAATATAAAATAATTAAATTTTATAAATTTACTGATAATTTTAGTAATAAATATTAAATTTATGTTACTTAAATATATTTATCAATTAAAAAATTATTTTGAATGCATTATTTATTTATTTTTAAATTCATAAGTTTAATTGCATATAAATAATTTTATGGATAAATTAATTTATGAAATGCATGAAAAATTTTAATAAAAATAAATATTTCCGTGCAAATATAATTGGTTAATATAATTCGTATTTATATTTAAGAATACTAATAAAATATATTTATTAAATATTTATTATAATAATCTTTTTTATTAATAATTTAAAGATGCAACAAATGATTAAAAAATGTAATTTTTCAAACCAACCATGTAACACCTAAAACTCGAGAACAAACCGAAGTTTCAGATTTCAATGAGTAAACCGAAACTGAATTTCACCGAAAGCCGAACTGAATATGCCCCAGTCATATAATACACGGTTGGAACGGTTCGCACGGTAGTCGGTACACTCGTTCCCCTTCCACGACGAAACTCAAAATAACTTTTCACTAGTTATTGGCAGTAATTTTTACCTAAACAACACGCGTAGCACAGGAAGAGGAACGGAAAAATTACTGAACATTTCTGTTCTATTATATCAATTCGTAAATAAAAATTTAACCAGACTCGTTAATCCCACAAGTTTAAGAACAAAAAATCAAAAGGAAATTAGAAATCAAAATAATTGATCTTCTCATAATCACAGGAAGCAAGCAGAAAATTAGTTGTAAAAGAAGAAGAAGAAGAAGAGACAAGCAAGCAATTGATTGCACGAGTACACTTCCATGTACAGTTCAACCTCCACATTTCCCTTTTCAAGATAAGTATAAGTTAAACACATTCCATCTCCTTGCATGTTAAAATTCATTAGCTAAAAGAAATAGAGAAAATTAGATCAAGAATTCAAGAAAAAAAAATATTAAAACAAAGCGTTTAGTCAGGGCTCTTACAGGCACAGATCAACAAGGAAAACTGATCAGACAAATCGTTTCCTTTCTGCTTCAGGTCCTTCTCTTCCAACCAAAGTCTACTGTCCAATCCACTTCTTGTCCGAAACATGAAAACTGCACAGCCAGAGCTAGTATTTGTTTCCTTAAAAAACCAGTCATGCACATCCCACATCATATCTACCAATAAACCATCCAAAAATATTGCCTGGTTTCCTCTGAAATTCCATCTCAATCTCTTTACTTGAAAAGTCTCCTTGTTATCTATGCAAACTGATAAAACTGGATTCCTTGATCCTTCTTCTTCTTCACTACACTTTATCAGAATATCATGTGCAGTTCCTGCATCACTGAACTGTACTTTGGATGAACAAATTGCAGTGCCTGAAAAGTGCTCACATCTTGAGACTAATGAGAATTTTCCAAGTGAAAAATCTGATTTGAGTTTCTTAACTTGGAGCTCTTCATCATCCATGTCTCCGAGAAATAGAATAAGTTCTGAGTTGACCAAAACAACTAGATAAAACTCTTGTCTTGGTTCGGGTCCATTGTCAAATTGAGCTTTGGAAAGATCCCAGAAAACTTTAATCTTTGAATTACCGGATTGGAAACTTTTGGAGCCTTTGCTATCTCTCAATTGGTGAGAATTTAAATAAAATTTGGATGGAGAGGAGATGTTTCCATCGCTGACATTAATGGTGAAACCTGGGCCAATATAATTATTGCACCATCTGAGTGTTATAAGGAGCTGCTGCTTCTGACGAGAGAGATTGGCTTTGTATATACAAGTAACTGAATTCGGAATTGAAGGGATCAAATTTGGAGAAAGATAAGCTTGTCTGGAAGGACCTGAGCAATAAGCATCAGAAACTTTAATGGCATGTTCACTGTAACAAGTTGCTATACTCCTCATATTGTAGGGAAAAGCAAAGGAAGAAAAACAAGATCAGAAGAAAGATGAAAACTGAATGTTGTTTCCTTCGGATATATACGTAATATACAAGTTTTGCCCTACCTTGCCCGTAACAGAAAAATTGGAAAGATTGAAGGATTAATGTTCCTTATGTAAAGCAATTCAAGACAATAGAAAGAAGGATACGATTGGAGGTGACGGAAGAAGGGTACTCTTATCCATTTGTGTTCCCACGTGAACTGTCTTTTCTAATTTCTAGCACTACCATAATTCATATGTGTAAGAAAAAAGAAGAATCAATCAGTACAGAAACATCAGGAGTAAAAATGAATATGAAATCAATTTATGGAGCCAGCCCATACCTGCATTAGAATACAGTTATGTTAACCCTAAATTTCGTTTTTAAAAATTAAAGAAGGGAGAAGATCAAAACCTAGTTTTTTTTTAGTCCTTGTGTCAGTTACCATATAATAAAATTACGATAAACAAGAGTTGACCTGATCTGCCCCAGCAATATAAAATGGATTATTTTATTAATTTTAAATTAAACTTATTAAAAAATCAAGAAAATGTTAAGGTGGAGACAAACTGTGATGAAAACCACCCTATGTGAAAAGATTAAATGCAATTGGACAAGATGGGGAGTAGCTGATGGGGATTATCATGAATTGATGATAGTAATTGCTGGGCCCATAAATTAAAATCTAACTTCAGATTCACCTACTACAAGCAAAGGCAACTCTGATTGAAGGAGCCGGATAACCTCCAATCTCTTCTAAAATATACATTATTTATTTCTATAAAGTTTCATTCACATATAGAGAACCCAAATAAATACAGTGATGCTAATCTTTTCACCTCCTTTAAGGATATAAATTAATTGTAATAAACAAAGAATATGTTTACATTTGTGGGCAAACCAATAAATTTCACAGCCAATGCAGTGAAATTGGACAAACTTCAGTATCCAAGGGAAACCAATCTTAAAGTATGTCCAAATTTTTTAGATAATGTGATTTTAAAGCCATTGGAATTGTGACATAAAGTGTAAAAATATTAAATATAATAAAAAAAATTAACTAAATTCTATTAAAAATTATATTTATCGAACAATTACTTTTAATTTTGTACATAGAAATCAATATTATTATTACTATTATTGTATATCATAAAATAATAAATAGTTAAATAATACAACCGGGTATTGTATGTTTATAAAATGGTTTTGGTTTTGATCAATGTATAATCACAATTAATTATAAAAAAATTTAAAAATTTTAATACAAAAATTTGGATTTTTATGTAAAATTTTAGTACAAATCTTAAAAAATGGCATAAAATACCACCGGAAAAGTCTAACGTTATTCAATTTTAAAATCATTGTTATATAGTCGTTGTACATTTTACGTTGCAAGGAAGATTGAAGAGATAACACGTGTAAAAACGTGCGTGCTTAGCCAAATTTGTGAGGTAATGCACGCTAACTTTGAGGGTAGGAGCGAAGTTGGTTTAAGTGAAAGTGAATGGCCAATTTTGGGTTCATCTCGGGATCCACCTGACTGCAACTACCAAATTGAGAAAGTAGGGTGGGTTGGAGATTCCCGACTTGGACAATCTCTATAAAATAAAACTTCAAAAATAAATAAATAAACAAAAGTCAAGTTGGCCACTTAATTAAATGAACCAAAGACATTTGGTTAGCAAATGATTAGACAACCCAAAACAAGAAACTTTCAAAGAAATAATATATCATTATTAATTAATTTATATAATTTTTTATATTAATTATTAAATTAATACAATTTTAATTATTAATATTAAATATAATTTATATAATTATATATTACAACTAATGTATGTATTAAAATAATCTCAATTATTAAAATAAATTAATCTAATAATTAATAAATTAGTATAATAAATGGTACAAATTTAAGATATTTTTGATTTTTTTTAAATATATATGTATATATTATTAATAATTTTACATTGATTGAAATATAAATTTATATTCTAATTTAATAAATACAACATTATTGTAAAAATAATATTCTAAATATTCATTTATATTTATCAATTCTTAGAGTTACTGATAGAGATAGAGAGTATACCGGACTGAAAAGTGAAGCCAACGCCGCATAAAACGTATGCATTGGGTGCAACAATCCTGAGAAAAAACAGAAGCCAACGAAGATATTCTTAGCTCGTTATGAATTATCAGGTCAAGGGCATAACCATGAAGCTTTTATATATATATATATATATATCATTTCTAGCAGACATGTATAAATATACATCTGTGGACAGTCAACGTGCCCAGCAAGCTAAGGCCAGGCATAAAATTGAACAGTATGGGACAAAGTTAATACAGCAACAAAATTTAGGCACTGCAAATCCTTGATCTATGTTCCACCACATTTTGCATTATTTCAGTTCTTAGCTTTTTCTGTCTTGTATTCAGCCAACAAATATTCTGCAATCAATAATCTTGACAAACAAAAGGACCAATACGAAATTAAAAAAAAGAGGTTACACAAAATAAGTCTCGGGATGAAGAAAACGCAATGATATTTAAACTGTAATGATTAAAATAATCAAAAGCAAGCACACGAATTGCTCCTTTGATTAGACCCCTCAAAATCCAAGTTATAAGCAACAATTGATAACTTAACATTATGTTTAACTTGGATTGTAGCAACAGCAAAATATTTAGTTTCCATGTATGTTATGCGTAACATTCACTTTTATTTGATTGCTCGTGTTTGTAGTTGACCTTCCTCACTTGCTTTTGACATCACAAAATTAAAAATTTTGTGGGGGTTCACCACTTGATGTCACAAGTTTATCAAAACATTCACTTTTAGGTAGCAACTCATGTTGCTCGTGTTTGTCACTTGTACTTATCATACCCTCACCCTACAGCATATAAATTCCAAACCTTCACTTTTAAGTATTTTGAGAAGAAATCCAAGTATAGCCGAGAGGCTGCAAATAAATAAAATAATATTTACTTAAATAAATATTAACTTACGTATAATTAATTTAAATATTAATTTTATAATAAAAATATTTTTATTTTTTTTATTTTTATATTTAAAACCTAATAAATATATTTTCTTTAAAGCACTTTAATTTTATATGTAACTAAATTAATATGATTTAGAGCACAACAATTAATCAGTCACAGACCAAACAAGCAAGAATTCAACAGGCAGTTCGCCAACCCCAACAAGTAATTACGTCTCAGTTTATGTTCTTGAGTAAAAGTGTTTTCAGGCATTTAATAGTTCAAATTTTTCATCATCTTCAATAGAAAAACAAAACAGAACACAAGTAGAAATGAAATGAAGCTGTGACAGAACCATTGCAGCGTTCTATCAATCAACTACAATTGACATTCCAGGCAGAATTTTTCCTTCCACAAACATTCCATTTCTCAAAACCTGAACAAAAAGTTGCGAATACTGACATTCTTTGGCAAATACAATATAATCAAAGGAGTGAGAACAGCCAAAATACATAACTGCTCTCGCACGGCTTGATTCTCCTCCGCCTGTGCTTGCACCTTGACTTTGATCTTTGGAAGAGTAAGAGATTGGCCCTCTGCAAGAACAGATGGCACTTTGACCAGGTGGATGCCCTGCTCCAATTCAATTTCTGCCCCTGTGGCTTTCTTCCCTTTCACTACACCCAAATTTTTTGGTTAAATGTCAGGATGTTAAACAGTCATATGCTTTTGAATAAAGAATGTAAGAAGATAACAAAACTCAGCTGATGGTGTCTCTCCTCCCATGCCACTCTGATTTTATCAATCTTCTTGATGGCCTTAAGAGTATATTCTGCATGATTTCTGTCTTATCTAGCTGGCCTGCATGATTCCTTGAGGAATGGAAAAAATGAAAGAAAAGAGCAAAGCCACCAACCAATCTTTCTCTAATCATTCAAGCTACAGCGATAATGCAAGTATTACTAAACTAGAAAATTAAGGGAAAAATATTTACCTGTGTCATGTGGTTGCCATGCAAACGCCTATAGGCCTCGGTCCATTTCACTTTACGATGATTCCTTTTCATCTTGAAATTCTTTTGGCATTTAGATCTACAAAATCAAAAAATATGTATAAAGATCAGTCATCAGAAGCTAGATGCACTACCAATGACGATTGATGAAAATTACATTCATCAACAGCCGTAAAGATAAGATTATCCATTCCTTTTACACTTAGCCCGCCTTCATTATGACATAACAAAAATTTTGTTAAACAATCAGCATGATCATTAACACTAACATTATTTATTTTCACTGATTACAACGAAAACAAAGCACATCACATATTCTCAATGACAAAAATAATTAGCACATCAAATGTTTCCAATCCAATTCCTAGGGTTCAAGTTTTAATACTACGGTGGACAGAAGGGATTTATACTCTATAAAGTGTCGAATCCACTGATTACAGTCCATCTATTGATAGATAGTACAACTACAACCAGCTCCATGCTTTGGGAAGACTTAAACTCAACCCACCATCTTTTATTAAATAAAATTTTATCGTAGAATCTGAAAGTAATTATTTGACAAAACTTTATTTTTTTTGTAGTTCACTTTAATTTTAAATAGAATACTTTTATTTTAATAATTATTTTAATTTTATAATTTTTAATTTTAAAATAATAAATTAATAATAATTAAATTATAAAAATAGTGATAATATATGAATAAAAAAATTAAAGTTATTAAAAAATAATATATAATAATTTATTTTAAAAAGCTTATATTATTATTGACTTAATATTACATGTCAAACAATTTTTTTTAATAGTATATTTATATATTAATAATATTATATTGTACATATATTTATTTATGGTAATTGTTAACTTATTTAATAATTTTAAATAATTATATATGCATCATAATTTTATTAATATTATTATATAATAATATGGCAATTAAGTTAAATAAAATGTTATAAATATATTAGTTTAATTTTTTTTATGTAGATCAACGAATAAAAAAGTTCTCTTAAATAAATTATTTATTGAATTAAATATGAAAATATTTTACGCTCGAGAATTACATTTGCATAAATTCAATAATTAATTTTAATATCAAATACTGTATTTAAGTTTAAAGTGTTTATTTAAGATTTAATTTTATAATTTTAATATTATAATTTTATTAATTAAATAATTTATTAAATATAAATTAATATTTATTTTATCTTTAAAATATAAAATAAAATAAAATAAAATAAATAATTTTTTAATTTCGATTCAAAATTAGGTTTTTTCAATTTAGTTTTCAAGGACCCCTAATCCTATTGTCTAAATGGGGTGCAATTAGTGAAGTGTTGTCCGCATTGTTCGTCGGAGAATATCACCCTGGTCTAGGCTTACGAAAGCCCAATTACACATTTTGGGCCGATGACTGCTTTACTCTAAAGAGGGTAAGTGAACAAAATTTCATTCATTTATTCTCATTTTCCATTTTTTTATTACCTGTTGCTACTACTCAAAAGATAACTCAAAAGAAATATTTCAAACCAAGAATAAAAAGATAACTATGCTACTACTCAGGCATATAGCGCTTGATGAATTTGCTCAACATTAGACCAATATTGTAGCTTAGATCATTTTCTCTTCGTTCAATAAAACATGTTACACAAATTCAAGCAAATGAACTCCTCCATTTTTCCCCTCTTGACAGATAGACTAATAATAAACAGCACGAAAGGAAATATAATATGCATACATATATATGTATAAAACCCTCGTCTGATTTGGGACAAGCTTTGTCCCTGGTCCCACTTAGCTTCAAAAAGAGAGACAACACTTGGAATCCCCCACTTTGTCCTCACCCACAAGACAACACCCGCCAACAAAGAGAGCTAGTGGAAATCCCCAACTCCAATATCGTTAGTCAAATCCAAATCCAAAAATGATGTCATCCCTTACGTCAATTTCCATATTTATATAATATGACAATATTATATAAATATATACCATCTACGTAGGAGCGTTGCACATCTCGATGGACCTAAAACTAGCCGACCCGAGATTCTTATACGGGCCGGGTGACACCCCGTCTTCCTCTTCCAAAATCCTACTTCTCCTCCGCCAAATCTTGTAACTCCCGAAGAAGACCGCCCCAATCAAAATGACTATCGCCCCACATAATAATCCGATTCCAACGCCAAAACCCACTTCTATTTTCTTCTTCCCTGCACCTTCCCTCACCTTAAAATATCCCAATTTACCCTCGTCACGCACTCCCAATAAAGTTTGGATCGGGTAATCCAACAGGTAACAAAACCCTGATGCGTTATTATACACAGCACCCCAACAGCTACAGTTCTTTTCACACAAGTCCTCGCATTGCTCGGAATACGACGTCATTTCGTAGCGAATTAACTCTTTAAACGGTAAGTCGACGCCTTTTCTACGCAGAACCCATAAGTCCTCGGCTTTATCCGCAGTACAAAAGTCACCCGAAGTTGAAGCAATACACTCGCCGGAGGAATGAATCGTCCGGTTATCCAGACATGAGCAAGCAGACCCAGGTGTACACAGACCGTACGAACCGCAGGGACTGGGCATTTCACACGTGTCAGAAATAGCCTGGTAATTTAAGACCCAGTTGGACCCATCCCAGTAATATCCTTTAAGATTCCCGTCCGGTTCTAACCGAACCAGAAGAAGTCCACTTACTTGTCTTTGGAAATTTGTGAAGGCTTGCACGTCTACAGGAACGCTTCCAACTTGGTACATGCCCAGAAACCCGTCCGAGTTGACTCGGGCGTAAATTGGTCCTTTTCCTTCGATGATTCGTGCTTTGGCTTCTAGTGCTCTGTGTCTCCAATATATTTGCTCTGTTTTTTCATTGAACTTTGCGTACAACCCCATGAAGTCGCTGCCTAAGCGCATCGAATATAGCCCATTTGATGAAACAAGAAACATGTTAGTCGTGAAATTTTGGTTTTCGACGAGGGTATTCGTCGGAAAGTCAAAACTTTGCCAGACGACGGCAAGAGTGTCTTCAAGTTTCTGTATTTGTAAATTCGAGGAGTTGAGAAGCACGACTCTGTCACCTTCGGTTCGAGTTGACCAAAACAGTCTCGCGTGTTGACCTGAAATAACAAGACTGCCATTGAAGATGAGTTCAGTCCGGTGTGACCAAGGAGCTAACTGTATTGGGTTGGCGAGCCAGAGTTGTTCGGACGAGGGCATATGAAGAACTGCAAGTCCAAGTTGTTTTGAGTTAACTCGGAGGAAACCTAGTGAGAGAGTGTCCGTTGAATCGTTGAGAAGAGACTGAAATGATTTGACCGAGGGATTTGCAGTTGCTCTGAAGCCTTTGAGAAGTTTTTGTGTCGTTGTCGCTCCAGTTCTTAGACATGAATATGCACAGAGAATGGATAAGACGAAGAGGAGCCGAGTTGCGCGCGGACGAGTTAACGAGTCGGCTATTATTGTCATGGTGGAGAGTAGAAAATGGGTTGCTTTGAGAGAAGTTTGAAAGCTTTCTGTCATGAACGCTCTAAAATACATATGGGTGCGGCTGTTATCATTCGGCGTCAGGCAATGGGAGATAATTATATGAAATTTGGTACAGAAGATCTCGAATACATGCCTAATACAATATTATAATAATACAAGTGAGAAATAAGGTTCAATATTTATAAGAAAATAAAATAATTAATAAGAACGTGTTGGATCCACTGAAAAGTTAATGAAGTTGCAACTAACTACAATCTCAATGGTAGGAAATTCAACCGTGTTTCTCAAAAAATCAAGAATATTAAGTAACAAATACTTAAAACTATAATCTAATTTGTACAAAACGTAAAAGTTCTGGACACCCATCTGCTCATTCATCTAAAATGGTCTAAGCAATTTGTGTATGTATTGTATTTGAAGGATGGTAGATAGTCTCTTATAAGCATAATCAAATTTCCTTTTAACTATAGAAGCAAGCAATTCCTTTTCTCTTGTACACGACTGTAGTTGATAATGGAGAGATCAGCATACATTTACAAAGAAAGAGGTTAAAGGTCTACAAATTTAGCAATATTAAGTTGTTGGTTGGGGTTAGGCTAACGGCTATAGGTGATGAAAAACGGTACAACAATAACAGCCACAAGACAAGCACAAGTCAAAACCAAACTATGTCTCCGATATCGTCAAAACAAGTATGCCCTTTAACTCCTTCAACAACAACTGCTCAATAAAGTCGTTTGAGGAGAAATTCGGGCACTATATTCTTTTGCATAATTTAGATTTTGATTAATTGATATGTTATCCCAATTAATAACAGAAGCTGCAACTTTGCAATCGCTTTGAAGCCCAGGGGTTGACCAACTTACACATTTTGTGAGTAAACGGGGCAAGCTGCCCCTTTTCCATTCACATAAATATCAGATGCATGCTCGTTGACTTGCAAGCAATCGACCAAACTAACCCTCTCTCTCTCTCTTAAAGGCCATATCTTCCGAGGAATCTTGACTTTCACACCAGCACTGGAATCGAATACAATAGAAAGGCCATTTGATATCGCACATTTGTTCAAGTTTTGAACAGTCAACCGATCGGAGACAGACGACGACACATCGCACATAAATTTATGGTGCAAGTTGAAATAGTTGCCACTAGACAACCACAGCTTTTTTTTCCAATTGTATTCAATCACATTTATTAATGAACAAATCTTTCATTATTATTAATCAAAATGAGATAATTCAACAATTCTCATACTTAATCACTAAATAATTTAATATATAAAAAAAATCACAAATTTAAAATAATTTATAAAATAAAAGATAATCAAAATAAAAAATTCACATAATTAAAACGAATGATTAGATAAAATCATATATCTCATCAAATTCATAAGAACCGCTGCTGCCCGCAGATCACAGTGTTGGTTTAACTATAATTTTATAATATGGGAAGAAAATTGTTAATAATATCATGAACGCATGGAACTTGTCGCTTTCATCCTGTCGGTTTTCTTCTAGATTATAGATACCTGGAGAGAGAGAGAGAGAGAGAGAGAGAGAGACAGTGGGTGTGTGTGTCTTCTTGTCTTTCGTAAATAATCTTATTTGTTTATTAATTGTAAAGAGTTTGAATCCGCACGGAACTTCAGCAAATACAACGACCCTGAAGTTTTTGACTATGATTATAAAAGTGGAGCGGAGGCTGGGCAGACTGACGTGTTATTTATTTATAATGCAAATGGCTTCATTATTCAATAGTGCAGACACTGCGCCACCCCGCTTTATTGCGAAGAACGATTATTTTTCCTTCCATTAAACTTTTTTTTTAAAATTATTTAAAATTAAAATCTCAATTAAATAAAAGCCCATTCAAACTCAAATTGTTAAATAATTGAGTTAATAATTTAAAATTTTAATTTAATATAATTATTATATATTTAAATTATTTATAGTAATACAATCCGTTTAATATATTTTTATAATATTTATGTTAGCATTTACTTAAATATTAGGTAATTTTATTTTAAATATAATTAAATATTTTTTAAAATATGATAAATATAAATAAATACTTTAAAAAATATATTAAAATATAAAATAAATTTATTGAATATAAATAAATTATTATAACAAAATTACCTAAATAATTAATTGTGTCAATTCATTTGCTAAGAAGTTAAACACAAACTCATAAACTTTATATCGAGTTTATCGATTATATCAAAAAATTTACAATCCTATTTAAAATCAATGTCAATTGTTAATGACAAATACATCCATCAACTATTTCAAAATATAATAGATAATTTATGACAATGAACAATAAAAAAAAATCATTAAACTAGATACTATTAAAAAAAAATCTTATGCAAAACCCCATCCTATAAATAATTCACACTAACAAATATTTATATTTATATTTGTTTTCATCAAATAAAAATAATTATTGTGATTTTATTTATTTTTTAAGAGAAATTTAAATTAAATTATTTATTTTTATTTTGAGTAACGTTGAGATATAAATTCTACCCATTCAAAGTGACACAGCAACTAATATTATTATCGCATTTCAAATATAATTTATTTATTTATTACTTTTAAAAATTATTTACCATCATAAAAATGTTTTCATGCGACAATTGTATCATGTTGTCAAGTTTGTTCGTATAAATGAGTATGTGCACGTATTTGTATAGATAATAGTACTCTTTTATTTTATTTGATACAGTAAAAATTTTAATTTTTTAGTTTTTTGATTATATTTTTCTCAAAAAACAAGAAAAAAAATTTGGGCCAGGTCCATATTTTCTTGAAATGGATTTTAACTGATCCCAATCTCGGTGATTGAAACTGGATCTACGTGCCATATTAACAACAAGAAACCTTAAATTTTGCGACAAAGTTAGGCATAACTGAAAAAATTAAATAAACAGTGGAATTATTTGAACTCACGAGAGTAGAAGAAAAATAAATCACGTGCGTGCGATAATAATATTATTTTAGATGCATAGTTATATGAAAAAATTAGGAGCCTAATATAAAATAATTGAATATTTTAAAGTTTTAAGTTGAATATATATATATATATATATACACACATATACATGTATTTGTTAGTTGAACATGATTGACAACAACCAAATTATGTGTTTGGTTGGAGTTATCTTTAACCTTTAGTATTTATTTTACCAATTAATACTAAAAAAATAAATAAAAAAATAGAATTAATATATAAAATAAAAGAAAGAATACAAAATTTTTCTACAGTTTAAATTCTGCAAAATAATGTCCTTAAAATAAATATAGGCATTGATATTTTTATCACAAACTTGTCTCATCTTGAAAGTACAGGTGTTCAGTGTCAACACTCTCAAAAACATCTCTCGTGATTAACATTCCCCGCCCTTCCCTTTAATTAATTCCATTCCCTCTCGTATCAATGCGTAAAGACTGAAATCTGTTTCCAAGATATGTTTTTTGAAACGTATTTTGGCAGCTTCTCGATTTTTTATAATTACAATAACACTTGCCACAAAATTATCAAAACGACAAAATCCCATTACTACCTGCCTTTTCCGACCCACCAATTAAACAAAAAAAACCAAAAAATAATAATAAAAAAATAAAAGTAACCACACATCATTTAACTACAACACTTTTAACACAGACCAAAAACACTAACCTAAACCATAGACTGGTAGTAGCGTTGGCATTTTGCATCAGCAAAAATTTAGTAGAATATTTTACTCCTAAACCATCAAATAAATATTCTATTTTTTTAAAATTATTTATTTATAATTTATTGAATTCTAACCTTAACAGGTCTTTTGAAACAAGAAATGCTGAGAAAGAACACTCCGTACTATTTTATGATGTCTTAATGGTTATAGTAATCAGTGCATATGTAATATTCCACCCACCCCATTCGCACTTTACTTTTTTGTTTAATATTAAACGATTATAGGGACGGACAACCAACCACTATATTTGTGTCATATCAATAGTGAAATGGTTCACATTGTAAGAGATAGTGAGCTATGGGAAGTGTGGAAATCGTCGAAACTAACGAGTCATTGAAATTGGAAAACAGCTGTCCCCGCAAAGGGCAGTCCACTGGGTTGACTTGCTGACTCTTGTTCTTGTAAAACGACAATTTCTCTTTTCTATTCTACACGGAATTTAAGAAAGAAATTATTGGATTATTATTATTATTCAACTTAAGATAGAAAGTAATTCTCTCTCTCTCTTTCTTTCTTAGCTTACAATTCCCCTTTCTTTTTTGGTTGGTTGGTTGGTTCTCCTGACAGCTCATCACCATTGACGATGACAAATAATGACTCTCGTTATCAAATCTTGTGCAAAATATCACTTAAGTCTCATACATTTTATTTAAATCATTAAAATTTAAATATTTTTAAATTTTGCATAAATTGATTTAGAACCTTACTCACAATTGAACTAATTTAGTCAAAATTAAGCCAATGATACTTTATTTCAAAGCTTTTAACCAGGGAAATTAAACACATGCCTCCTCTAAATTTTTTCATTTAGAAAATTTAAATTTGTATTCTAAATTTTTTTTAAAAAATTAAATTTAATTATTGTCGTCATCATTCTTGTATTATTGAAGAATATAGTATTTTCTTATGGAAAAAAAAATCATGACTCCGATGACTTGAGAAATTCATTTTATATTAGCATTAACAGTTATAAATGTGTTGACAACCAAAATTAAAATCTCATCAATGGATTTAGTTCTCTTATAGTTATATGATTAATTCATTCAACTCACGTGCATGCATTTGTAGTGGATCTGGGTTCGTCTCGAACATTTAGCATTCCTTTGTAGTACAAAGTTGTCAATTGTGGAACGAAATATGAAAATTGCTGCAATCTAAATGTATGTCGCTTGCATTTCGTGATCGTGGTTAAATTGATTGCCTGTGGTAGTTTAGTACTTGGCTGTTTGATTGACTGTCACTAATTATGATAGTGGGAAACACGGGTTTGATTTGCCTTCTTTCTACATTAAATTGGAAGGTTTAAAATGGCAGTTATTGTGGGCTTGGATGAGATCCTATGAATACATGTGTTAAACGAACCAAATGTTAGTGTTTTATTGTTTCTGAATTGTAATTCTGATTAAAATTCTGAAGCTATTTTTTTCATGTCATTCGCATTGATTGCAGATACTGAAATAATTTTATTTTCAAAGAATTTTCTAGTTCTAAAAGGGTTAGAATCCAAGTGTTTGGTGTATTTTTAACATTAGAGTTCAAAATTAATACTACAAGAACAAAAGAAGAGCAAAAAATCATTTGTAAAATGTGTCAAATTATCCCAAGTGTGGCGAGTGAAACATGACATTTGAAACGATGCATGACAAGATTCTTTCAAACACATTCTTTTGAAAGTCGGTATCCAATTAATTTTTACTTGCACTAAAATAATTTTAAGGATAACATTGTCACTTGCTTCATGTACTTATGATTAAACATAAGATAAGACAAAGAGTAAGATGAATTGCATTAAAATACAAGAGAAACGATAATTAAATCAATTGCGTTAAATGACCTATCTTTTATTAATACAAAATATAAGATTAAAAAATTTTATAAAAAAGGACGTTCAATTTTTTTTTAAAATTAATTTCTAAAATATACATAAAAGAGTAATTATATAAAATTATTTGAACAAGTAAAAAAAAATTGATTGTATTTTTTTGTTCTTTTAAATGCGTTATTTTTACTAAAATTGATTGTTGGATTGAATGTAATAAATTATAAGATATATATTTTACTTCCCATTGCATTTATAATAATTGGGCATTGCATAAAAGAATTATTGGATTTCATAAATTAAATTTTTTTTATAATATTTTTTTTTATTTTTAATACAATGATGAGTTTTTTTAAAAGAATATAATCTATAAGATAAAATTATTATTATTATTTTTGATAATGTGTTTGTCGACATTATTGTCATTGAATTATTTACTATTAACATAACACTTAGAAATATTATTTGATAAAAATAGCTAATATTGTATTGATGTTATGAATTTCTTAGAAATATTTTATAATATTACATTGTCATGTTTACAAGTTTATTTTTCAATTTTATGTTGAGGTTTGGACTATTTATTTCGTATAGTTATACCTTTGCTACTTATAAAGGCATTCATGAGTTTAAAATTATTTGTTTTACTATAGAAGAAAAATTGAAAAAATAAGAAATTATTTCAGTATTTTTTATATATATGCAACAATAATAGATCTTTGAATAAACATTTTCAATACAATTAAGTTAGTAGACACAATTATAAATGGTTTGAATGTTAAAGTTGGTATAAATAATTCGTATTTAAAAATTTTTTTAAATAATATTTACATTTAATATTAGAGTATAATATGAATAAATACAACAATTTATGAGCATTGTGATGAACCTATTGCTAATACTCTTTTATGAAAAGTTTTGATCATTGTTTTTAATAGATCCACCTTGTTCTCTTCTTTTAATAGCTCTGATGAATTGGAAAAATACGTTTTTATTGATTATAATTTGATGTTTTTTATATAATAAAAATTTTGATATTTTAAAAATTATGGAAAGAAAAAGAGAGAATATTTCTTGTACTATCGATCATATAACTCACTCGTGATTTATTAACTTTTTTAGTATCTATAATAGTGTTGAATAACTTTTCATGCAACAAAACATGATACTAAATAAAAAGTAGAACAAGATTATCACCAAATATATTAAATTATTTAGTATAATTGAAGAATTAGAAGGACCCAAAATTGAAAATTCATAATTGGGATGATGATTGAGATGATAAAATAAAAATAAAAAATAATTCTATTGATAAAAATTACTTTGTAAAGTTTATAATTTTAGATTTTTAATATTCATAATTTTAATGCAAAACAATAAAATAAATGAGATATAAATAATAAACGGTTATTAGGTGTCCACTTAGTTAAAATATTATATCGTGACTATAGTGATGCAACTTCACCCATTTAAAATTAATTTAATTGATATTGTAGCTTGTAAGTTGTATGTCAAATTGATTTAAAATAAATGACCAAAACTATTTGATATATAAATGAGTTAAATGAGCCATGACCAAAATTATGTACTTAAATTATTTAATATTTACTTAATATGTATGTATATAATTGGGCACAATAGGCCTGCAGGCCAAGCCTAGCCATAATGGTTTGCCGACGGAGCTCAAGCTCCTAGCTAGCTCTTGCCTCTCGGACTGGCCTAACCCCAAAGGAGACTGCGCTACACTGTTTATAGAGTCCGGACTCTTTTGTCATCTCTAATTTATAGAAGCAATAATCATCTTCGAAAGTTAGGGATTTCGAATCATTTTATATTTAAAATAAATTTAATTAATTTAAAAGGACAAAATTAAAATCGCTTTCAGCATTGTGACTTTTGTCATTCTGCCTAATAGAATTTGATGTCTCATCAATTTTGTAAATATTAGAGACATAATTCATTTAGACAAAACATGGAGAACTTGGATGAAATTTGGCCCTTCTACAAAATTCTGACAAATAGTGAGTGGAGAGCATTATGTAAAGAAATTAAAAGCATCGTGGGGTCCAAGAAAACAAAAGAAACTATGTTGAAGACTTTGTAATGAAATTGTAACTGCCGTTTTTGGAGATTCTCCATGTGACTTTAGGGCTTCAGCAGCAGCTTCTCTCCCCACTAACACGCTATTTATACAACCAACCTGCACCACCGTCTTTCAATTCATTTTGATAGCTGAAGCCACCCAAAAAGTGCAAAAAGAAAAAAAATGAAGCAGAGTTTTCATCTCTCCCTCGTCTTTCTTCTCTTTTCTTTTCTACTTCTATCCCACGCAATTTCTGCACGTCCTCTTGCACAACCACAAAACCAAGGTAGCTAGCTGAGATTGTTGGAAGTTTTCCGGGTCGTTTAATTTTTGCTCCTCTTTCTTTCTTGTGATGTTCATAACTCTTTGATTTACAGGTGAAAACCAATCCAACGAAAAGGATGAAGTGAAGTCTAATGGGATTGTTAGCACATTCCAAGAGATTACAGAAGATTTCGTGAATGTAAGGATTGATTATTTGAAATTATTTTTTTCTAGCTTTTTCTTAATCAACTTTGATAAGATTATTTATTTATAATCATGTGGAATTGGGTATCTTTCGTGCAGCTGATGGGATCAGAGGAGTGTCAAGTAAAGGATGAGGAATGCCTGAAGAGAAGGATGATAGCAGATGCTCACTTGGATTATATTTATACCCAAAGCCATAAGCCTAAGCCTTAGAAACATCACATGTACTTCTGGAACTGGAGTTCAATAATAGAATAGAATTGCCAAGCCAGAAAATATATGTTCTAGTAAGCGGCGCCTTTTAACTGTTAGTACTACATAATCTAGGTGTATGGTGTGAGACAGACGAATATCGTTACTGTAATTTTCTTGTTTTTAAGTTCGTTTGGGAAATAAAAATCGAGAGATGGAGTATCCCTGGCCTGAAATCAATGCTTGCTTAGAACATGTTCAAAGGAAAAATAATTAATTTAATTAGTTAATAAAAAAGTTTGATCTGATCTGTATAAAACAGTAAAGGAAAACTTAATGTTCATGCCCGTGCAGCGTTGACTGACTCTTTGACTTTTTGAGATACTGGAGACAGACCAACTGTGACACATCATTCCATGGCGGATTGAATGAGATTCTTTGCTCCGGAAGTATTACTAATAATATTGATCCTTTTTTCTCGTCATAGTCACACTGGTTTGAGCAAGCACAAAACTTGAGTAGTATGCATTGCATATAAACTATGGCATTACCCGAAAATTAGTAAAAATTGGACCATTTCTAGTCCCATCTTAAATGTAAAAATAAAAAACTGAAATATTTTCAAGGGAACAACAAACACAATCAAGGAGTGCGCTTCAGCCAGGCCAATCAATTTATAATGTTACTCAGATTTTGGCAAAGAAAAATAACATAATTCATTATTGTCTCAGAAACAATGTAAATCAAGAAACGTTGCTCAACTAACAAACAAGGCCAAATCCACAACCAAATTGAAAAGAAAAAACGCAGGTTACATCTTCTTAATGATAAACAGGCTCGCTGTCCTCTTGCAACAGTGAAGCTCAACAGACAATGGATCAGATCGTTTTCCTCATTTAGCCAGCGGCAAGCAACAAACAGAATGTCTGGATGAAGAGCATAAGCAACCACACTTGGGCAAAAAGTCTCAAATCAATTTATAAAAGACCACCACATCAACCGCATTAGTGAAGAAAGTAAAGGTGCAGACTATCTGGCATTATATGTACATTTTTATCAGACTATTATTCCACAGAAAAAAGAAAAAAATGAAAAGAAGAAACAACGAAAAAAAAATGAGAGACTAACACATGCTCTCAGCACCATTTAAGGGCATAACAAAATTAGCATGAATGGTCATGCGTATTTAAGCTGTGTTAAGTAGACCTGAATTCAGCTTCTCCTGGTGACAGCAGCGGCATGTCTATGGTGTCTCTCTCAACTTGACACATCATGCATCCTTTTCCTAACCAAAAAGTGCAGAGTAAAATCATATATATTAGGGAAATCACCCAAGGCATACTAGATTTGTCTGCAGCACATTCTACAGATTAACTGATGGCTATATTCTTCAACATATGCATGGATAAGATATATTAAATGTAATTCTCAAAATTCAAGAATCTTACCACTTTAACAATACTCATCAATTCCAACTCATGAACCGAACTCCCCATGGTACAATTTGCATGCACAATTGGACCCTTAGCAAAACTCTCATCAACAGTTCCTACCGCACCATCCCTAGATGGGAATGTCATGTATACTGCTCCCTTGAACATCCATTCGTCTGTTGCTTGACTATAATAATCTTCAAACAACTCACCACACAACATACACGCACATTGAATATCATCTGCAGGAACCATTGGCTCAGCCTCATTTATAGTCTTTCCAGAGTCATTTATGACACTGATGAACTCAAGTCCCAGCGGAAGTCCTGCCTTTCCACCAACCCAGTCATCTGAGGTTGCATACCATCTCCTTGATGCCTTATCTACTCCATCTAGACCAGACATTTTTAAAGCATGCCATTCCAAATGTCTATCAAGCCGTTCTTGGAGTTTAAGTCGAAGGCCACATATGCTGCACCTATGTGGAAAGTCATCAACCAGTCTATCGATCACAGATTCATGGAATTCTCGAATTACATCAGGCTTGAACTTCAATCCTATGAGATTCTCTGTTTCTATTGTTGTGGACTGAGGCAAGGCATCAGAACTGTCAGTGGCAGGTTCTGGAAAAGATACCTCATCCACAGTGGATGGAAGAATGGTTGACGAATTTGGAACTGAGGACACTGGTGCAGGACTACAGGAAGAAACGTCCGGCCTCTCATTCTTCGTCTGTTTGGGAATCTGGGGTGCTGTGAGGGATGGTGATTCAGTCTTTGATGCAGATATCAGACCCTTTGCAACTAATGTGCTCAAAAGGTTTGAAATTGGGTTTGAAGTCTTACTTTCAGCATGCGAAGTTTGTACTGAGACACTACTAGGAATTGATGAAGGTGGTGGACCAGGTGGCAGGGGTGGCTGGTCCACCTTTCTCTGAGAACTATCAGTGGTAGCTGATGACTCTTCTTGGAAAGCAGAGCCTGATGAAGATCCTAACACACCCCTGGGCCCTGAAGGTGTAGGCAGCAAAGGGGGAGGCCCGCTTGGAAGAGGAGGCGGAATATCTGACCGTGAAGGCATTTGCCCAACGTCCTGGAAAGCTTGATTAGCTAGGCCATCAGGAGTTGAACTTTTAAGAATTCCACTCTTCAAGACAGCAGCCAACAAACTACTTGTGCCACATTGTCCTGAAGCTTCCGCATCAAAAGGATTTGAGCGGTCAGATACAGCTTCTCTAGCAGAGGAAGTCCCCAAATTAGAAAGTTGAGGCAGAAGCGGCTTTTGAGACAGACCAGAAGGTTCCGGCTGTTTTAGCTGAAATGAAGTCATTGCAGGAGGTGAACCTTTCAAGTCTTGAGGCCGAACTTTTTGCAAGTTACAAATCTGGCTATTAGATGGCAGGATAGACAACGAATCCTTAGTAGCATGGCCATGGAGCCCAGCGTTCGCGAGTCCTGAGAATGCAGAGGTTTTTAAATCAGGCCGGGAGAGGGGATGGGCATGGGGATGGTCCTTCTCTGCTACATTTTGCAAGCTCTGATGGGATTGATGTGCTGGGACTGAAGGTGATGGAGAACGCCTGCGCATGGGTGACTGCCCAGATGGCGATCCAGCTCCAGTAGACTGAAACCTTTGTTGTCCCAAGGTTCCAGTGGACCCCAATGCCGAACTTGCCATAGTCCCAAAACCTGAGGCTCCAATATGGGATGATCCCACTGGCGGACGACCTCCCGTCCTGACCAGAGAAGAACTCGAACTTGCAGGCAACCCACCAAGAGTTGCAGAATAGCCTTCTAAATTACATGAGTTAATATTGGAAGTCCCAGAATGAATTAGACCATCTGTTGAGTGCACATCTTTCAATTGCCACGGTGATGACATCCGGTGCCCAGAAGAGCCTTGGTCTTTCTGTTCTGTTGAAAGTGAGTCAGAGGATGTTTCTCTATCAAAACTTGAGCTGACCTGATCTGAAAATCTAGAGTGCGTATCCCACATGAACTCCTCTTCCTCAGAGTTTTTCCAACTAGTAGAAATGCCACTGCTGCTTCTACTTGCAATGTTCAGGGATTGTTGTAAATGCGTAGCAGCATTTGCAGCTTTGGGCGCCAAGTAATTTGGAAATCCCTGCTTATTTAAACCGTTCCTCTGCCCAGATATTGTCTCCATAATATTACTACCAGTTCCACACCAAGGCTTCTCACGTCCTTGATCACTAGTCCTACTAGTGGTTCTTCCAGTTCCCGAGCCAGAATTTCGAGAAAAATCAGAACCATAATCATAATCACCATATACTCCACCAATGTTCTTTTCATGAACAGGCTCACCTAGTGCATCCCTGTGAGAATGCTGGACACTCTGAAAAGTTAACCATATCACAGAGCCATGAAGATGGAAATGAGAACATAACGAGAAGGAAAAATAAACATAAAATGCTAAGCTCACATGCATTTTGACCAGAGGATCCACCCATGGCCTGCTGGCACTCATACTGGCTGCTCTATCCAGCCTCTCAGCATCTACAGTTGAGCTGGCCATAGCCCCAGTCATGTCATTAACCAATCCTTTTGCCTTACTCAAATGAAACGAAATGAAACAAAAGAATTCAGTCAAATATATTTTGACAAATCGATAATGTTAAATACAGAGTAAAAGAAAATCAAAACAGAAGATGAGAAGTGGAAGAAGAAGATAAAATTTAGAATCATGAACAGGAGATAAATTTACAAAAGGATTCCTAGGACAGACATAGAAACATCTACCTAATATGTATATCCAAATAACAGCAATAGTATACTTCAATTGGAAAAAAAATCCCTGCAGTGTTTGTTCAGTACACACTCATTTATCAGAAATCTAACAGCTTCCTAGGAATTTCCCTATAGGAGATCCACCAAACTAGGGTAAGGAAGAGAAGCATATACAAAAATGATCCTCACATAGGTCGTGACATGTCAACCTGTAAAATCAAGTTTATCGACACTCATACAAGCAATTCACTGTCAATCACACAACAATCCAATTTTTTTTTAAATTTTACGAAACTTTAAGAGGAAACATTGGGGAAATACTTGACTTTGCAGCTCCACTTACCCTACTTGACTGCTGAAGTCGCTGTCTTTCCAAATACTTAGGATTTACATGAATGCTATTTGGTGGGCGTTGTGACTGTGAATCAGGCCTGGATGTTGTAGCTCCTGAAGATGTACCATTGACCATTGGAGTGAAGCCAAGTTCTTTCTCAATCATTTGAAGGGTCGGGAGAGGAAAAACTCCTTTCCAGGTTCCGAAAAGATGTCGCATACTCTGATGAACAGGAGCATCCACCTGTCTATATGCCTTGCAAAACACCTAGAATGGTGGAAAAACGAATTGGCAACAATCAAGCAATCAATAATGACATTTCTGGCAATGAAATAGCAGATATATGATTCATGCATTTTAGGGGCACAAGTTCAGTAAAAGAAAGCCTCCTGGCCAACAGTGAAAAAATGAAACCGCAAAAATGATTTTTTGTTAAGCAATTTACACTGTAAAAGCCAAATGGAAATACATAACACAATTTTTTCAAGACTATTGTAATTAACATAATGATTACATGAAAGGGTGTCATCTATAAGAGGAGTCCATCCGGTAACCAGATGCCCATAAAATAACATAAGCCTAACCTCAGGTAGTCTGGCAGCAAAATATTTTATGTAATCCCTCCCAATATTCTTTACAATACTGTCTAAAAGATAGAGTGATGGCAGCTTTTGCTCACTGGGAACCTGCAAGCAATTTTTTTTTATGATCAGATATGATATAATACAGCCAGATTTATCCAAAACAAATATTAACTGTTATAGTTGAAGTCTTACAAATCACATAGCCAGAACTGCCTAACCACCCAGAGAAATGAAAAACAGAAAGAAAATCAAAAGCAGTAAATGGCCAGTCATTGATTCCTCAAAACATTGACAGAATCCACAATAACAGCAATGCTACTACAAAATGATTTAAAAGAACCACAGTATTAGTAGACTTTTGGTACTTCAAACTATAGAAATAACCATATAAAAAAATGACTTTCGTCAATACTTGGACAACAAAATAAGAGTACTTAAAACATGCCCAAGAAATTATGCACCCTCATCAAAACAGGCAAGACTGATTGAAGCTCTCTTGACTCTCAAGCAAAGATTCCCCACACTGGTTTACAAAGGGGAGCCAAATATCCCTTCCCTTTCACTACAATAAATGCTTCAACTTCATTTCCATTTATCGAATTCAGTATAGCTCAGATATTTTTCATAGTATCATCTCTTTGTTTCAGTTTCTCCCAAAAAAGCGACTTTTCAATCCAGAGTATTCATTTGACTGTAATTAATCAACTTTCCAACAACCATTAAACATAACATTAACAGTTTTTCCCTTCCAGGAAATCCCTTTGCTACACCAACATAATTTACATCGGAGGCAACATCACCAAACTCAAGAAGAAATAAACAATTTAGTGTCTGGCGTCCACTTCTGGTAGATTACATATGAGCTGTTTCTACAAGCTCCAACATGCTATTGCTGCATTTATACAACTTGTGCCACAACATGACAGAAATAATCTTAAGACTCTAAAGCATGAACTAAATCTTGTCTTCAAATTGAAAATAATATAAATAATCCAGCATATGGCTTCTTTTATTGCATTCACATGTTCACGGGATCAGAACATATGCTGGAGCACAGTTAGAGTTCATGGTTCATTCCTAGGAAGAAAAACAAAGATTAGGGGAATAACATACATCTTTATTTGGTGCATAATCAAAGTTAAGTTAATGTAATAAATTTATCAGGTACCAATCCTGTTTCAAATAATACACTACAAAGTCTATAGAAAGTTGGATGTCTTTGCATGCAAACTCAACTAAGTGCCTGTGAAGGCTTCTGACTATCAATTATAATACAATATAATGGACTATGGGTAGCATAAGGGCACAACACATCTCGAAAGTAAACCCATCAGATAACCGGCTGTAGATAATTGGTTCAATATATTTGAACTGGTTGACATTAGTTGCATTTCTGACAATTCGTCAGTTACATACTCAAACATTGCCACACCCCTTTACCATGGGGCTCGATTTAATTAGCACAAAATTTGAACTTAAAGCCTCAACTTTGTAAGCATAACATATAAATCAAAACCAAGACAAACACTTTCATAAAAACCAGAAGCATTCCATTATTCCCAATTACGGTTACAACTTAATAAACATTATACTTGAGTAAAATCACAAGCCAAACAAAACATCACTATTTTTTTTCCTTTTAGTCCCAATAATTTTTCTTTTCTTCTTTTACATTTTAATTCAAAAAACAATTGAACACAATAAAACTGGGGATTCACCTCAAGAATGTTAGCGCAGACGGTGGCCGCGATAGCTTTTGCAGCATGAACATTCTCGCCCGCAATTATGGTCAAATTCGTTATTATTGGCTTCGAATTGAATGTCAGCTCGGATAGGGCAATTTTGTACTGGCTCACCAGCTCCTGATGCAGCTGCTGTGGCTGATACGCGCCGCCTGCTCTGTCATCCACGTCCGAGTCTCTACTCGTACTGTCGCTGGTTCTTGCAAATCTTGGAGGTACTGCTGATCGCTGTGTAAATGGCCGGGTCGGCTCTTCTGTTAATCGCGGTTTTTTCACTAAACCGGGTTCTCTCGATCTATCGAATGGTCTACGCGGATTCTCCATTTCCATTGAAATAAAACAACAACCAAGAGAGGGCAAAATAATCAAGGACCCTAACCCAAAATCATCTAAACGTTAAATCACTCTTCTTTGTAATCATTTTAATTTCGATAATACATGCAGCGAATCAATCGAATTTAAAAATAAATTTCAAAAAAAGAATAATAGTAAAGAAGAATATATATAAATCAGGAAAGGGAACTACAAACTCTAGAGCTAATCATTACAGGTTGAGAGACAATCGAGGAAACAAAAAACCCTAACGACTAATACACTGGCAGAGAAGAAAATTACAAAAATAAACAAACACTATTACAAACGGTGAGGGGTTTGCATGTGAAATTCGGCGTTCTAAGAAGGACGAGATGGGATTTTTTAAAGTGAAATAGCAGTCAGGACACGGAGAGTAAAGAATGAAGAGGAAGAGAAGGGATTTAATTGCTGTTCGTGGGTTCTCAATTTAGGGACGAACGAGATCAGCTCGAGCTCCTCTCTTTTTTATAATTACAATAATAGACAAGGAGCTTGTAGGGATTTTGATCGAGAGAACAAGGGAAACCTCCTAAAGCCCAATCGTAACATTAGTCTAGCCTCCTTTTGTTAATTTTAGCCGAATAATTAATTTTTAGACGATTTTACCCCTACAAACCTCTTTATTTTCCCTCTCAAACGTTTCATAAACTCATTTTGCCTCAATCACAAAAATCCAGTGACGGAGAGAGACAACAATAATACAAGCAACCAAACTCGTGAATTATTCAGGTGACTTAAGAGGGTTCTCGACCATCGAAGTAGAGTGTACATATTACGACAGACCAAGTTGCACTGTCGTCGAAGAGTTACAACAGACAACCCATAAATCGATATATGCTCACTGTTTTTGGCTGATTTAGGGCTAAAAAAATAAACAATGTTTGGATGATTTATGGCGTTAGACGTGAAATAGGATTAGTTTGGATGCATGAAATAGAAATAGGACTTGTAACTGAAAATTGTGTAGTATTTGAATGGGCAAACTAGCGAGGAAGATGAATTGATATGTTGAGAGCTTTAAATGCGTATGTGCATCGAGGGCTTTGCGCGTATGTTCATAAGAGAGAATTTAGATTTGTAAAGTCATCTCCTTGATGTTCAACAAATACGGGTTAATGAATTTATTAAAAAAGAAAAATTCTAATAAATAATGTAAATTTTTCAATAAATTTATTAAAAAAATAATTATAATTTTAATTCACTTAATAAATTTGTTGAAAAAATTATATAACTTGTAAGAATTTTTCTTTCAATAAATTCATTGAAAGAAATCAATTTTTATTCAAACTTTGATGAATTCATTGAGAAGAAGCAAATTTGATCAAAAAATTGTGTCTCGATAAATATATTAACTTAGAAAATATTTAAATCAATAATCACATGTCAAGGAATTATAATATTTAAATAAAATTTTTTTATGTTATTGACACCATTGTCATTCTTTATATTTATAAATGAAAATACACATTTTATTATTTGTTTTAATGAACACATATTATTTTGTCATTGTTTTCATTCTATGAATTTTCTTATTTTTGTTCTTTTCTACTATTTTGTTCACACGAATATTATATTCACAGTATTTTGTTTTTGCTTACAATTCCTAACACATCATAGGGCTCACTTAGTAACCGTGATAACTTCATTATCGCACATGTGGGTGTTGGAAAGTTCACGTAGGAGAAACTATGACTATTTAATCATGGTTTGCATGGTTTCTATCTAAGTGTCAAAATTTTGTATTTTTGAGGATGTTAGTGCACAGTGTACCACTTAGGGAAGTACACATTTTAATGCTGGAGTATGAATAACTGTTATGGTTCTTGATATGCAGATAGGTTATACGCTTCTCCAAGTATGAGTTCGGTTTGATAACTAGACTCAACTTTGACAACTATTTACAAAATTGTATGATACCAAACAATAAGAGGAAGATTCATCACCTGCATGATAAGTTTTTTTTTAACCACAAAAAGTTAAGTAGAAATAATTGAATAATTTTATAGAGAATACTAATTTCAACATTATTGATAATTAGATAGAACTATTGTTCTCTATAGAACGGTTTTTGTTGGGGAGAGACACTTGATCTAAGATGATGAGCCTTTTTGTGATGCAACTTGTTGATAATTAGATTTGTTTGATAATTATCCTTAGGGCATAATCTTATTAGTATTGACGTATAAATATTTATCTTAAAACTCTTATCGAAAAATTTAATAAGTTTAACGATCAAATCTAATGCAATTCAAATCAAGATTGAGGGTGGCATAATCTAGAAGGTCTTTTTATTGTATTTCAAATATGAGGTACATATTCATGTCAATTAATTAATAATTGTATTTCATATATTAGATGTTGGAGAGTGCCTCAAGCCTCATTTTAATGTGTAGCCTGAATATGTGCAAGAAGATATAGACACCAATGAGGATGACCTCTCTGATGATGTCAATGGACCAACACAAGCCTTTGAGGCTATAATGGGCACTGTTAGCACTAAAAGACAATTTGTTCTCCCTTGATTTGTGTAATAAGGATAGAGATAGTACAAAATGGAGCGAACATTGGTAAGCCCATTCATAAACACGAAAAGGTAGAAAATTCTTAATTCTTCATGTGCACGAGAATAGTTTATTTTACATATATTGTAACATTCAATGCATTTTTTTAAGTTGTAACATTTTATTTTAATTTTGTTCTGCAACACATTAACAGTTACATGGATTTGCCATGCTTAAGGCAATGCAATAATATAGATATTGTTCCATGTTGGACTCTTACAGACACTTTGCAGATGTAAGTTCTTATGATAACGAACAATATATAATGGAGTTTACTTAGTTATTAACATATAACATGGAATTTTCACCACTTATTTATTGACATATAATATGAAAATTTTACTTTCCTCAAGGCGTTTTAAAGGAGACATGAAGTAGGATACAATAACAAGATTTGCACCTTTAAGCAGTCGACTAAGGCAGCAAGGTTCGACATTACATCGTTGGTGAGACGCTACTAAGTGGGCATATTGCTGAAGGCCTTAAAACATGGTTCGATTTGGATGTGGTGTGCATTTTAGTTAGTGTCACTCAACAATAGTGGCTCGTTGTAGCAATAGATCTCGTTAGGTGTTAGATTGATGAGTACGATTCATTCATTTTTTTAACATGGGATGACTTCACTTGTGCCCAACTTATGTGCACGTTTGAGTTTCTTCCATCACTGCTACAACAGAATGGCTTTCACAGTAAGTGGATAGAGCTTTCGGATGAAAGGTCTCTAGTGTAGATGATTCGGATATGAAATTGTTCCTTTTTCTGACAAGTAAACTTAAAATCTCTATGTATTTTCTCTTTGGTCTAATATAACTTTCCAATCAATACTTGACTATTACTAGAATTGGAGAATGCATTCGAGGTAAAATAATATGTGAATGTAAGGTAAACATAGCAATAAATCAGATGATGGTGGACAAGCATCTTCAATTTTTTCTAAGGTCTTGGAAAGTTAGGCTGGGGTTGTCAACTGTACACTCGCTGGATGTTGCAATCATGATCAGTTTTTTTTTCTAGCATGTCACTAATGCCAAGTGTTAAGACTCTGCCTTTATTATTAGTTTCTTTGTCATAAGATCCATAAAAAAGATCTTCATTATACCAAAGTATAATAAATACAGAGCATTGGTATGAATTTGGGCATTGGCAACATTACTACTAGTTGAATAAGCGAAGGTATTTGTGAAATTATTCTTTACCTCACAAACAGGAGGTTGATGAACTTATATAATAGGTGGTAGTGCTATTTCAATTGTAGCTCTGACAATTAAATGTTACAAATAGTAGTGTAAACCCCCCCACCCCAATATTGAAATTTGATAATTCACCTTAAAGGGTAAAAATAATCTCTATTTGACAGAATTTGACGTTTTAAAAATAAAATTTATTTTAGTCACTTATGGTATGAATATGAATCTAAAAATTTTAATAACCTACTTCTATATGCTTTTATTATCTCTGTGAAATGTTATGACATTTGAGGGTGTATTCTATTTTCTAAAAATTCTTGAATAGGCTATGTTCAATTTTGGTAATTTTAATAATATGAAGATGTCAAATAGATTTGGTGTTATAAGTGATGTCATTTAGATACAATAAATCATATTGTGTTTTGTGGTAGTGTAAAAAAGCCTTATGAAAGATAATTATTTATTATAGATTAAAATGTCTAAGCTAGTATTCATTGTGATCGGTAAGAAAAATAAATATACTATACTTTTAAATGAATTACAATAAACATATCTACGTATATGGCAATGTTTTAAAAGTATGTTAAGTTGTATATATTGTTCTACAAGTATTGATCTAGTATTTACTCATGAATGATTTTACAATTTTGCAAATTATGTAAAGTGTGTACTTTTATACAAGTATTGACTTTATGCAAGTGATTATTTTATGTATGAATATGATATGATATATTGATGCGTAGGTTTACACACAGTGTGCATCAACATTAAACATGAACATATGCATGACATTTGAAGAAAAGAAAATATTCTTGTACAAGAAAGTTTCATGATAGCTAAGGTTTATGTTTTCTAAGTATCAAATTTTATTTACTTACTAGGTAATTATAAGTTCTATGAAATCTTTAATGTAAGTGTGGCCATTCCTTTAAATTGGCATCATTATTATTATGTGTTCTGCATGATATGAAAAAAAAATTGAGAGTACTTTTCAAAGTATAATAGTCTTAACATTTATGTGAAGAAATATTTGTACATATGAGAATACTTGTCATTTATCAGAATAAAAATATAACTCTTACTTTTAAGTACGAGTGTTTATTACTTTTAAAAATTTTTATATTTCACTTATTTTTGTCCCATATATGATATATTAACTCAATTATTATTAACTAATAAATAAAATTCTACTAAATAATAATTTAAGAGAAATATTCTTAAAATTGTGAAATAAATTTTTACAATATTTTAAGTATTATGAAAATATTGAAAATAATTATATGTTTGTCACATCTCATAACATGCACATGCATTATCATATATATATTGTGTATTTTATTTATATAAAAAAATTAATATACTTATTAAATTTATAAATTTATATAATTTATTGTAATTTTAAATGATTAAAAAATTCGGTACATAAAAAATGAATTTCACTAAATTTTTGTTGTCACTTAGTTTCCTAGGTTTGAGACATTGAAATTTTTCATCCGTGATATTATTTGATTTCAACATTTACTTTTGAGATTTATAATTATTTATGATTAGAAATAATTAAATAATTATTTAATTTATGAGGATTTAATAATTATGAAATTTTTCATAGTCTAATATATTATTTATGAATGTTTATGTTATTTAATCCTCTTGATTTGGGAGTGTTACAATTTAGTATCAAAGCATGGTTAAGAATTTTGTAAACATTTAATTGATATTATTTGCCCTGGACATATATAGTTCATCACAGGTTTATTGTTTAACTTTATTACAAGTTTATTTTTGAGTTTTACAACCTAAAGCACATTTATTTAGTTAGAAAAACTAAAGTAATATATCATTTAACTTAAACTCACCTGCTAACTATGTAAGATGTTATATTCTCCCCTATTTTGGACCTCGTGTCCTCATGAGGAAACTATAACAAATATTCATAAATCAAAAGACACATCAAAAATTAAAACATCCACACATTGAGTCGCAAACTAGTTTTGATACAAGTAGTAATAGCTCAAATCTAATAACTATTAAATAGTATTATTTACTTGTTAAGGAGTACTTCTTATACAAAGTATAACAGTCCTAGTCTAACAACTATTAACTAGATATTATTTACTTTAGGCGCGTAGCCTGTCACGAGTTTATTTTTGAACTTTACAACTTAATATACGCCAACTTAGTTAAGAGAACTCAAATTATATATCATAGAATCTAGACTAACTAGTGATGTTGGACATGACAACATAGTTTTGTTATTCTTTTCTTCAAAATCCAAGTGAAGGTACCTATCTGGTATTTTGTTTACAACAATTGGATAGTATTGAGTTGGACTCAAGTGTTGCTAGTGGCGAATTTAAGCACTTTCCTGATCTCCAGATTCCACATTCTACCGCATGAAGTAACAACCCAGATGAGGTAAACAAAAAGGAAACAGAGAGATGAAAAACATAGAAAATACAAGAAGATACAATTCATTGTGTACGTCTAAACCCAGCTACACGGTACAAGTCTTGGCACAACAGCTAAAGACTTTTGTGAAGCATACACAATTCCTTGACACAAACAAATGGGCTAAACACAAACTGCAACTTCCACAAATAATACCCATCCAGACCTAAGCATAGGTTTGCCTACACCAAACTTCTAACATGTCCTCTGATTTATACACGAATGCAATCAAAGAATGTTGACAAAAAAAAATCGAACAAGTGATGTATGTTATATTTATCAAAACATTATCAACAAATTACAGGCCGTAAAAATTTAATTATAATATTATCAAAATTTTGATGTGATGTATTATATTGTGACAGTAGTTTAAAATTTTATGAAAAATATTTAAGTGTCATAGAATTTTAATATTTACAGGTCTATATGGATATTGTCTATGTTAGTAAAAATATTGCCAAAATATCCCAAAGTATATTATTTACTTTAAATTATTTCATTCAAACGCACAGAAATTTCCTCTTGATATGAATAGGAGCACACAAATTACAACATCATTACACGTTTTGACAGTAGAGCTAAAATTATCTAGTCTAACAAGATGTACACATAGAACACGACATATTGCTACGTTGTGGTGCTGCATTTAACTAATTACCAAACCTTAAGGCTCAAGAACATAACAGAAGTATAAAGGCATCTTGGTACTATGTTCAGAAGTCCTTTAATGTTTTTAAAATTAAAAAAAAAGATTTAACATGCATTTGGCACAATATTTGAAAATAGGACATAGAAACAAAACTCATTCTCCAAAAACACAGAAAGACTGAAGAAGAATTAGTATTATTCAAAAAAAAATGGGCCTCCAAGAGAAGTAGAGTTAGAAAATAGACATAATTTTTCTATTTCTCCGAAATGCAAACCCAAATTGTTTTCACTATTTTCGTTCTCATAAACCTTTTGCAAAATCCACAACCAGCATATTTCTCAGGTCTTGAAAACATAAAATTCAAATTTCATTTCATTTTCCAATAACATTTTCATAAATTCATTCCCTAAAACATCTGAAGATCATGTGCTGATACTTCATGTGAAAGATTTATCAAGTAAATGGATGCATGCATGACCAACACATTTTTTGTTATACCAGATACTATAATATCTACTAGAACACAACTTGAAACAGTGCGAACTTACACATGCTTTTCCCACTAATTCAGATTTAATGAATGTCCACATCTTATGATTTTCTTATTAATTCAAATTCCATTAAAAGTTCAGAACACAGAAATTTCCTCTTGATATGAACAGAAGCACACAAATTTCAACATCATTATAAGTTTTGACAGTATAGCTAAAATTATTTAGTATAACATGATGTGCACATAGAATCCGTGATATTTGAATAATGGTAATAACAAAAAGCAGTACAGTTCCATAAGATGATCATTACTATATCAACAAGAACACAATAGTATTAACACAGGATAATTTGCTTACCAATCCAAGCTAGTCAGCATGATGGACTGCTCCAAAAGATTCTGGAAATGCAGCAACCCAAATCTTAGTACGGTGGTACAAACTCTTGCAAGAATACAGGGACAAACTTCAATACAAGCATGAGAAACTATGCAGTCCCTCCACACTATTAATGACTACATGTTTTTAACACCAAATATTTCTTCAAGAAGCTGTTAGAAATGAATACTGGCTATTTTTCTTTCTTTTAGGACAAGATCACACCATGGAATGTCCAGATCTTCAACATCAAGGGCAAACTCCATACTTGGTTAGCAGGGAGCCAATTGAACCTCAGAATTTCTCAAATCTTTATAAGTATCTACCCTCTAATTATTCACCAACAAATGTGGTTAACCATTTCTGTACCCAATAGGTTGGACATGCTTCAAAAGGAGTGGAATGAGGCCCTCTTTCCTTTTCTATACTTGGGCTAAATAATTATGCTTCAAGAGTTCCTTCACTATTTTTTATATCATATTAAGATGCCTAGCCTTCTTAAAGATCATTTTAGTATTTCATCTTTAAATAACAATCAAAAGAATATGTCTCCACTAACAAACTGCAATTACAGACGCCAACATTTAAATGTGCATCTTTACTGAATCAAGTTTATTAGGAAAAAAAGAAAGTGCCTCCAGATGGAAAATCAGTTAAATTTTAAGGGAACAAAGAACCAAACCACGGAATATGAGTAACCAAGTTTTCACTCTTACCAATTCGACACTTGCGGAAAGGGTGATTGAAAATATGCCACTAAACCCAAAGGAGTGATGCTGCTTCTCACAGGTTGCACCTGCAACATTCATAACTCAAGAAGTATTGTTAAGAAGAAAAACCCTGCTAACCTAAAGCAATAAATAAGGCAACATAACCAGCTAAATGAAAAGAATGTATTCACAAGAATCAGCTCATGATTAAAGCCACAGAACTTCACTAGAATTCTAACTAAAGATTAATGAAAACTGATAATAAAAAAGAATGAATGCTGTAGTTCCATTGAATATGTTTATCAATAAAGTACTCAATGAATAGACTCCAACTACAACTAACTAAGATCCACAAAGGCAGCAAGTCCCAAGTCAATTGCACCCTATGGATCCTTCAACTTATCATCTCTTTGGTGGCCAGCTTGAGACTCAGTCTCATTAAAAGGGGGTTCATCGGCTGGCCAAAAATCAATGCCTGAACCTCCTGCTGCTTGTGAGGAACTTATATCCCAGAGATCAGATAACCCGCCCGACATTCCCAATTCAGGCACATCAGGGGTGGCAAGGTTACCCAAAAACTCATTGCTAGGACTTGACACACCAGCACCAACATTAAATCCCATGCTCCATATATCCTCTTGTTTAACAATGCTTTCAATCCCAGGACATGAGAATTCTGGAATGCCCTTTTCCCTCACCAAATCATCAGGGAAAGAGACAAAATACTCGGGACTAATTTCTTGTTGTGAGTTAATTGGGCTCTTTCCTTTAGAATAAGGATATTCTCTTCCCAAACTTGAAGCCCCTTCTCCTGCCTGTTCTGGGGCTTTGGTAAATCCTTGTGCCACAGCTAAGTCAACCGATACCTGAAATGGCATACCTTCTGCATCTGATCCTGCAGCCATACCTTCTAAGAGATAATCAGGAGACAATTCAACATGAACAGGATCTAAATCTGGGACAACAGAAGGTACAGTGAGGTTTCTCCAATCAGGTATGTACTTCTCAATCTGCGCTTCCTCAGATGAATCTGGTTTACCTGGTTCATGTGGCTGGTGCCTAACAAATTTTCTCCTCATCCTAGATGAGCCATCATCTTCCTTTTTGCTCTTCTGCCGTAGACGGGCTAAAAATGCTGGGTTCTGAAGTAACTTGGCCAAGAAAGAAACCATCTGCTTCTGTCTCTGCTCTGCTGCCTGAAGCCTCTGATTGACTACTTCTACATGGCTAGCTGTCTGCCGATTCTGCTGCTGCAGTTCTACAACTTCCTGCATCAAAACACTCCTGTCCTTTCTCAACTTCTCTATATCACCTTGCTCTATGGATGTTCCTGCTCCTGTAAAAGGCCCAATATAGCTCCCAACCTGTTGGGATTGGGGTGACTTGCGCCTCTTAATGTTCTTTAAAAGATGCCTCTTGCCTCGTTGGAAACCTTCATTTGCAAATTCCCACCTATCGATATCAATCTTGCGGAAACCCTGAATACAGTACCCAAAGTAATTCAAGAATGAATGGAAAGTAATAAAGCCTCAAAAATAACAAACTATTACTGTAGTGATTCAGGTAATAACTAAGTTCGATAAACAAAAAATTGATACGATGATAGATAATTCAAAGCTCATCAATTATCAAGAATAGAAGAAACAGAACTGCACAACAATGATGATCTGTATGTCTTAAAACCAATTTCAGATTATCAGCTAAGCAGAGAAATGACAGTAACACCAAAAATTGTTGCATGTTCCACTGGGAACTGAGCTGCTACCTGCAGAACATGGAACTCCCCACTCCATTGCACGTTATTCAGATGGAGCAGATGCTCTTTAGATTGAAGTAGGAAGATTAAAACATCAGGTTGTACTGATAAATGAGAAACCTTAATGCTCTCTGTTTTTATTTTTTTATTTTTTTACACATCCACCTAACTGTTTCATCAACAAGATCATACATGCCTAAAATTTATGCCATAGAAAAGATAGCAATTCTAGATGCAGCTTCCGCATGACATCCAATGAAAATTCAAAATTTTTACCCGTACCAAACACAAGATGATGAATCCAATCGCATCAGAATCAATAGTTATATGATTTTAACAAATTCTCCCTTACAAATACTTTTACAAACAATATCAATATTTACACCAATAAAGCCCCCTTCAAAATCCCACAAGTCACATGTTCTGAAATATTACAACATCAGCCGCAGCTACATCTAGAATACATTATATCCAATTACAAAATAAAACATAAGTTAAAACTAACAACAAAAAATAAAAACAATACACAACAAGAAACAAGAAAAACAACATACAATATTTACAAAGAGATTATAACAGCCAATAAAGGCTGCGTTACTACAATACCCACATAAGTATTAAGTTGCCTGACAAAACTTGAGAAATTGTTGTGCTTGAAATTCCGTGGTAGTATCAGCCTAGCAAACTCCAGTGGGTCCCAAACCACAAAGCTCTCTCCCGCAGATCCCCAGGAAATAATCGGATCGAGAGACCGGTCTTCAACAAGATCAAAAGTCTTAGACAAAAATGGCGGAATTGGGTTCCCTTGTAAACTCTCAAAAGGCTGAGGCACACCGTTATTCATTGCAGAAGATGATGAACCTGATAGACCTGGTTGTGGTTGTTCAACAAATGGGGTTGTTGGAAAAGATGAAAAAGATTCGAACTCAGTAAAAGGAGACAACGTAGAGGTGGGAATAGCAAGGTTTTCCATCGAAAAAGAAGAGAACTGTTGAGAACCCATTAAACCCCTCGTCGTTTCAGGCTCTATCTGAGATGAAGAGGAAGAAGAACAAGTTCCCAGAGTCGGTTTCAGAGGAGTTTTTGGATGGTTTTGATCTTCTCTATCCATAAATTAACTCTACAAGATTAAGAGATGAAACAAACCAAGGAGGGTCGATTTGGAAAATGAGAAATGGGAACAAGGGGAGGGTTATAAGAGGGTTTAAGGGTGGTTTAACCGACAAGCTACAGTGAAAAAATCTTGAGGAAAGGCGGTGGAGGTGGGCTTCTCGTTCTTCTTGATCTTCTTCTTCTTCTGCTAAGGCATTCGATTTACTGTTGTTAAGGTAAGACATTTTTTTCCCGTCGATTTTCGTTTGCGCTTCGGAAAAAGAAGGAAAAACATACACGAGAGCTTATAAAAGAACCGACTTAGGTTGTTTCCTGGCCAGTTGGACTTGATCTTCAGTTGTGGTTCTTCAGTCTGACAGGGGAGCACCTGGGGTCCACTTTTTGTCAGATATTTTCGTGCTTCACGATTCTGTCTGGACCGGTTTTTTCTGTTTCCTTTTTAGTAATTTTGTTTCGACCAAATATTTTAAAAATATTCTCGATGATTTGTGAAAATAGAAAATAACTCAAACCGATTCGTATTTATCATTGCAATGCAATGCATGTATTGTAGAGAAAATATTAAAGAAATATAATTTTTTTTTAAAATTCTTTTAATAATTACGAATTTACCCTGTTTTAAAATAATCAAAATTCTTCTTAACTTTATTTTATTTAAAAGGAAATTAAATCCTTTATTATTATTATTATTATTATTATTTGTTTTCAAATCGGTTTTCTAGATTGCAGGGATTAACAACAGCTTAGCACCCATTGCTAGTCAAATACTTAGGCAAGAAGCAAAGGCGACCGCCCAATCAGAAGGCCGGAGTTGAGATTTGATGGTGACCTTCCAGTCTCGACAGAGACATTTTGTGTACAAATCATAAACCAGCCCACCAAATTAGAATTAACCATGGTATATACCGAGTGCATTTAATTATTTTTATTAAATAAAATTTAAGATATTTTATATAAAAATTAAATTATAATTTAATTTTTATATAAAATATCTTAAATTTTCTATAATAAAAAAAATATTCTTAACTTGTACCAAGTATAAATCACACTAAATACTTTCTTTTTTCATTATTTTTTTTATTCATTCTTATTAAAAAAATATTTTTTCTTATTATAAAAATAAATCTCCAACACTCTTAAAATATTTTTTTTTGTAAAATACTATTAAATTGCTATTAAACACTCATTAAGCCTATCGTTAACTTCTTACTTTTTTTCATTAATATAATTGCATATTTATTTAATAAAATATAAGAAAAACTTACCAAATTTTGCTTCGAACAAGTTTCTTTCTTTTTTTATTTATCTTTTTATATACATATAAATTAATAGTCTATTTACAATACATTATCAATACGATGTAGCATGCAAATTAGTTATGTGTTTTAATTAAATACTTATATATTATATTTTTATTGTACAATTTATTGCTAATATTATATAATTTATATTTAAGAGTATGTCTCTTGATTATACTATTAAATTGGATCGTTCATGTCAAAAATAAGAATAAGATATGGTATTTACTTTATTGATATTGTTGTTACCACTTGAAATTTGCGAAAGTAATGATTTGATTAGAATTTAAAGTTATAAAAATCAATCTTAGAATCTAAAATTTTAAAACATGATGAGAGAAATTGGAGAAGAAATAGGAGAAATGGAATTTTTTATTTTCACATTCTAATTTTTATTTCGTTATTTTAGTTAAAAAAAAGATCGTATCTTTCTATTTTTTAACCTTTTATTTATCATATCCTATTTTAATTGTTATATCTTAATTCAATTATTATTAAGTCAAAATTTTTAATTATTACAAAATTTAGACCTAAAAATTACAAATTGTAGTTAAAATTTAAAGTTTCTATATACAATCCTAAATAAGAACCTAAATTTCTAAGTACAAATTATATGATCCCGCCATCCTTTCATGGTCTTCATATATTAAAATACATTATTAATTTCATAAGTTAGGAAGACACTATTTAAAAAGGGAAAACAAATATTCATGTAGCATAGAATTGAAAATTGTGATTATTTTTTCTTTTTCCCTTCATGTTAATGTGAACTTAATTCTAGTCACAAAAGGGATATATTATCTTACAACAAAAACATGATTTTGTGAAATAATTATATATGATATATATATATGTGGGATTATATTAAAATGATTATTGATAATATATTCTTTTTTACAATAGCTACAAAATTATTAAAAATGGTTATGACTTATAAAATATTGATAAATGTAGACAAAGGCATGCTTGACCTCACTAAGGAGAAACAATTCAAAGTAGGATTCACTTACTCTATTTAAATACAAAGTTTTTAAACATGCATTTCAAACAATTAAAGATATCATACCCATCAAATGCAAAGGGATATTCTTAAGAAAACGTCATGAAAACAACAATATCATAGGATATAAAGTATGACTTGTTACTTAAGATTTATCGTAAAGATTGGAATTGATTTTGATGAAAAATATTCTTCATTTATAAGCACAATGACTTTTTAATTTCTGATAAGTTTGATAATCTCAAAAACATTTTATATGCATTTTGTTAATGTCGGGACAACTTATTTATATGAGTCACTTAACACTAATATCTATTGAAAAATCTCTTAAAGATTTAGATAATTAAAGCATATAAAATATAAGATCTCGGATTACACTCAATCAAACTAAAATGAATTTTGTATGGACTGAAATAATATGGCATATATAATACAAGTGCTTGAGCGAATACTTGATGAGAGAATAATACATTAATAATCTAGTATGCCCATGCATATTCATTTGAAAAATTTACTATTGTAGTGGCATATATTGATAACATGTCTATAATTGAAACTCTTAAAGAGGTTCTAAATATTTTTGAATACTATAAAAAATATTTGGAATGTAAAATTTTAAAAAAAGAACTAAAATATTATTTCAACTTGTAGATCAAGCACAAATCTAATTGAATATTCATTCATCAATTTATCAACATTAAAAAGATTTTAGAAAGTTTTTATATGAATAAAACTCATCTCTTAAGTACCCTTACAATCGTTTAGCCTTTTAATCTTGAAAATGATATATTTCGTACTAAAAAAGGCAATGAAAAGATATTTGATTCAAAAGTATAATATCTCAATATAACTATGAATTTATTATATCTAACATAATATACCTGATTGGACATAATTTTCTCTATAAATATATTAGCCAAATTTAATGATGCACCTTCTCATTAACATTAGAGTGAAATATTTTTTAAAACACCTTAATAGAACAATATATTTTAAAAGTATTTATTCTAATAAACCACTAAAAAATCCAAGATTAATTTATTATATAAATGTTGACTATCCTGTTAATTCTCATAAAAATTATTCATAGATAGAACATATTTTTATTTACAACAATATAATAATCTCATGGTAATCTACAAAGTAGATTTTTATGGCTATCTCTTCTAATCACTATAAAACTCATGCACAACATGAGGTAAGTAGAGAAAGTATATGGTTACAATATGTTATCCATCGTATATAAAGTACATGTAACATGCTTTTTACTCCGAATATTCCAACTACAATATAAAAGTAACGTTACTTTTATTGCTTAAATTAGAGGAGGATACATTAAGGAAGTTCTAATAAAATATATATCACCTAAGTTCTTCTAAACTTACAAGTAATAACAAAACCAACATGTTAATATTATATATATATATATATATATATATATATATATATATATATGCTTATATGATAAAATTTTACCTACGTCGTCAATTTTGAGAAGTTGGTAAAAAAATTAACGTACATTAACTTCACAAATTGATATTTATTATCTTGAGAGAGATAACTCTATTGAGGGAAGTATATTTGTTTGAAAAGAAGAATTATAGGAATTTTTCTAGCCAAATGTGTGTTGCATTTTTTTTTCTTTTTGACTACTTTTTATCCCACTAAATTTTATTAGTAAGGATTTTAATAAGGCTATATTTATATATTTAATATAGTTTAGAGCGGCAGCATCCAAGAGAGATGTCTTGAAAGCAAATGTTGCCACCGCCCTATTGCGGCAGCCTCCTCATAAATTCATTATAAAATATATATTAGACTCCTTGTAAATAGTTTATTAAACCCCTTAAAAATATTTGTTATACTTGCAATCCTTTTTCATAAATAGTTTTGTATTTTCATTCGAAAGAATTATTTAAAAAATTATTAAAATTTTCTACGATAAAATATTCTCTTTTTCTTTATTTTTTTTTATATATACGTGTGAGCTGAAGATCTATTTGTAACATTGTTTTTTCTATATTTCACCCATGTCCATGGAATTGATATTTTCGTTGGGTTCAAGTTATTAAATTGATATGTTTTTTATTACTCTTGTTATTCGTGGAAATTATTATACATTTATACGTGTACTTTCAAAACCTAATAAATATCTCTATAATATTAAAAGCAAATACATGGAAGCTATCATTATATTTATCCCAAAAAAAATGAAAACTAAATTTATTCAAAAAATAATATTATTTTACGAGGATAAAAAATAAAAACAATATTATTTTAGAACTTGTAATGGTCAAAAAATTACATTTATTTTTTTCCCAAAATTTTTTGTTTAAAAAAACAAATAAAATTATGTGATAAGTTTTAAATCATTAAATAAATTTGTCATACGATCATTTACAGCTGAAGTATATGATTCAACGAAGAATAGTGGCCAAATATTTTCATGGGTGATAACGGGGTTACGCTGAGGAAAGGCCTTCTCTCTCCGTAAACGACCACCCAAGTAAACAAGATACACTCCTACAAACATAACAAGATTAGATTTGCTGGAGGAGGTCACTAGCAACACACTCCAACGATCAAGTCAGGAAAGGAAACATTCAAAATATCCATAAAATGAGAAAGTTAAAGAGGCAATAATTTCTAAAGCGATAAAAGATTTGTTTCTCTTCGACCGCTTCACTACATTTTGTACGCTTAAAAAACGAATTGGTGGGGGGGGTTGTTTACACATTCGCAGTATGACATGCATCTTTCCTCTAATGCGCTGACTTGTCGCCTCTCCTGCGTACTCTGCAATACACCAACTAAGACGGATGCTGTTAAAAGTCAACTAATTGTTATTAACTTCTTCAACCATATTCATACCAATTTTAGCAAGTTGAATTGTTTTAAATAATTTTTTTTTCTATCAATATAATCATTTTTGAAAAAATGAATGCACAACATTTACCCTTGCATGTACCAATTCACTGCTTTCAGAGAATGATTAAAAGTGACCCACGCATTAAGCACAATAAATTTTATTGCATTGGCGAAAAATGACCTCACCAGCATTTACCTAGGAGACTTACGCGTTGCGTTTGTACAAACGTTCACCAGACTACTAAACCAAAACCCAATTGGACCTGATGAATTCAGATTATTTTGCCATTTCCACATTCTCAAATCTTCTACCAATATTCATACATATCAAACAAATAGTCAATTGGTTGGCCACGCCGATAAAGCTGCTTCTCATTGACTAACTTACAAATTTTACATACAAAATCATGAGAGCCAGGATTATACAACTTTCCAGAATGACATGGCATAATGACCTTTAAAGCAAACAATATTTTTGTGGGTAGTAAAGGTAAAAGTGGATATTGGCAAATGGCAACTACTTCATTCGCGTCAAAAATCAGAATGCGCAATGAGCTGTGTGAACAGGCACGCACAACAATGATTCTGCATCATATCAAGTTAACACATTAGGATTTAGAAGCTTGCGAGCTGAAGCACAATTTGACTCAAAAAGAAAAAAATATGCCCCAACAAAAACCAAAACCGGAAACAAAAAGGAGGGGAGTAAGCAGTATGTTTCATCGTTGTGCCTGTAAATACAACCGCCACCACCCTCCAAAAGAAATAATAATAATAATAAACAAATGCACACCATCACCCTGAAGTTGGAATCAGTTGACCATAAATAGCCATTTGATAGCTGTTTCATAAATGACAACCACCCACACACAGTCAACGTGCCTGGTGGAAGCCTGAAGTTTCAGGATGTCACACGAATAAGTATGGTTTACAAATTGCCAGGAAAAAGAAAACTAAGAATCTCACTACTAAAGGGATTATAGACTGTCTAGTCTAAGAATTCCACTGCCAATAGGATTACAGGGTATCTGTTTTAAGATTATCCTTTTTCTATTGAAATCTAACTATATATCTGTCTCATAAAAAAATCAAGATCAGCATAATCTCTGTATTGAAAAATTGATTCATTAAGAAGGGACAAAAGGGATAGCCATCAAAAAATAAGATTAGAGAGAGAGAGAGAGAGAGAAGAATTCTAGATAGCTCACCTCAGACTACCTAAACAGTGTCTTCCAGCCAAACACCAATCTCAATACAAAAAAAAATGATGTATTATGTGCATGAATATGACCTCTCAGTTTTCCCTCTCCTCGAGCAAGTAATCACATGTCAGCACCACTTGGCTGAGGTGCAGGAGATTTAATCAAGGGCCTTAATAATTCCATTATATTAGAGAAGGATGGACGTTTCCAGGGCTCACTGCAGTATATCAATGGATATTGATGAGAAAAAGTATCCAAAGGTAAAACAAATGATCGTAACATGAAATTTGTTTATGAATTAACAACTTATACACTTACTTGGCCCAGCAAGCCTCAATTATAGATGTCACTTGGGGATTTATATCTCGTGGAATCTCAAGCCTCTTTCCTTTAAAACCAACAGCTGCTACAACCTACAAGGAAGCATATGCTAATCTAAATCTCACCCTAAAAAGAAATCTCTTGCAAATGTACCTTTAAATTAAATGAGTCAGGTAAATGTTAATGCACTAAACAGGGAGTGTATGATACTGTGGTAAGAAATCTCAATTGATTGTTGAAAAAAGAAAAGCATTAAAAACAGCAATCATTTTCCAAATTATGCAGAAATTCATGCCAATAATGATCACAACCTGGAGAGGCAATTTCAAAGTTCCCCTTAAATTTTGCTTTGACAGACATTACAGTCCAAAAATAGACAATGTCAACAATTTGTACCTTACAAGGAATTGATTTTCCTCTTCACATGAGCAGGTAATCAAATTGGTAACAGGAGATTCTAAATAAATTACATACACATAAAATGTGTTTTTAAAGTATTATATGTCAACAAAATCACAAGGAACAATCATTAACTAATGAACCAAGGTTACTTGTGAAGATTATAAAAATGCCTTTCAAATGGAGAACTTAATACTCTGTATGATAAGAGCTACAGTTTATATAATGAGGTTATCCTTCCCTGGTTTGTGACAACTAGTATGAACAAATAATCTAACTGAATATAAGATCTTGGGCCCCAAAATTTAACTTCTCAAAGTAATCTTTCAGAACAGTCAAGTCAAGCTTGCACCCTACTGTTTCAGATGCAGCACACTGCTGTACCATTGATACTGGTGTGAAAACATTAAGCTTTTAACATTTCAAGATATTTATCACCTATGAGATTTACTTCCAATAAAGAAAATTCACAATCATCAGTTCCAAATATCAAGTTTTTTTAAAAGGACATTTCATAATTCGAAATTTTCTTATGTGACATCCAAACTGAAGCAACATACCTGCGCTGGATTTAAGTTGCCCCATGGTTGTTGCAAAGTTGCAAGTTCCCACAAAATTACACCAAAGCTGTATACATCTGACTTTTCATTTGATGGCTCATCGCGTAGAACTTCAGGTGCCATCCACTCAGGCTAACATCATGAGAGAAATATTCTGAGTTTAATATTGCAGTAAATAGTTCGCATGCCACCATAAAATGAAAGACTTTGCCACATATTGCTGTTAAGTTATACAAAACTTACAGTCCCTGCAGCAGATTTTGATGACAGAAATGTGCTTGCCTTTAAACGGGAAAGACCAAAATCACCAACCTGGATGAACAGTTCAAGTGATATGAGAAAGAAGGAAAGTCAATCGGGTAAAACAAAATGACACAATAGTTGAAATCCAGGAAACATGCATGCCCACAAACTGCATGTACTTCAACTGAGGATGGCCATCAAAATCCAGAATGAGCATGTACTTCGGCTAAGATGCCAATCAAATTTAGGAATGAGAAAAGACGCCAAAAATTTTATGAAAAAATTCACACACAGGTAAGAAGTGACAATTCACTTTCAACTGGAAATATAATAAGAGTCATTAATTTCAGCATTTGCTCAAATTTGCAGCATCATCTCGCACCTGATGGTTTCAAATCAGATCCAAATTGGTCAACATACTAATTGGCATAGACTAAGCTTCCCAGGCTTAAATAGAAGCCTGAAATTATCAGTTACCAGTTCTCTGTTCAACAACTAAAGCAGAAGCTATTACAGGCTCCATATCAGAGAAAAACAAGCATGATTGCTAATCAAGAAAAGCAAGCAGGAAATTAGGTTACTCAACTCATTGATCATTGAATGGTTTATTAATAGTTTATCTGATACAACTGAGAAATTCTCAGTCTTACCTTCACGGTATATTTTTTGTCAACCAAAAGATTTGGAGATTTTAAGTCTCTATGAACAATGGGAGGATTGCGTTTATGAAGATAATTCATTCCCTTCGCCTGCAGCAAGGGAAGCCATTTAGCTACAAGCAATGAACAAATCATCACAATAACATAATAAATAGAAAGTCTAAGATGAAAAATTTACAAACAGAAAAAGATATAAATTTGTTTTAAAAAATACCACATCATAAGCCATATTTAATCGGCGTCTCTCATCCAGCACCTCTCTTGCACCAGGCTTATGCAAAAGCCTGTACAAACTGCCTCTGCAATTCAGGGCTGATATATTAATTCATTTAATGACTCCAATACTAATAGTGATAAAGACAAGGAAATAAATATTGAAAAGAGAAACAAAATTTTTTTTCGTTTTTTTTTAAGAATTTGGTGGTGGTTGTTCTAAGAAGAAATGTTGAAACCTTGATAAATATTCTGTCACTATGGACAAGTTTGGGGGCTGAGTGACCGCACCCATAAAAAGAACAATATTTGGATGACGTAAGCGCTTCATTATTGTGACCTAGCGACCAAAGTAATCGAATTAAGAGTCTTAAGAATAATAGATATTTTCTTTCAGTTTAAAACACAATTTTTAGCCACAGCATACCTCCCTCAAAAATTCTTTGAAGCGTTCCGCATGAAAGTCTTGCTCCATAAGAATTTTCACTGCAACATCCTGAAGTTCAAACAGATATATATATTTAACACCTAAAAGAAAAAAGTAAATAATAATGCCAAAACCAGAATTGAACTGGTAATTGATAATATTTGTAATATTAAAATGTCAAGAGACTTAACACAACAATAAAACCGCTATAAATTGAAATACAGGAAAAGTAATTTAAAGAGAGATTGCATGTCAGAACTCATATGGTAACTTAATGGAAATACAACACAAGATAGTAGTCGGAACATTAGCTTTTATACAAATATCCAACCAAAAGTGCTTCCTGGCAATAACAAATGGAAAAAGAATAACAGATTACATATTTAAGCTGTGTTGACTTGGAGATCAAGGATTTATAGTTTATTACTGTATCATCTAAACATGAATTAATAGCTTCATCAGGTACAACAAAATACACAAAAAAAAAGGATAAAACATGCATTTGGTACAATATTTGAAAACAGGGCATCAAAAACACAACTCATTCTCCGAAAGCACAAAAGGACTAAAGAAGAATTAGTATTATCCAAAGAAAATGTGCCTTCAAAGAACATGGAGTTTAGAGATAGACATAACTTTTCTATTTCTCCAAAATGCAACACCACATTATTTTCACTGTTTTTGTTCTCGTAAACCTTTTCCAAAATGCACAACCAGCATATTTCTCAGGTCATGAAAATATAAAATTCAAATTTCCTTTCATTTTACAGTAACACCTTCATAAAAGATCGCCATTCAGCCCCTAAAACATCTTAAGATCATGTGCTGATACTTCATTCAAAAGATTTATAAAATGGATGCATGCATGACCAACATGTTGTGTTATACCAGATACTGTAAAGTCTACTAGAATACACAACTTGAAACAGTATGGAACTTAAATGTATTTTGCTTTTGCCACTAATTGATATTTATTAAATGTCCATATCTTATGATTTTCTTATTCCTTCAAATTCCAATAAAAGTTGGGACACGAGTAGAAATGTCCTCTCTAAATGCACAGAATCACACAAATTACAATAGAGTTACAGCCTTCAACAATATAGCTAAAATTATGAAGTCTAACAAGATATACACATTGAGTCTGTGATATTCGAATACAGAAAAAATAAGTGAAGTGCCATAAGATGATCATTACGATATCCATAAGAACATAACACAGATTATTTGCTTACCGAGCCATGCCAGTCAGCATGAAGGACAGTTCCAAAAGAACCTGAAAATGAAGCAACTCAAATCTAATTACAGTAGTACAAACTCTTGCAAGAATACAGGGACAAACTGCAATGCAAGCATGAGAAAGTACACAGTCCCTTCACACTACTGATGACCATATGTTTAGACAAAATGTTTCTTCAAGAAGCTTGTAGAAATAAATACCTGCTCCTATTCTCTCTTTTAGGAGAAGATCACACCAAGGAATGTCCAGATCTTCCACATCAAGGGTAAACTCCTTACTTGGTTTACTGGGAACCAATTGAACCTCAGCAAATCTTGAATCGCCACAAGTATCTACACTCTGATCAGTCACCAACAAATGTGTTTGACCATCTCTGTGCCCAACAGGTTGGATATGCTTTGAGGGAATTGGATCTTTAACCAAGTTTATCGGCTGAGCTCTACTCTGAGTACGGTTACAGGGTTTACAAAGTTCAGAGTCTCTATCGTGGGCACTTGTCCGACCTCCTTTTGGATGTGGAGGTAACTGGGATTCACTGATACTAGTAGAGAACTGCACGATGTTATTTCTTTCTGCCCCCATCTTATCCAATTGTTTAGGATACATAGAGAATTTGTTATTATCTTCTTCCATAGCATAACCTGAAATGATACTGTCAATATAGTTTGCTGTTTAAACTTTACAAATATTAAGCACAACTTAGTTCCTGGGTCATCACAGGAAATCATTTATGCATGAAAGCAAAAACTAAAAAGATATGAAATCGGCAAAAGAACATAAAGAAAACCAAACAAAGATTTAAAACCTATTCAACTAACTAAACTTGTATATCCGTTATCTATTTCAACAAATTCTGGCAGTCGAAGGTTCAGAAAAAATCACATCCATTGATAGCAATCTGTAGCAAAGAGGTAAAATTAACAACTCCAGAGTCCAGCCAGCTTCCCTCAAATCCCCAATCACCCGCAAAATAAATAAATAACAGAAAGGAGGGTATTAAAACCATGCCTCTAGTAAGTTGCTAAATTTTATTAAGCAAAAAATCAGTCTATTCCAGGTTCAGCATTCCCCTTCAATTTAGCATGCAATCATCACTTAATTCGTGCAGATACTCTTTCTAATATAAATTAGGCAGAGACTCAATGAATGGAAAATGGTAACTTAAAATATGGGAACATGGTGGACAGGAGTGCAGTTGAATTCCCCTCACATAACTAAAGAAGCTCAAAGGAGTAAGAGGACTCTGTTTGAGGCATGGTGTTGGCTTTGTCATAAATAGCATCCCTGTCAAAACTCACTTGATTAGACCAAAAGTCCGAACCATGTCTTGAGTTGTCAGGTCAAGAGATATAAGTGTGCTTGGGACAAGTATGAATGTAGCTGTTGTGGATGAGGCATCATTGAATCCCACACTGCCTATTAGATAAAGCCACTAAACTATATCAAGCAGCATGCCTTGAGAGTTAACATATTATTTATGGGTTGCAGTACTTGTTATAGCTTAAGTATTATTGAGCCTTTCCCTATCAACTTAAGTTTTGCCATCAAGTTGTAACATGAACGGTATCATAGCCAGTATGACCAAGAGATCCTATTTTTGAATCGCCACAGGATTGCATTTGTACTGGTATTGGCATCAAAACTTCCATACAAGTTGCTTGTTTATGGACTTGATCTTGGGCCCTTGCATGTTAAGGGTCCAAGATACCATTGTTGGGTCCCGCCCAAATCAATTGAAGCTTTTGATTCAAGTGATACTTGAGAACAGTAGGTTCTATACAGTGAAACTCACAATACATTTGCATTTGTGGCATAAAGGTACAAACTTAACTGGTAAAGTCATTTGCCATCTCTCAAGTGACCTTAGATCATATCCTAGCATAACAATGAGGGAGAACTATAGGATAGGAGAGCACTACTTTCCTTTGTACAAGATATTTGCCCAATGTGCCTCTTGTGGATCCCAAAAGAGAACAAGAGAATGAAAAGCAAAAACTTACACCATAATTAAAAAAAATTATCGCTACTCTATTTTCCTTTAAAAAAATTACCTGTCGGTGCTTCCTCAAATACAAGATTAAGTGATTGACAATCTGAAAAATACTGTTTAGCCAGTGACCTGAAATCAATGCTAGTTTCAGGTTGTCTGAGTCGTGGAAAACGCAACGGTGAAGCAATTGATATGGAAGATGGACCATTGAGCAACGAATCAGGCCCAGACAAGTGACCTGGCTTCCCTATCAAATCAACTAGGTACTCCCTGAAATTTGAAGAAAATATATATATACTTCATAATACGTAAATAACATTTTGATGACACTTCAATATAAACAGCACATATTGAGATGCCTTATCTTTATAAAGCTATCACATTAAATAGTCATCAATTTTTTTAAGGTGGGTAAACAAATCCAGAGCCACAGCTGCAGTCAGCTCAGCAGCAATTTTACACTTTTTGTTCAATGTCCCCGAAGGCAAAATGGAACAATACCAGTTCGATAAATGCCAAATTTACTTGTTCCCTCACATCAGAATCTTAGCATGAATTCAATGACTCAATACTAGCAACATTAAACTTAAAAGAGTTTTACAACAATTAATTCCTCACCTAGTGTGATCATTGGAAATGTTAAACTGATGAAATAAACCATCACAAAAAATGTAAATGTACACAAAATACAAAGAACATCAGAAGCTTCCCAAAACTAAATTACACAAGTTCACTCTTCCACCACATAAAACTCCACTATTCATAATCTATGTTGTAATATTAACAGATACAAAGATTGACAATAAAATGCACCTGTCAAGCCCAAATCGAACAAGACAAGAGGAAGCATCATCCCTTTTGCAATATTTACAACCCTTTGCAATACGACATGGTAAGTCAATCGTATCAGCAAGCACCTGCCAGATCATAAACCATTAAAAAATCCATTGCCTCTCAAGTACAGTCAGGGCATAAAAAAAATTCTAGTAATAACAAAACAGATTTGAAGATGTACATCAGCCTAGGAACTAATATATGTAAAATTTCCAACTAAAGAAAACTTCAAAAGTCCCATTGAAGTATAATCAAACACCATAAGATTGCGATCTTACTTTGAATAATAAAGTTCGATGTCTGCAGAGGCCAATAGATAAGTTTCCTATAGGAACTACCACAGATCCTAAACAATCTTTTACATCATCACTGCACTCCCTCCATATGGGAACCAAGTCATCTTCTCCCGCAGAAGCTGAACCCCTTTCAATAGCAATAAAAGCTTTATAAGCAATTGTAAAAGATATTCACAAGTTCTAGAAATACGAGTACAGAAAAGGCTGAGAAATTACCCCATGCGATTGCAGACAAGCTTTGCAAGCTGATCAACAACCTCTTTTGTGGTTATACAGCTACAAGAAATGTTTATAACTCTGTTCTGTAGTTCCTTTAAGCTAGGATCCCTACGCTGATCAATCCAAACCACTTCGATTGAAGCATCAACGCCAGGATCAACAGATCTTAGAGATTCAATTGATGGAATACGACCATTCTCACTCAGATCAGTGCAAACTTTCCAAACATATGGATCTACTCCATGAACTAAATAAAATCCATCGGGAACTTTGTCGGAATATGACAAGCATCCATTCACCTGGAGCATATTGCATTAACAACACAAGATATTTCAACTTGAAACGTACTTAAACCAACAAAAAATAATAAACATTGTTTCCCCCATCTGGTTGTTAGAAGCAGTGCGAAAGGAAGAAACTGAAACTTTAAATCTATTATTGCATATTGTTAAATGAAACTTAACACTAGACCAAATAGCACAATTAGGCTTATTCCAGATGCAATGGCGACGTGTATTATACCTATTAAGCAAACTCCATGTAAATGTATATTCGAAGCTGAATGACACTCAAAACCCCATGTTTACTAGATTTGCTTCATCATAAACTACCCATGTCTGCAAGACATGGGCAGAACTACTGTACACAACAAATTAATGGCAAATCAATGGAATGCAAATATATTTAAGGCGCAAACAGACACTCAAATCCAAAGTCAATTTCGCACATTACTTGTCATTTTCCACTTCACGACAGTTTTTTATCTTAAATTTTAAATATACGGCCTTCTTTTAAATATCGAAAGCATAGAGAAATAATCAATTAAGCACCTGCATTAAATGAGTAACTAAATCACTCTAACTGCATTATCCTTTGGAAACAATTGATAGATGATCTACTACGCATTCTCTTACCCCCTTCCCTTTTTGTGTCAATATGGTAACCCCTTTGACAATATCAAAACTCATGCCAGATCTCTGCATTCACATGTCATTTGAGGACAATCTAACAATGATTCTTTACATTGCCATCCACAATTTGAACATTAGATTCATCAAATCAATCATTCCCACAAGGTGCATGTGGCTTGATAATGTTTGCCAGGCATATATCATTTGGTATTGACATTTTTTTTCAAGAGCTTTTTAAAGATATCAAATGAGGTTCTTACCTCTTCTAACTGGCCTATATGACAATCAAATAAAAGAATTCGTGGAATAACTTTCTATTATTAGAAACTTGAATCTCATCATAGACCAAAATTACCTCATCCACCAATGGCGATGTGTTCAAACATTTTTGGTTAATCATAAACAGTTTACATCTCTCACAGCATCCAGCTGTGCTCTTTTAGCCCTCCCAATGTTTAAAGTTTTGTCATTCATATTTAGAAACTGCTCCAACAAGCACTAATGATACCTATTCTAGCACAAAACCACCACCTCAAATAATTTTTCTCATCTTAGCAGATACTGTTTGCATCTTTAATGAAATGCATCCATTTTGCACCTCCGAACTCTGAAAATGTCAAACAAGAATAACGATGTTCACAAAGTTAAAGAAAGAACTTAAATTCATCATTTTGTGCCCCCCATAGATGTACACTCTATATAAAGGCATTTGGTTAGCTGCCGTTATCACTGGACTCATACTATCGGATATTTTCAGAACAGAAAATTTTAGTAACTACCATCCATCAAATCCGTCATCTGAAGTGCAAAAGATATCACAGATTGCCATACCTATCAAACTAGTTTGCGAACAACTAAAGTGAAAACCAACCACCATAAATCAAAAATGTTGAAAGCTTACCCAAAACCGATGGCAAACCGCCTCTACTGAGCTTGCAGGCGCCGACCTTAAAGCGGAGTCATCCGGAACTGGATCCAAAAAATTCGGGTCATCGGCGCAAGTGGCTTCCGACGAAAGCCTCAGAGCCAACGCCAACTGTAACTGGTAACTCTCTTCAGTCTGCTGGGCCCAGCTTTTTCCCGACGAAGACCCCTCCGCCGGCTTCAATATATAATCAGTGCCTCCGACTTTGTTAATGTCACCAAACGAATCGATCTCATTAGCTGCCACGCCCGATAGATTCTGAACGTAATATTCTCCCGAAAGCGAGCTCTCACCGAAGCTGCTCCCGCTAGATTGACGCTGTAGACCGATCGATGAGGTGAACAAGGTTCCAATTCGGCTTGACTGTTGGCTCAATTTATGATCGCCGCCACTGCTTGAGTCCCAATCAAATCCTCTATCGAGTTTCAATTTATTACTGTTGTTGATATTGTTTTTACCATCGCCGGAGTGAGACTCATTAAACGAAGCCGCACCAACGGATAACTTATCGTCCGGATACTGGCTGACGAGAGAATAGCTGGATCGTCTACCGGGCATTTCCATGGAGATTTTCCGTCAAAAAACCCTAAAAACCGCCATGCTCGAAGAAGTATCTCTGGTATTGTAAGCTTTTTTTTTCTTTTTTTTTCTTTTTCCCTTCCTAATTTTTTGGTTTTTCTTTTTTCCGCTGCTGAATTTCGACGTGTCGGAGAGAGATGGAAAGTTGTATTCGGCGACGTAATCGTAATGTTCTGTTGTTACTGTTGATGGGTACAAAAATGTGCTTTTTCGGTGCGAGCCGAAACCGATTTATTATTAACACCTTGATTGGTCCAGACACGTTTTGTCCAGGCCGACGGCCTCTCATGCACGGCGCTCTACACTAAACTGGTTGACTGATACAGTATTTGATTCTGGAATGTCAACTAAAACTCGGGCAGGATCATGGTGCATCGGCGCGTACCGTACAGGTTTTCTTCTTTTTTTCATTGTAATTTTCAATTCATGGAAACTATAACAAAAAGTTTACAAATTATAATATAATATTAATAATTATAATAAAAAAATTGAAAGGTGTGGTATTGTAGCATGGTCCTGTTAACGTTAAACCCTTAGACTCTTGATTTAGGAATGTGCAATGGTTTTAAGTTGAATTAGAACAATGAGTAATCGAATTGATTAAGTTCTAGAATGAAAACTAATTCTATTAAGATAAGTGCTGATTTAAAAATTTTTGAAATTAAAATAACTAATTCTTTATTTAAAAACAAAAATTATGTAACATTTAAATAATTAAAACACGAGAATAAAATATTAAAGAGGACATTTTTTATTCAAAAGAAATTAGTTAATTTATTTAATATAATTTATTATTTTATGTGTGTAATAAGTATATATATTTATTTTAAAATTATTGAATAAATAAATTACAGTATAATATTATTATGCATATAATTATACTATCATAAATAAATAAATAAATTTCTCTTTTTCTTGTAGTGTAATATAAACTCCAGTGTTAATATAATATTTCTTAAATAATTTGTCGTATATCAATTATCTTAAGTAATTTATTTTTTTCTCTCTTTATTCAATTTTTTGTTCATATAATTTACTGTTTTTATAATTTAATATCACCGATATATTTTTTCAAGATTTTTTTATACAATTAAATTTATGAGCATTCACTTGTACTTCTTCTAATAGTTGTCAATTGTCCATTTTGAAATATTATGTTAATATACTAACTTCTTTTGGTTAGAATATCACTTGAAAAAATTCGTATGAATACGCTAAAACTTCTTATTCATATGACGCAGGGGTGCATAGCAATTTTGATTTTACCCGAAACCATCAAGAATCATTTTTAGTTTGAAATTTAAAAATAATTTTATGCAAAATAAAATTTATTTATAATATTTGATTTAACTTAATTTACTTTTTAAAGATAAAATAAATACATATTATATTCAATAAATTATTTAATTTTTATTAAAATTATGAAAAATTGTTTTTATTAATTTTCAATAAACAATTTCAGCTAAGATACTATATATGCTATTAAAAATTTAAAATCTATTATTGAATTTATGTAAATATAGCACTCACATAATAGTTTTTATATTTGTTTTAGTAAATAATTTATTAAAAAAAAGAATAATTTTAATCCATTGACCTACCTAAACGTAATTAATTAATATATTTAGAATATTTAATTTAATTTATCATAAAATTTATATAAACAATTTAATATAATCGTGCTTTGTATAAATTTATTTTAAAATTATTAAACAAGCCAAGTGTTATAATCAATAAATATATTATCAGATATATAATTGTATTATAATCGAAATAAATAATTTTTTTTCATAATATGCAATATTAAATTGAATAATAAACAATATTTTTTAAATAATTTTTGTATATCAATTCATTTTGGTAATTTATTTTCTTCTCTTTCATTCACTCTATTTTTTGTTTTTATCGTTTTCATAATTTAATACCATTAGTTTTAATTTTCAATTTTTTTTATAAAATAAAAAATTTTAAAAATTAAAAGAATTGATAAATAAGATACTTTTTGTTTAAACTAGAATTGAATGGAATTAAAAAACAAAGTACACTATCAAAAAGGGTAGGTTTCAATTAGTATTCCTCACCTCTAAATTATATTGTATCTACAAAACATATTTGTCAAATAGGTTTAAAGTTTGTTATTTATATTAAATTAGATTTTTTTTTGAGATTCATAATAATTTTTATTTTACAGTAAATTTTGTATAATAACATATTTATCTTCTCTCTAATCCTAATTGACTTATTAACAAACAAATATATATCTCTAATTTGTTTATTCTTTATAATTAAAACTCTGCTTTATTTATTTTTATTTTTTTTGAATTTATTTATATTAGGTATTAATTTATGTTTAAAATTTTTAAATATATTATTTTGATTATAAACAATAAATAAATCAGTAGTATATTTATTTTTTAGTTAGTCAATTTAGAATTAGAAGAAAAGTAAATATGACATTTTACAAATTTTATTATGAAATAAAATTATCACAAATCTCAAAGAATATATCTAATAAAGCTCCTTTTTTTTAAAAAAAAAGAAATCTTAAACTTTAATATTATTTTATTAATTGCATCCTTTAGCAATCATATTGTAAATTTAGTCTTTTTAATAATCTTATGGCTAATTTTACTTTTTAATCTTATTATTAAACATTTTACTGAAAAGGCATCTTGAGAGAGAGAGAGAGAGAGGGACTAAAGTTTAAATAATATTGCTTGATTTTAAAGAGGAGATTTATTGAATTTTTTTATAACAAAAGATGGGTAAAAAATTCAAATGAAATTTTATTGCTTTTACGAAGAGTATTGAATTAAATGAAGATATTGAAAATTTGATAAATGAAGATATTAAAGAATTTGGTAAATAAAGATGTCATCGTAATTATTTTACAAATGCATAAGTTGAATATAATAATTTTCTTTTTATTCATTTAAATTGATAAGTCGTATTGTCTTTTTAGTCAACCTCTATTAAACAACAATAAGAATAAGAAGTATATTTGCTTTAAAAAAATTGCAAATCAGAAGAAAATAAATATATTCTATTACAGCTGGTTGATTTTAAAATAAATATGCATTTATTAAATAAATATACAAATAATACGATTTATTTATAAGTGTTACTTAAAAAATATTATATATTTAAGAACTTGAATACAATACATTGAATTCATTTTTACGTTCATTTTTTTAATAAAAAACTTAATTTTTGTGTTAAAATTTTTAAATTTTTCAAAAATACATTTCAAATTTCACATATTAATAATAATAATAATATGAAAAAAAAATTCTATTCAAGAGGATCATCTTTTTTTTTGGTAATTTTTAAATTTTTTATTACAATTTTTAACTTATGAAAATATAACAAAAGTTTGTAATTGTAACAGATATTACAACGTAGGTTGAGATAAAAAAATAAAAAATAAATAAGGTATAGTACAACGAAATGCACCACAGGCTTGCCCTTAGTTAAATAAATAGGTTGATGTTAATGGCGTAAAATAAAATGAAAGATGACAATGACAAACAGGTGATCACTTGGGTCAAAATTCAGGCATAACAGCAAAGAAAACAGTGGTCTTCGAAAGTTTTGGTTCTTGTCTATGGCTTCATACACTGAACCTTCAACCAAAAATATTAGACAACACGATCAATGCGGCAGCCTTATTATTATTATTGTTGTCTTCATGTAATTGCGTTTGCATGCATGTACAATGAACCTTCAAACACATATCATCAGACAATCAGATCAGCGAGGAAAACACAATGCACACAATATGTTTGATGATTTGGGTATCTTTCTTTTTCCCTTTTAAAGTTATGTGTACATAAATTTTTCCCTGTAAACTTTGACATAAATACTTGGTTAATGGCGCCTTTTAACAGTATCAAGTTTTTTATTTTTAAATTTGTTGATTTCTTTCAAATTTCATTATAATTCTATAAATGTTATTGACTAAAATTTTATATTATTATTATTATTAATTAAATTAGCATTCAAATATTAAAAATAGATAATATTTAATATTTTTAATCTGGTCAATAAGATTAAAATTTAGTCTGACTTCGTTAGTGTACTATCATAAGCACCCAATGTTGATTTTGGACCTCACTGTATTCTCCCTCCCATCACGTGCAGGAATGGACGAATTCTTTGCGTCTCCGCCACTATTAAATTTAAATTTCACCAAACGAAGTCCTCGTTCTCATTACGTAATAACGGAGACGAACCGACACCATTCCATTCCAGCTGTTCTCCACTTTCTTATATTTTATCGTACACCTTCCTTAAAATTTATAATAACTTTATTTTTTAATAATTTTTTATAAATAAATTTATTTATATTTTAATCATAAATTAATAATTAAAATTAAATATATATAATTTATTTATTTATTATAAATAAAATATTAATTTGTGATTCTTGTATAAATTTTTAAAATTTTTTAAAATAATATTTTATAAAATAAATAAAATAATACTTTATTAAAATAATTATATAATATTAATTATTTAATAAATTAATAAATAATAAATTTTTTTATATATTTTTTATTTTTATATTAAAAAATAATTTATTTATTTATAATATATAAATATATTATTTTTATTAAAGTAAATTATATACTCTTATATTTTCCCCGATTAGCTTTAATACTTCAATTTATTATATGGGCCTTGGCTGGACTCCTAGTGTAGATACAAATTCTCAATGAATTGGCACGTGAATATAACAACACAAATAATTAATAAAATTATTTAAAAATTAAAATAAGAATAAAAATAGTTATATAACATCAAATTTAATAATATATGGTAATTTTAATAAATTAAAAAAAATAAAATTCTATACTCAATATGTCGTGATATGAATTTAATAAATTTATAGATTTTATTGAATCGACGTTTTACAAATTATACTCTGCATAAATGTAAATAAATTTGAGTTTTATGGATGGAACAAACACAAATTGTATCAAATATGTAAATGTTCATTGAATCTGAAGCTGTAAAGTGTAAGCCACTTATTTGATTTTTCTTTCTTTTATTTTCCAAATTTTGCAAGACAGAAGTTTGGCCAAAGCAGAGCTTGTGTTGTCTCCCAGAATTACTGACTACCAATTTGACCCGGCTGCCCCTCGTGACTGGGAAAGTAAAATATAGGCCAAAACAAAGCAGAGCACGTGATTATGGCCTATATTTAAAGTGTCATTAATTATTTTATTCTATTATAAAATTGTTAAATATAATTCAATTTAAAAACGTAACAGAATTAGCACGTGTTAAAATTATTTGTCGGGAGTTAAAATTTATTACTATGCGGAAGCATGAGTTTGTAAATAACAAGATCAAAACATACAACATGTCTTCAATCATAATTATTTTGGTAGTAATTTTATTATTATTATTAATTATATTAATTTTTATAAAAATATTTTTCTAATTTATATTTTTATAGTGATTAATGCGAAAGATCTTTAAAATTAAAAGATGTTTTCTCATTTTTACTTTTTTTCCGTACAAAATGTGTGGTTAGAAAACTCTATTATTAGCCTTAAAATAAGAAAGTTGTTCGCTACAAACCACAACAAGTGTTCTTAAAATAACAATAATAATAATAATAATAATTATTATTATTATTATAAAAAAATTAATAAAAAATAAATTAATAAATTTTATTGACATTTCTTAAAAAAAACAATAAATCTCTAAAAGAGATTTCTATATAGACGAATAATACTAATATTAAAGATATAAATTATTTTTATATAAATTAATACAATAAAATTATATTATATATATAATCGTGAGATTCATAAATATTACAAGAGCATTAATTAATTAAAAAGGTATTATTAAAAGCTTGTAATATTTATAATGATGCTCGTTATTTTATTTAACTGTCAATAACGGTGCTCTTTAAGAACTAATTATTACAATTAAACTTTTAAATTTTTTTAACTTTAATGGAGTCATTCTATAAGGTTTCTTAGAAATAAGATCTATACAAAGAATCAAATTAATAGTAAATTCAATCTTTTTGTCTAATAGCAAACTAATAAGATCTTTGAAAATACTTTTAAAAACTCATTCGCTACATAAATTTTTACTTCAATGACTTGGGTACTCAACAACATTAGCCAAATATGCATAACAACCCCTTTTTTAACAATTTACTAATAGTAACGGCTGATATTACACAAGATTGAACAGGTCATCGCTTTCCGAAGAAAGTGATGTGAGATTCATTTGATATTTTAAATGTCACTTCATCCAAAAACAATCAACTGTAAGACAATAACTGTGGAGCCAATCCATCCCTAGTATCACATGGACAGCGCTGATATCCAAAGAAATTGAATTTATCTTCATATCACAGCTTCAAACGAATTTTTCAATTTGAATTGTACAAGAATGAATTTTTGGGTACGTAGATTTATTGGAACATATTCAGGGACAAGGGTTCACGTCATTGTAGTGCATGTGCGTGTTCCTCGATTAATCGTTTTCTGGAGTTGGACTGTGCATGTGCGGGTTCACGCCATGGCATTCAATGTGCTTATTAGGGCTTTGCATTCATGTTTTATGTCTGTTGGTAAGATTTAAAATGGAACATGGATGTTTATGTTAAAACTGCTCGGAAGGTCATGCCAACAGATTTTTTTCTACCTTTTTTCGCTGAGCAAAATACAATCAATTCTAAAGCAGACCCTTGTGATCCCGTTAGGTTGCCCAACTAGGGTGAATGCTTTTATCTCTGCAATTTGGAACCTTAAGAACCGATTCATCAAAAATTCTGGGTGAAGCAATCCCAAAAAACCCGAAGGATCCGGTAGTCATGTTCACGGCACAAATATAGTCGGTAAAATTTGTCTGTTTTGTCCCACTTCAACGGTTTCATATTTTACTTGAGAGCCCCACGCACACCAGCGGCTTGCTTGAAATGCTTAACATTCTTTTGTATGCTCTTGCATATTTATGGATACACACATGATTTACAAATGATAAGTAAACTCAAGTACATGCTCAAATTTCTGTGTTCATAAACACTGTCTAATTGCTTTTGGTTTCCTTACACACTGTCCTTTGTTATCCAGTACTACATGACTCACAGCAGATGTTGCCTAAGATTAGAAGAATCGCTCAAATTTGAGCATGGCCTTCAGTAATTACAAGCTTTTTAATCATGTAATTGCCACAAGCATCATAGGGTCAGAAAATTTAACAAGATTTTAATGGCGACTCACTAGCTGTTAGTCATGATCTTCATAAATTGTAATATTGGCATTCTGGATCCGGAACCATTTATTATTGCTTCATTGTCTACTTACCATCTGCATCGGTTTTACCTGATGCCTTGCTCAACTTGCTTGCTGGGAAGTGCAGTCTAGTTATCAGAGGACGTGGTGCCCGTGTTTTACGGTCAAATCCCCTCACGCAAACATATCCTGCAAATCATTTTCAGCCAGGTTTGAGTGGGAAGGCGATAATATGACAACAGAGGGTTAATTAAAAATTACTCTCAGAACATAACATTTGTAAGGTCTATCCATCAAAGAAAAAAAAGGAGAATTCAATGTTATGTTTATTAACTTGCTAGTTTTCAGGATTTGAGTTTTAGGTTCAATGTTAGTACTTCTTTCTATACTAAGACCAACTTTGGTCCAAGATCCATGTGTATTTAATATAAGTGGCCAAAGTTTCTGGGTTAGGATGAAGAAAATTGGGCAATCTCACTCATTCATTCCCACACTTGTGCAAACACACAGGCACGGATATAAAAAAATACTGGACTAGTCCTTGAAGCTTACACCGATGTGGATTATGCAGGCTCACCAGTTGACAAGAGATCCATGATAGGTTATTACACTTTTTTTTGGAGGCAATCTCAGGACATGGAGAAGAATGAATCAACATGCTGTGGCCAGATCAAGTGTAGAGGCAGAATTTAGGGCGATGGCTCAAGGAGTACGTGCATGATTATGGCTTAAGATAATCTTAGAAGACCTAAGGATCAAATGGGTAGGACCAATGAAACTGTGTTGTGACAACAAGTCTGTTATCAACATTGCTCACAATCCTGTTCAACAGGACAGAACAAAGCACATTGAAATTGATAGACGCTTTATAAAAGAGAAGTTAGACAATGGATCAATCTGTGCTCCATGTGTCTTAATTAACAACCAACTTACAGATGTGCATGCCAAGGGACTTAGTGACAAGGCCTTTCAAAGACTTATGCTCAAGCTGGTAATGAAAGATGTATATTCACCACCTTAAGGGGGAGTATTTGTAGTGTGGGGCTATGGTATCTATCTAGATATTTCAGGGCCCTGTTTCTTGTAGATTCACCAAGGTATTGATAACAACTAGATTGTTAGTGCTAAAAGTTTTTTTTATCAGAGTTTAAAATGACAAAGTTAAAGAACCTGATCACATACCTCTCCAGAAGCAATGCTGAATGCCTTCTGTTGTTAAACCTGACAAGCCAAAAACCAAGGTTCAATGACATTGTCTTACCTCAAATCAGTTATCAGATCCATCTTCTTCTACAATTTTTACCTCTAAATATTGATGGTATAGATGTTCCAAAATAGACAGTCCGCCTTGGTAGGTTCCATATCCACTCTCTAGGAACATTAATGGGCTTCAAACTAGAATCATGGTCAGCAAATACCTGTGTTGAAATGATATATGTGGTCAAGGATGAGTATAAGTTGTGCAAAGCATTGTGATAGTGTTGGAGTAGAATTTACCTCATTGACCTGGAAATATGTGCCATTGAGGGGAAAGCTCCCTCTCATTGCTGTTCGACATGGTATCTGTTCATAAAAGTAACTAGCATCAGTAAGCACTATTCTTCAGAACAGTCATAGATAGCTATAAAACACACAAGCTCACCAAAAGTGTTCCTCTAACAATCTGGGACTGTGATTCTCGAACACTGTTGCATGAAAAACATGTCTTCTTGTCACACAATTTTCCTTGTTCTTGAGAAGTGCAACTTCTTTCAGGTGGTTGAATTGAATTTGCTGTTTCACCTGAAGTGAGTATTTATGTCATGCAATTGCTGGAATTAGCAAGATTCTTATCTATTGCAAAGAAACATATCAATTGAGCAGCCATGTCTGAAACATTTTTCTACTTTGCCAAATCATCTTGTCTCCAGCTGTCAAAAAATGATTTGCTGTACTTAGATTGTTAAGTGTACCTGGTGTCCATATGGCAAGAAGGTATCTTCCTGGATCATCAGGTTCTCGTTTATCCAACTGCAATTTGAGGAAGAGCAATTAGTAGGAAAAAAAAACTGGAAACAGAATATTCCTGTCTACTAGATGCAAAAAGAACTTACCCCTTCCAAAAGAGGGTGTGAATCAGGAAGTTCGTACCTGCAGTATGGTTAAGAATGAACTGTTGTTAATCACAAGTATGCTTCCTTTTTCAAGTTTAATAGATATGATATTCGTTGTGGCACGTTTGTTTTTAGTATGCAATGATGTCACCTTTTATTCAAAATCAATTTGTTTCATTCTTTAGCTGCTCTGCTATTCTCAGCCATGTTTGATATTTAATTCTTAAAAATTATGTAGATTATTTCTGGATGACTGTTGATTTCTAATTTTATAAGTTCAGTTTTTTTGTAATTAATCCAGTGGACATCACCTTTATTTTTTTAGCTAGCCAAAGCACAATTGCATCTATTTGGAACTGATCAGTATAAATTTTTCTTCATTCTTTTCAATAGTTTGATTGAGTATTTAGAAGCCCAGGATAATTGTCTACTTACACTAGGTGCTCGGTTCGCAGACGACTCACATTCTTAAGCTTTGGTGTAGGGATAGATGCAACTTCTGCTGTTAAAGCAACTAAAGCCTTGGACATGTCACCTTCTTGGAGTTCCAAGTTCTCTTGCACATAATTCTGTAAGGTCTGACTGAACTCTTTCATGTTCAGCGTGATAGTAGGAATTTCATCAGGATCGTCATAGAATGTATCCTCGATATCATTTTCTGATACTTGTATGCACTCTGGTTCTGGTGTCGCTGGTTCTTCAATTTTAGGCTCACAGTTGTTGACTACAGTTTCTGCTTCTGATTGCTGATGTCCAACTGATAGTTCGGTTGCTTGGGGTAAAGGCAGAGGTAATTGACTGATCACCACATCTGGGTTTTGGTCAGTTTCATTTTGTTTTGCATGCACCATAGCTTTTTCCACCGTCCCTGGCAGGGCAAGCCTTGAGCTGCATTAAAAATGGTTTTAAGTCAACTTATCCAATGTTAGCGTTTGTATGTCTTATTGGATGACACTTCCTGGCAGGTTTACAATTCCTGCATTAACTATAAGTAATAGTTTGAAAATAAGAAGTTTGTAACCTTATCTATGAACCCAGTTTTCCTCGTTAGCTGGAATTTTCTTTAACCTATATGTAACAACTTGTCATCTATAGATTACCTCATTAAATTAGGAGGGTTATGGTTGTTGTTGGACACATCAATGTGATTGAAACTTTTTCAGATCTACATATGCAAATAACATTAGGTTCTAAAACTAGGAATTCGAGTAAGTAATGGTCCAACCTTGCAAATGCACTAGCAAAGTGCCTGCATTCTCCTCTCATTGGACATGCGTTGCAATTTGGTTTGCTTTTTGTGCAGAAGACCTGCATAAGGCACAAGAATATTGTCCTCTTAGCCATAGCTTGTTCTTGATCACCAAGGATAAATACTTCAAATTCATTATGCATGTATACAACGCACCTTTCCAAATGTTATCATCTGATAATGCAGCTCATACCTATTAGTAAGCAGTTCAACATATTAGTTACCCTCAACACTAAGAATATCTGTTTCTTTTTTAATTTCCTTGCTAATTTGTACACAGAATAAATAAATCTCGCTCGGAGTCATAATAACAAGTATGAAGTGGAATTTGACTTTACAGTGTTCTTTGGTCAAGTTTGCACAGTCGGGGCCATAGATACTTTTGAATGGATTCCAGCACTGGATACCTATGCAGAGACAAGAATATTAGTAATTCTGTTGTGAATATCAATAATATACATATTTCTGTTTATACTTGATACTCACAGCTCCAAAAGATGCAACTGAAGTGACTCAGGCAGTGGCTGAAGTGGCACCCATCCAAGTCTTACTGCTATGCGTCCAACATTTGTGTCAACCTAGTATTAAATCATATAAAATTGAGATCTGGTTTATCTATTCCAAATATTTTTGCAGTGTATTCTTTAACTTACTGGAAAAGCAAGATGGTGAAGTGTCAGAAGTCGGACACACTCCACACTTTTCAAACCCAGTCCCCGAATGCTTAGTAGATACTCTCTACATGAACAAGTAGAATTTAGTAACTTATATTTTAAATTCGTATTAGTTTGCCTAGCATGTTCAGTACATAATAAATTTCTGTCGTATTCATATGAGTTACAAATACTGAAGCAAATTTATTTTTATTATATTTTGAGGAAGAAGTTAGAATTTGTATCCTGGGACTTACTTTGCTTTGTCTGGCGGAACTTCCCTCAGCCATTCCAGATCAATGCTTCCATGGTCTCTAACTAGTCGGTTAAGGAAATCCTACATGGATGTTTCCATTAAAATTTACTTGATCTGAAGATATTTCTATCTCTTGTTAATACATTTATGTATTTGAGATTTTTCTTATGCGATTTTGTTCTTGTACCTTTATTCGTTCAGCAAGCATGTTGTTCATTCCCCTTTCCTTGATAGTGTTGGCAATATTGTTAACATCAGCACATCTTACAGCTTCCCAATCCAATGAGTCCATGGTGTTTTCTGGTCTTTCTTTCTTCCTTCCATTTGGCTCCACCTGCTTCCTTAAACTATCCCAGTCGAAGTCATTCAGTTTCTCCTTTTGACCCTTCTACCCTTTGGTTTTGCTGCAGCATCATTAATTTCATGAAGTTCCTTGCTGAATGAGTCATCATGCTTATTCCAATCTGATACTGATGTTTTCTGGCTAGTGTTTTCTAGATTATCAAATGCATTTCTGCTTTCTATAGCATCAATAGTTTCTCTGCAAAGTTTCAACGACTGCAGATGTTGCTGCAATTCACTATTTTGCACGTGAGCCAGTGATTCCATTGCAAATCTAGATTCTCCAAATAATTCACTTTGATGCTGTGCAGTTATATTCTTGTCTTCTCGCATTATATTGCTTGATTGCTTATTTTCACATCCTGGTGCTTCTAGAACAGACACAGTCAGCTTAGTTGCATCTGTAGTTTGACTTGCAAATTTTGGTGTTAAAGCGATTTGGTCTGTTGCAGTGGCTTTGCCATTGTTCTCAGAAATGCCAGAAGATCTTGTTTCTTCTCTGAACATCTCATTGCATTCAACTTCCACTGCTACATCTTTAGTAAGACATGGATGGAAACTACAGGGTGAGAGACTTGATTCTTGTAGAAAATCTTTGGGACTACCCAAATCTTCAACCTTCTCACTTTGGGCATCATTCTGCATGGTATGGAACTGGTTTTGTTTATCATTTAAGATTTCATCAGATGGCTTAGTACCATTTCTGTGAATGTAAACTTCATGTAGCATGGTTGATCCTACCATCTGTAAGAGCTCCACAAAAGAATTAGAAGCACTGAAGCTGTTGATTATAGATCCATTAGTCATGTCCCCTGCCTCAGCATTGCCACTGGAGCTTGATCTGGTTCTATCTGCATATTGAACAGTTGAAGAGTCCACGGAATTTTGGGATGAAAGTACAACAGCGTATGTTTCTGGACCACTTTCACAACAATTCATCAACTTGCATTTTGACTCATTCATTGAACTAACAGTGCCTGTATTGCTTTCCAAGGAATCATTGCTGCTGACCTCCTCTTTCTCTTCATTTTGCTTGGTACTGTGGAGGGCCATTGAACTCTGGTCAAGATCAGGTTGAAGTGACATCTTCTCATTCCATTCTATTTTGTCTTCTGGATCCAATATGTAAACTACTGGTACTTCAACAACCAAGCTAGTCCCTTCTTCAACATGTGGTTTCTGGTTTTTTAAGTCAAGGGGAAAAGTCGCTGCCAGTGACATATACGCAGAACTGCAACAAACAAATAGACAAAGTAAGAGGATTCCTAGTTGTATTAGATTCTCTAAGACTAGGTAAATATCTTAGAGACTTTAGTTCACCTTGAAAGATGGTCTGAAACATTCTGAGTGAGAAAGACTCCAACCACTGAGTCCACAACCGATCCCTTCCATTGAGAGAAGCGTCTATCGCCTGTGGAAATGGCATTTGTTGGTATGACATGCACTTGTAACTAAATTGATTGGGTGAAAAAAAAAGAAAAAGAGATAGAGAAAAGCATTTTAAATAAAACAGAGCATCTAAAGTCAGAAGTCTGTGGATTAAAGCTTCCTGAAGTTCTTGATTTGTACACATTGATTCACGAATTTTGTGGAAAAAGTAAAATTTTTTAAAGTTATTTTCATTAAATATTTTGATTTTGCCTAAAGTGGGGGTTCCATTTGTCAGTCTATTTATATACTTGGTTAGGGTGTCCATTTCAGTAATAACTGGTTTCTGCCTGTCTTTTAAGTTATAAGTACATGGGAGCACTATGTCCTTTCCATTGAGATGCTTATCAGCTAAGGGCTAATTGTTCAGAAAGGAAACTATGCAGATGGTTTGCCTGCTTTTGGTTTTTACTCTTGAATTTTATAGTTACTATTCCCTTGCTAATGGACATAGTATTTTAGTGACAGTAGAATGATGTTGTTTTGGCTCTAGAATGGCCTTTGAAATTTTTTGGTTTGGATTTATCAAGTTCTTAAACAAATTCAGAATTTAGTAATACATATGCAATTACTAGAAATTGCCATTATGTAGTAAATATTGAGAAACTCGGGTTGGTAGGAGTTGAATTCCTTATTGGCATTAATGAATTTGATTGGCAACACAAAGTTACTAAAGGGTGACCAGGTGATTGGCTAGATGCTATGTCGTGTAAATTAGAAGAAAGTCTATCATCCTCCCTTTCTATATATAATGGGTGATCAAGATATATATGCCAAGAGTCAATAGTCTTTTGTTTGTTGATAACATGTACAGTCCACATTTCCAAATAAGTGTTAGGAACTGACACCAGTCTAAGGTCTAATAAAGGCAGATATCAGAGAAAAGAATGGCTACCTTGCACAAGATGCATGCGGGCTATAAATGAGTCAACACGACCATTCAACACTCTCCGTTCTTCTTCCCACCATTTTGCGTTCTCTTCATTTGTTCCATCAATGCCTTCACTGTTGATGTCTTGTAAAAGAAGCTTCCATACTCTATTAGTTTCTTCATCCAGCTCTACTTTAGGCCGTGGACGCCCTTTTTTGATGAGATCAAAAGAGCCCTGAAATGGTACTAGTCTGCCATCTCTGCTATAAAGAGCAAGTGCATTATGCTCTTGATTCACCGTATAGTAAGGGACAAGTGCGTTCTGCTCTTGATATGTGATGCAGCTACTTTCTCTATTGATGTCTAGATTCTTTAATTGCTCAATGATTGTGTCAATATGAAACATCTGTTTCCATGTTAGATCTGAAAGAGTACCTACATCAAATGGCTTATATGTAAATTACAAAGAACACATTGGCAAAATAGATGGGTAAATCAATAACATGGTGACAATTAGCTGGCCAAAAATGATTTTCTTCTTCACCTGCATAAGAGTAAGTTAATGCTTGCATTACTTACCCAATGAGTCGGAAGAGAACTGTTGGTGATTGTTTAAGATGATTTTTTGTTGCTTTTGTGCTCCATTTGTATTGGAGGATGTTGAGCCGAGAAGAATGTTTCTTTTCTTAGTACGCTTCTTTCTGGCTAAAGTCTCATGCTTCTCTGCTACCAACGCTTCAATACATGTTTGAGGTCTCCATGAATTCTCAGCCTGATGTTTACCACCATCCCATGGTCCTTGGCTGCCCGGGTAAGTTTGTTGCGTCTTGCACTCTACAATTCTAGTCAATGAAGCCAAGTCCCGAACCCGAGTAAGGCCTCTGGATCTCTTTTTTGTCAGCCTCTCTATTGGACTTAAAGCCAGTGTACCCTCAAGAATTTTCTGTTTATGTTGAATACCTGATGAAGTAGAATCTACCCTGCTATCGCCTTGAAAGCATGTTGGTTCCAGTGTTATATTTTTTGCAGCGGTCACAGAGGATGACGTGCTAGAGGTACTGGAATTTTGCCCCTTCTCTGTTCTCTTTTTCTTGTAAATGTTTGGAAAATGTGGTCCAGTTATCTGGCATTCTTGTAAAGTATGGTATTGAATACCAATCAGATTTGAACTGCCAGTTTCTGCTTGTTTGATAGCATCAGAATAATTTCTCTTCAATCCCCATGCTTGTCCTTGCTTGCTTGAGAGTGAGAAAGTGCTGAATTTGGAATCATTTGGGCTTCTTGGTGATGATCGATTTTCGATATCCAACAGGATTTTTTTAGCATGTTCCTCCCCATCATCAAAAGTCACTTTACCTTTACATTCTGCGTCATTCTCTTGTCTCGAATCATTATTCCATTTTTGCCTTCGGGGATTAGTCTTTGTAGGAAATGGTGTTCTTGGTGCTTGTTCTTCAGGCAATGATATATAATCTTTTATAAGTTGGTTCACCGAGCGAGGGAGGTCATAGGCAATGCCTGCTTGTGTACCTTCTACAATTTCAATCACTTTACCAAGTTGCTTGATTGATTTTGATTGACTTCCTTTTCTATATCTGTCCATTGTCTGTGACTCTGACTGCAAATCAACACTTGACTTGCTTGTGGAGTTTTCTTCTCTAGGTTGTCCTTCTATGTCAAAGTTTAAGGTCCTTCTACAAGATTTCTTGGCAGGCTCAAGTATTTTCAGATCATAGGACTCTCCAGCTGCTTCTACTGGGGTAGATGTCATCTCTTTGTTGATTCCCTTCTTTGGCACATACTTCCTCTTACTTGTTCGATTTTCTTTGGAACGATTAAGCTGTGTGGTCACTGACTTTGGAGTCACAACTTCAATTCCTTTCCCAAGCTGCACCGTTAATTTTGACAGTGAAAAGTCCTTTGCCTGTGATTCTGAAACTGAATCAAAAGTTGAGTTGCATATGAAGTTTTCATCTCTAGGCTGTTTTGTTATGTCAAAATTCCAGGTTGTAAATGTTTCCTTGTTAGGCTCCAGGGTCTTCATATCAATGGTTGCTGCAGCTACTTCTCTTGGGGAAGACTTCTCTTTGTTAATTCCCTTTTTCCGTACATACCTCCTCTTGCCTGTTGAATTTTCTTTTGGACCAGCAGGCTTTGAAGTCATCAGTTCAGTTCCTTCATAAATCTGCACACCTGAGTTTTCATCTCTAGTCAGTCTTATGTCAAAATTTAAGGTCTTTCTGCATGAATCCATGGTAGGCTCAGGTGTTTTCAGATTAAAGGATTCCCCGGCTGCTTCTGCTGGGGAAGATGTGAAATCTTCAAAGACTCCCTTCTTCCGCACATACTTCCGCTTACTAGTTGGATTTTCTTTGGAAGCAGTAGTCTTTGGAGTCTCAGCATTGGCTTCTTTAGCCACCTTTGGCCGATGCTTTTTCCTTCTTGGTTTCTGCTGAGGGGTTTTATTTAAGTCAACACCACGTTTGCCTCCTTTTTCAGCTTTGTGATTTTCCTTAATCTGTCTGGAAACAGCTGAAACCAATGCATCTGTAACAGGCTCTGAGAGTTGATAGTTGTGCTGGATTCCATTGGAATCAACCCTTTCCCCAGAAATTTTGTTATTCTGTTCCTCTCTTTCCTGGTTTGTTCTATCATCTGTGCATGCATTTTCTAATCCAGAAAATTGTTTGGCTTTTAGTCTCATGGATTTATCCGGTGTAATGGGAGCAAACTCAGAGGTAATCATATCAGAGGCTCCATTTTGCATTGTTCCAAGATGGAAATTTAGATCATTGGAATGCAGGTGAGAAACGGAAACTTCATCTGTACATTAACATTTCTACATGTGAGACCAATAATTTAATGGAAAGCTACAAAATTTTTTAAGCTCTCAAGTGCAATATTCACTGGAAAATTGTTTTTGTTAAATATGAACAAATCATTTTCTGATTCAACTTTGTGCTTGAACTAACAAATGTATGGGAAATGACGATTGAAAGGTGCCTGTCAGTGGGATACAACCGATAAGGTTAAAATTTGATACTGATTTCTGTGCTGAGTCTTGTGTTAATTATCCCTATTGTCTGTCAAATGCTTTTGGCCTATAAGATGGTCTTCATCTATCAATTCTTGCATATAGTTGCTTTAATTGAAACCTCTACCCTTTTGCATGTGGGATGTAGTGTTTGCATGAAACCCTTTTCTACCGAAGATAAAGCTATTTTTATATAAGAAGTAATCAAATGCAAAACATGGTGCGAGGCTGCATTAGCAAGAAATGGTCTTTTAGTGAGTCTCTGATTGAGAGATGGCGTTTCTTGAGCAAGAAATGAATGCCAATATGAGTAAGAGAATAAGAAGTGGGAAAGAAGGGACCTGTTAGCGCGCCATCATTTCTTTGCGAGGCTGCAATATTAGCAAGGGCTAAGAGACTTGCAAAGGGCACATTTCTCCATTCAGCCAAGGGATCCATGGCAATCTCTCTGCATGCTTCAGCATTGCCACAGTTAACTCTTATTTTTCCGGATGAGCTTACTTCCCCATCGGCAACACGTCCGTTCATATCTGCACAATTGGCCGAGTTGAAACATATAAACTTGCTATTAGGTTGAGAATATTGGTTGTAAACAGAAGAAAAACACTCCGATCCCAGCCAGTTTGTTTGTTGCGTTTGGTTGGCTTCCCTATTTACATAGATCGGCAGCGGTTTCGGAACAATTGGCCAAAAAGGGGCTGCCGGCGTCCATGAACCCTGACTTTCACACTCCTTCCCGCTTGGCGTGCCAGTATCCATTTCTTGGCTGTATAATCCTGTCAAAATATAAACTTCTCTTCTCTCCCTGCCCAGGCTTTTCCTAGCAGAAACTGCCTTTGCATTGCATGCCGAAGTTCACTCCCTGTATCAAGAGCCAATTCTGCTGTAAACTGCTGACCATATGACAATTTCTTGGTTTCTCAACTCCATTCTACAAGTTTCCTGCTAAAACCCAAAAAATTTCTGGTTTGCAAGAAAAAAATGCATAAAAAACCGGCAGAGAACAGTACTTTTGTTTGAGCTAAAACATCAAATTCCAGTCTACTTGATTGCTTTCTAATGCGCAAAAAATAACTCAATAATCTAATGGATCTCTTACCCTGAACTCAGCTGCTCTATCATATTAGACTCTGACACAAGGAAAAATTACAAAGTTCAATTTTTCATTTTCTTTTTCCAGGGAAAAAAATAAAATTATAAAATTGCCGCAACTGATGTAAATTTATTTGTCGCTGGTAAAAGATAGCAAAAACAGAATACAAGAAAATCCCTGCTGATCCCCTCAATATTCTCCTCATATAATGCCACTTTAATCTCTTCTGTTTCTACAAAATTTTAACAGAAAAAATAGAATGATCCGATTAATAATTAATAAAAATTAAAGCATCCTATTTACCGAGGAGCCAGGTCAATGCCGGAGATCTGGTTCTGGCAGTTGCAAAGCCAGAAGTAAGTGAAAACACCGTAAGCTATTGGAAGTGCAGGTAAAAAAAAATGCAAAGACCTGTGATAACTCCTTTGAAATGATAACTCCTTTTCCCGGTAAAGAAGTTTGCTTTATTCCATTAATATTTTATAATTGTAATGTATTTTAATATATTTTCTTATTTATTAATTATAAATATTTAGTAAGTATATTAATATATTTTGTCTTACTCAGTATTATCTGTATAATATTATATGTATGATTTATTAAATTATGTTTGTGAGAATACAGGGAATAGGGGCAAAATCGTCCAATAGAAAAGGCCAATGACCAGAGCCTGTGAAGTGTCGAGAGAGGACCCAAACACGTGCCCCAACTGACAAACAAGGAAGCTTGCGTGGCGGTACCAACATAACATTTGGCAAGTGAGAGCATGTCAAAAGTCAATTTTGGGGTTGGTTTGACGCCGTCAGGTGCTCTATTAGGAGTGGGCGATGTGATCGAGAACACTGCTTTCTCCATTTTTTATTTTCGTTTGTCGTTAGTTCCCAGTATGTATTTACAGGGTTTGCATTAACGCCGTTAGTGGTTAAGGTGCAAATCTGCAATGATACGCGATTTACTATTTATGGGTTGGTGATATTAATGTGATTTGTTGGCAGGAATTTGTGATAATCACTACAAGTGAAACGTTAAAGCTTCTAGAAAGAAAATTTTAAACATTTCTATATAAAAGATACAAAAAAATATATATATATATATATATATATATATTTTTTAATTTTAGGTAATAATAAAAAAATTCTTTTCTAAATTTTTTTAAATATATATTATGTATGTTTGTAATTGAAATCTATAGTCTTCTATTTTTGTATAATATTTTATAATTAACAAAAATACATTTAAAAATTTATTATTTAAAAAAATTATTTACATGTATAATTTTAAATAATATAAAATATTTTGATCATAATTAAATAAAATTTATAAATATTTTTAAATAAAAACACTTTTTATAATAACGAATCGTAACTGAAATTTGAAACTTTCGTCTTTGCGGGAGACGGACAAAATGAAAGGAGTCAAGGTACATGGCCCCACCTAATATCGATTTATTACAACAAGAATTTAGGCATTATTAAAGTTGGCCTTTCCTTCTAGTACTTAGCAGTGTAGCTGGTCTCGTATTGAAAAAATATTGGTCGAGTAATCGTTCAACTCGCATCTGAATTTTGTAAAGTCAATCGCATCCTCATTTCATTATCCGTTACTTTGACCGTGGTCACGTGTACTTCACCGCGGCCACGGCATGTGACTCTCGATTTTGGGGGAATCTTTATCTTATCTCTTCTGGCGTTTCCATGACCGTTTCGTTTGGGAGCCGGGATACACTTACCAAAACAATGATGTATGTTTCATGCTGCCAGCACAGCGCTTGAGACGTGTACAAGTACGGAAATAACTTTTTTGCTTGGTTGCTCGTCTTATTGGATAATGTTCAAACTGACATCCAACTTTGCCTGCTCACCAGTTGCTCTTCTCCATTTTTGCTGGCAGCCCCGTCCCTACCAAAACGGTGCGCACTATAGTGCTACTATTCATTTGCGTTAGGAACGCAAAAAGCTTGGGATTTAGGGTTGTACCAAAATAAAATTTATGAAAATTAAAATTCATTGAATAAAAGCTCATCTCACAATCCATACAGTAAGGGGGTTCGTATTGATAAAGTAGTACACCATCACGCCATCGGAGTTAGTTTGGCATGTGCCCCTCCTACTATGATTCAATAACAAACAAATACCATAAAAATGCCTTTTTATATTGATTAAATTATTTTTTTTAACAAATATTAGAAATTAATACAAAAATACTAATTTATACGCTTTTGATTTATTATTGAGAAATAAATAAAAATAAATTATTTATTAAAAAACATAATTTATTTGACTAAAAAATAATAATATATATATTTTTTATAAAATTTTTGTCAAGTCATCCTATAACTTAAAAATAGTATAATGATTCTTTTAATAAAAAAAATTAGAGGATGAAGATAAAAATATTATTTTTTTTAAAAATAAAATATAATTATTATTTACATCAAATTTAAAAAATATAATATAATTTTATACATGTTTAATGTATTTATAAGGAGTGATAATTCACATGCTTATTAATTTATAAATAAATTAAATAAAATATAATTATCTAAATAATTAATATTATTATAAACAAATTCGTAAATTAAGAATAATAAATTTAAACTTTATAAAATTAATAATCATATTATATTATATTATATGCTTAAAATTTATATTATTTTTGTATTAATTTTAATTTTCACAATTTTTTAAAAAAAATAATTGTATTTATTTCATAAAAATATATAAAAATAACTTATTTAATGATTCACCGTAACATACTGCAACCGGTGTAAATACCGTTGTGATCAAATGAATAATTTCAAATATAAAACTATTCTTTACAAAGTTATGTATAAAATTTTTTACCATGAATACCCGACCCATTTTCAACATTGAAACAACACAATGGCGTTAACGAAGGGGGATGTTTTAATGTTTAAAGCAGTGAATTATGAATCCATCATTTCACGAGCTGACGTGACATTGTAAAAGAAAGGTTAGAGCCAGCCAAATCATTCTCCAATGATTGGGTAATGTTATCCATTTACCATAAATTATTTTGCAGCACATACGGTTGTGGTCGGTGGCCTAGTATGCATCCAATGTAACGTACACTTGACGCAGTAATGGCGTGTTCAGTGGCCTGCGCGGGTCAGCACAAGATAGATATTTCGTAACTTTTTGTTTGTATTGTACTGTAAAACTATTTTTTTAACCAATATTTTCTGTATTATCATGACTCGCACGTTCTTTGAAGTTAAGACCGTACAAGTGTTTTTATAAAATAATATTTTATATATAATAAAATAAAATAAAATATAAACTTATAATATAATATTTTATCGTAACTATAATATAATATTTTTACTTATTTATTCTAATACAATCAAATTTTTTATTTAATCCATTTAAATAATAATATAATTCAATACGTGTTACTGAACAAGTTATTAATATTCATCTTATGTTTGGTAACAAGTGAACCAAACACTTAAAAAATTAAGAGAAAATCGATTTTAGTACCATGATTCTATCATAATAAAAATATTTAATAATTATATATATATATCATAAAAAAAATCACATAATACTATTTTAATTGTTTTAAATTTGGCATAAGTCCTGCAGAGAAGTATTGAATTATGAGTTACTTGCTGATTGGTAATAAGTATAGGGTGCATGTAGTATCTTGAAACACTCCCAATACTCGTACAAACTGCCTTCATTTCGCTAGCAAATGCTACGTATTTCTTCTAATGTTCATAGCCTTGGATGCAGGAAGTAATTTTTGAGAAGAAGAAATTATTCATCTCATTCTATGTGGTAATGGTGCTGGATGGTAGATATTAAAGTCATTTCTTTGTATTGTCCACTAAAGAGAATAAAAAAGAATTTTGAACTTAACTTTTTCTTTAGAAATATCGTTTGATTTCATGCTTGAATACATTAAATGAAACTCTTTTGAGATTCTTTGGGGATATCAAATGCAAAGGGGATTGTTTGTTTAAGGCTGGTGCAGCCCACTCATTGGGTGTTCGGTTCGGTTATTCATGGCCATCTCTTCTTGCTTGATTTCAATTAAATAGTTTGAAGGGCCATTTGATGTTGAATACTCATTTGATTAGCTGATAAGAAATCCAAGGTTCTTTTAACTCGTTAATCTACCTTCTCTTAACTAATTTCGGACATTCACTTATAACGTATCCAATCAAAAGGAAAAACTAATAAAGATAAATCGTATACAAAAACAAAATAAATAACAAATTAATTAAGAAATAATTCCCAACATTGACAACAAAAAAATTGATACACTATAAAGTGTATTGTACCACTTGCATCCTTGCATAAAATTCTACCGTCAATGTGTATAGTAACAAGTAATGGTCATTTTTTACGTAAGATTGTTCTTAATTAACAGAATGTTAACGTAACAAAATACAAATTACTAGAAGAGAAATTCTATAATTGATTCAATATGCAAAATAAATAAAAGAAAACAAGAAGAAAATTTGGAAATTATAATAAATAAATTTTAATAAGTTGAAATATGAAAAGAAGGATGAAAATACATTCGAAGAAGAGGAAGTGATTGATGGAGGCCCATTTCTAAATAGATTCCATTTAACAGTAATTATTTTAAACTCTAAAAATAGAGAAGTACGTTAAAAAAAAATTATAAAATTTATTCTTATGATGAAAATATTTAAAATTAATTAATTTAAATATGTTAATTTGGATATTATATTTAACGTGAAACTTAATCTTGTCACAAGTATAAAATTTCAAACTGGTTAGTGTAAAATGATGTTGGCTACCAGATATTCCGATAAGATTTGGGGTCTACACCCAAGACTATTACCTAAATATTCGAGGTTAGAGGCATATTTATGACTGAGTATGCAAAAGGGTGTTTGTTTACGACGCATCAACTTAAAGTTCATCATATTTTTCTTATAAAAATTGAGAGGAAGGACCAAGACATTAGTTGTGGTTTTGATCCACTGATTGTCCTTCTTGGGAAGAATATGGTACAGCAAAATATGCTATAAGTTGCCTTGGTCGCCTTCTTTTCAAGCCGAAAATTAGTGAACAAGAGAGTTGTTATTTTTACTAATTGATGGATGTGTCATATATAAAGCACTAATGAAACAAGATCAAAATGCGGATATTCGATTGGGAAACAGAAGAAAGAGATAGGTGGATTGGTGTAGAGAGAGGATACAAATAATAATAATAAAAAGGATCGAAAGTTTTGGAGAGGGAAGAAAGAGATGGAAAATAATATTTCTAACAAAAAAAAATTAACCGGCAACAAAGTAGGAGAAAAATTATTTTTTAAAAAAAATATTTTCTAATAATAGAATTCGTAATTATCCAAGTTATTTTCTCAATTACTTAAAATAATTTATTATATATGTTTTTTTCTTTTAATTTTATAACTTTATCATAAAAAATACATAAACATTTTTTACAAGTTAAAATTAAAAATTAATGATATTGCGTTTAAAAAAATCTTTAATAACTTAAAAAAAAATTATTGAATTAATAAATTATAAAAATAATTTACAAATATTCTCAACCATCAGTCAATCACAATAATTAACTTTTCTTTTAATATTATTATAATTAAATTTATTAACAAAACATAATGACCTTTAAAGCAATATTAAATTTTACTCAAGATAAAGATGAAATTAGAATAATCGCACTAAAAATGAAGGTGAGTATACGCAAAATGAGAAACCTTTTACTTTATAAATATTAGTAAATTAAAATTTGACAATTATTATAGTCATTGTACCCTGCATTTTTAATAATTTAAATAAGAATAATGTTAAATATCTCAAAAATTTATCTCAAATGTACATTTTCAAATAACATTACCCTTATTATTTAGATAGTTGAAATTTGCAACAAATAACTTTAAAAAGCTATACAAATTTATTCTCCAATGAATGTATATCACCCCCCTTACCATGTCATTTAAAATGCATTTGCTTGGATAGATTTTTAGAATACCTAACATTGCTCATAACACAAATATGTGTAGTTTATGAAAGGTTACTGATATCATACTAGTAAAGCTACCTTATTACAACGGCTTCTCAATGTGCTTGTTAGGGATCAATCTCCCACTTCTAGGGGTAGACTTCTCTATTGGGAACAATTCTCAAACACGAAATTTTGATATAAAATCTTGATAAAACTTGACGCATAAAATAAAAAATCAGGATAACAAGTATTCAATTGAACAGAAGGAATAGTAAACCACTAAAGCACTTGAGATCTTAGAATGAAAGTCACTACAGTGAGTACACGAGTTTCCAAGTTGGATCTTTTGCTTTAGCATGTCGACAACACAATGATGTTCAACATACAAAGGTAAGTTACAGGACCACTGGCCATGACCAAATAGTAATGGGTATCAAAGAAAATGCATAAAAGGATATAAGTAAGGACCACTTGGTCTCCAGCAGCTAAAATGTAATCTTTTCCCTAATAAACGTATGGTAATATTCTCCAGGGTACAAGTCTACAGTATTCTGCCCATACTTCCCTATACTTTGATGCACAGCGAGCTTCATCTCTTCTTTCTCGCCATATTAGCAGAATAAGAAGATAAAATGGATAAAAGTAGGGAACTGGTGAACTGTAAAACAGTTTTTGAGTCATAATTGAAGTTGTTTATAAGTTGAATGGTTATATCATAAGTGTATAATTGTAGTATTTGAAAAATTACCTAAATCCACAAGGTAAACTGAAGGACAGCGCCAGCAACAAGTCCCCAAGGTAATTACAGTGCCTTGCCATTCCCCTTCAACAAAATCATCAGAATATCATGTAACACTTGCATAAGATAAAGCATCAAGAACTACCAGCATGCAAGAGATAGGTTTCCCAATTAAAGGAACTATAAACCTATGATCAAGATTTAAGAATGAACAAACAAAACATCAATGTGTTGGATGATAAAAAGGGTTAAAGTATGTGGGATGGAACTCAGACCACATGCAACCCAAGCCATTGGATTATAGAAGAAAATAGAGAAATAAGAAAGTGCAGAACTACACATTAAAGATGGCTGACTATTTTTAAGCAAACTATCAGAAGTTATGCCATGCATCCAGAGATAGTGGGGATATAAGGGGCCCTGAAAGACCATAAATTCTTTAAAGAAGCTCAACAAAAATGAAAATATCCATGATGAAGAAAAAACAGGCCAAATGGCTGATTTTTGTCCATTCCCAATCTCTGAAAGGAGTGTGAATGGGGCAGAACTCTTACGTTGGGATTGTAATCACCTTGTCTGGTAATTTTCAAAATAAATATTTACATGGCATGACTTTATTAGACTGTTGTATGGATGATGTGGTACCTCACTTGGGTGTATTCTAGACCTTTTCCTATAAACGACAGTTGAATCATTAATATTGTGATTGCACTGGAGCAGCTATGAACCAGTAGTAAAAACGCCACAACATTGAGCTATACACCAATTTATTTATATGATATCAAAATGTGCACATCATTCATAGTAATTATCAATCATAGACAAGAATTACAGCATTAGTCTACACTGAACTGTTAGATGTTATGACAAAATCATATTTGAATGACATCCAGAACCCATTATCTGGTGAAATTTACAACAATTCAAAAATAATCAACCATACCCCACATACTTCATAAGTCTAATTAATCTCTCTTAACTTCATAAGGGTAAAATAGCAGAGAAGATGGAGGGATCCATGTCATTCTAACAAAAGTAAGGTGAAATATAAAATTTTCTTCCAAAAGCGATGATTGCCATTTCTCATTTTAAAAGTAAAAGATAATAAAATCTAAAGCAAATCTATTTAGGGTATGTTTAGGATTGAAGTATTTTGACTTTGAAGCTACTACTATGAAATGGAAGCATTAGATGTCAAATATTAATGGAAAAGTGAATGAGCCCCACTAAAAGTTGGTATTTATCAAATATTTTTCAGATTTGCTACAAAATTAAGTGCAAGCAAGCAATTCCATAACTATTTATTTTGAAAAATAGTTTCGAACTTTAACAATTATTTTAGAAAATAACAATAACAGATTTTTATTTTATTTTTAATGAATTTCTATTTAAATTAGCAAAAGTTGCTTTGAAATGCAAAGCAAATCTTTTTGAAATTTTCTTATATTCTTGAAGAAACTAACTAAAACCATTTCAAAAAATTAACATGATTAATATACAATTTTTTTATATGTTTTCTATTTCCTAGCTAATACTTGATGTTAATGAATAATTTATCCCTTATCATTTAAAATGTAGTTGTTATTCTAGGCGACATGGTTGTCTTTTCCATTAAGAAAATAATGAGCCACTACAACATTAAAGCAGAATCTAAATGTCAAACTTATTAGATGGGGCGTGGTTGACAATTTTTCAAACTTGGGTTCTTCTCATCAAATTTAAACAAACAATAGGGATCTAAATGTCATTGGCCCTAAAATCATTTTCACAGCTGGGTTGTTTAGCCAGATGCTCTTATGAAAGCATTGAGATATCATTCAAATACACAAAATTATCAAACATTGTGCTTTCAAAATTAAGTAAAAATACAAAAGTCTCAAACATGCTCTACATCAACTCTTCATTTGTATTTCAATATTTCCCTTTTCTGACTTTTGTTTAGACCTTGTCATGTTAAAATTCCCACTGCAACAACACCATTGGACTATTTCTCCAAATATTTTCTGTGGAATAGAATGCTAATATTTAAAGTTTATGCAGTGATAACATGAAAATTTTAATATATAAAGAAAATGATGGGAACCTTACCAATAACCAGAAGCAAGAAGCTTGCCCCCAATAACCTTTGGAGGCTTACCCCATATTAGTTCTTTTGGATTCTTTTTAAAAACATGCTTTTGTCTGTTAGCTCCTCTGAATACCATATATCTGCCCAGTTTCAAGTATTAAAAGTTATATACTAGAACAGATTCTCAAAACAAGTAGGGATCATGCAACAGAGTACCAACTATGCATCAATAGAGAGTTACCCAATAAGAAAAACAAAGCAATTTGCTACAACAGTAGCATTTGTTAGCTCCACCTTGTTATGTAAAAGCCACCAAGCCTGTAGCAGAGGCAAATATTATTCATAATTACAAATTAATAAATGCTATAGCAGTAATTAGTAGTCTTATCCATGAAGGTGGTGCTAATATACTTAAATTACGCATACTGTTTGAAGCATTTGTGCAGATTCGTAAGCATTGTTATTTTTGCTTAAACATTCAAAAAACCAATTTTAACTGAACAAAAGGCATACTACCAAGTGTAGGCTGATCCGAAAGGTTATAAATTCACCATGTAACGTGACCACAACTGAAAATTGAGCTCTTATTAAAAGAATGGGAATGAGAGCGCCACAATGTTCAGCAGGATACTCCTAAACTAAACAATGAGAAGAGTGAGGGACTGCAGTGACCCTGAACTTGATACCATAACTTATTTCTTTTGAATTAATTAGTTTGAAATATGCAATTGAGTTGTCCCAAGTTCCAATATCAATAATGCTCAGCTAGTTCAAAACCACAAAGTTAATCAGTTGTACGAATAAGACAAACAGCAACATGTATACTCACTAGGAAAGGAAATTTTAGAAGCTTCTAATGCAAAATCTAGAGAAAACATTAACATGCCTGGATGCTGAAGGTGAAAGGAATCCAAACTAGATCTCCAAATACCAACATGAAGCCTAATCTCTCAGCAATTATGTCCCACCTGTTATGGCAACCACATACAACAGGTCAGGTATGTAATCAGAGCATGCATAAATGACCAGATTAACAACTTCACAATAATCCAATAAACATGAAAGAAGAATATAGCAAGAGTGGCACACTGGATCATATTTATATATATTAACCAAAAAAATAAAAAAAATATTGATATAACTATAGAAAATACACACACACACACACACACACACAACCATGTTTTGTAAATAAAAACTGGTATAGCTTGCTGTTCCCACCAGAATAGGACTTAATTTTGCTCCAAACAGTCTTGGAGTCAAGATTTCTTTGAGAAAAAATAACTTAGATCAGTAGCTTTAGACAATTCTGGAGAATACTGAATATGCAATTGCAGTAACTGAAGTCTAAAAACTGTAAGGGCTCTTAAACACACCCAAGAGACCATAAAAATCATTAAAAAGGTAGTTGTGAACTGGTATTATAAAAGAGAGCAGAACTCAATGTAATCAGAGTTTATAGCAATAAAACATTTGAGTATTTTCTAGAATGCACTAAAGCTACTGACCTAGGGGTTTTTGAGATTTTAAAGGAACAAAAAAACAAACACCAACATGTTTACCATAGGCTTCAACAGATATGTTGTCAGTATCTCACTTCTATAATAGAGTATCTATCCAAAATTCTACATCAACCAATAAGGGATAACAAGTCAACCCATTTACTTGCTAGAGCTTCAATGCGAGTTCAGGTGTTATGTTTAAATTTAAGTTGGGTTTTACTAAGTAGCTTGACCTTAGACTAACATGCTTCACCAAAATGAGTAAGCCTTTAAAAATTTTTAGACACTATGATAAAATCTGGGCAAAAAGTTCAACAAGAGTTCAGACATAATGTTTGAATTTAAGTTGGGTCTTATATAGTAGCGTGACCTTAGACTAACTTGCTTCACTAAAAAGAGTAAACCAGTGGTAAAATCTGGGCAAATATTTGATATGGTGTTTAGATTATATGACAGAGATAACAAAAAGAACTCATTCACATGCCAGCATCAAGAAATGAAAGACAAAACAAATGGTGGGAACATTGGTTGAGGATGAGTGTGGTGTTGGTTATGCAAGACTTCATAGTTCAATCATGTTGAAAATTCAACTCCTCATATTGCTGCTACGTTGACTCTTGGCAATTTTAATACTCCCTACAATAAGAGATCAGCAAAGGCAGGCATAAACTTAAGTGCAGCTTAGTCAAGTTGACATTAGCTTTTCCTGAATTCTGGCTTGCCCAGTTAAGTACATTTTCCATAACACTACAGGCACTGGCTTGCCAAGTCTTGTTTAGAGTATCATACAGTTTAGTCTTCCATTTTGTGTGTGTGCCCCCTTTATTTTTTTTGGTTGTTCTGTATTAGTTAAGTCACCTGCATTTTTCTTTTTCTCTTTTCCACCATTTTCTGCTCGCTTACAAATAGCTGTTGTGTGACATGACAAGTCAAACAATTGGATTGGAAGGTTAATAATCGGTCACATCAGAGCCAACTCATACCAAAAATAATACCAGTATGTGCCATGACAAATCAACTAATATTGGATTGAAAGTTAATTATCACTCACATCAGAGCCAGCATACACCAAGAATAGTACCAGTACAAGAATCAGAAGACAGATTAACTGTTACTGATTATGATAAATTATGAAGCTCATCAATAGCATTATAAAATTATCAAAAGAAGGAAGAAGAGCATCTCTGATGAATATAGTAACCAAATATGCTTCTTAATAGAAATGAAAACTAGAGTTATGAATACCCAAATGATTATATAAAGAGATACAAGTTATGCTGCACCTACGTGGAGGTCATATACTCTTCATAAACAAAATAGTCCAGGATGTATAGCTGGAAAAACAAAGAGAAGAAAGAATACAGACAGAAGAATGCTCAGCAATTGCAAATGACGTGTAAATTATTAAAAAAGAAAAGCATATAACTTAGCAAAATGGATTACCGCACAAAATAGCTGGTACAGGATCATCGATTGGCTTAAAGTGTCATCTTGAATACTTTTTGCTAGAACTGATAAATTGATAAGTAACCATCCCATCATTCCAGCTCTAACAAAGAAAAATCTACAAAAAATCATTTCATCACTATTAGATGTGTTCCCCACCACAGCATGTCCAACTCTTTTGCATTTTGTCAATTCAACATATTCAGAGCTATGAATGTTATGGTGACCAGCACTGAAATGAAACCCAAATGATTACAAACATCCTAATTATCATCAGGTAATATGAAATATATAATGTATGCAAGTAAGCAATGGCCAAAATCTCAATCACTGCACGGCACCACAAACAGAACCATCCAGTTTAAAATTGAGAATGATTATCAGGCATTGCAAAGGAGATTGTTATCACATAACTAGTTAAATGTAAGGCTACACAATAAGAGTTTAGTCAATAGACCAACTATACAACATCCCCAGAAATATACGGACAGAGTTACATACTTGAGATCAATCCCCAAAAATTTAGGATTCAGCTGTATTCCAAACCACCTAAAGATTACACACAAGGTATAAGTATCAGGATAACTTGAGCAAAGCATGTAAAAAATGATAAGACAAAATGGAAAGTAAGAAAATAGCATCCACTCTGAATTTTCCACTTTCAGAGACAACAAATTGCAAATAAATAAAAAGAGAGTTCTCTACAAATTCATGCTGGAGAAACAATTTAAGAAACCATTAATGAGCATTAGGAATTTTGGAAGTACCAGTCATCTATTAGGTTTCCTGTGAAAGAAGGCTTCAGGGAAGAACCCTGACTGCGGGACCTGCAACCAGCAGCATAGAGTACCAATGTTGCCTGGCATAAAACAGAACAAGAAAATGGAAGAACTGATTAGAAAATAAGTTGCAACTTAATAAACCTAGAAACCATCAAAGGGATGGTAGTGATCTACAGTATAGTACAGTTATTTAACCATAAGACCTACAGCCACAGAATAGGAAGCTGATCCTGCTATCTGAACACTGAGTTCAAACTGGACTATGAATTGAGAACACTTTTAGTTCCAAACAAATAGTACAAAGATTAAAAAAAAGGAAAGCCCTTAATATGAAATAAAAATGAGCATTAAGATTAGCAAAGACACCTAATTAGTCAAGCAGGTTTTCCTCTTTCTGATCAAGTAAAAAAGTAGATGATTGGTAGGACCATTGAAGTGTGACTTCTTTGATCAATGTAATTGCAAACAATAGTGGATAATATGGTCTTACTAAGGTGGAACCAGATGATGGCCAACAATGATGTCCCAAAAGAATTCAAATTCTGAATATTTCTGTTAAGATCACTTTTTTGCAAGGAGTCTCTCTAGAAATCAAAAATGTCCTCTTTATGTTCTCAAGTACAAGTGGAATTTTCCATTTACATCAATTTGGGAGCAAAACTTGAATTGATCTTCACATTCTTCAAACAAAGATCTTCGTGGTTAACATTCTGCTCAAGGAGAGAAGCTTTTGTAGTTGCACCTCGAATCATTACCAGATCATTAGAGTTACAAACAAGTTCAACAACTTCCAACAAAATTCAAATGTGCAAGCTATGATGAGAAAGATGCCAACAAATATCATTCTACATGCACTAAATTATTTTTCTTTTCAAATGCAAAATTTTCATTGGTTCAACAGCTGCAAAATGGAGAAACATATGTCAAAGGGTAATAAAAAATTCCAAACAACAAAACATGCAACAATAAAACTTACAAGAACACTGAATATAGTAGTTGTTGATAGCAGCTCAAGTCCTCTATCTGATATTACCTACAGATGTCACAACATTGTAACACACATCTATATTCAAAAATTAAAGCACCCAAAATCAACTCATGTCAGTTATCAAAGATGTAACTGTTGTTCCCTTCAACTTTCCATTATGCATTTTCAGTTCATATAAATATTCAAATCACACCAATACTAAGCCTAGTGATGACAAAAGAAAAAAGAAAAAAAAATCAAAACAAACAAAGTTATACAACTCAAATTCAAAACCGGTGTGCTGGGGCATGACAATTCAAAACTTTTACTTTATCACCAAACAATGCCCCTTCAATTTTTAAAAATATTCCTTCAATAAATTACATTTGAAAACCCGGCTTGAAACAGGATAGCTCACAGTTAACTCAGCAATCTGAATGTCACTAAAAAGCATCATTCGAAAAAATTCCAACAAATCAAAAATCTAGAGGAACAAACTACTTTCCAGACACTGGTTATACTATGTTGAATCATACAATAGTTACAAATAAGTAATAATCAACGATAAGTAGCAAATACATACCGTGGCTGACATGAAATTCATTTGCACACCAACTCCAAGAAGAGCAGCAAACAGTGAAAGAGCTAAAATACCTATTAAAACCAATTCACAAGACTCAAAAAATACGAAACAATAATAGTGTGAAACTTCAAATGACTAACAAAGTCTCAAAAGGAAAAAGAATAGGAACAGACCATTGCATCGGTAGTGAAGTCGAGTGCCGTCTTGTAATACAGCTCCAGGAACAAGTTTACCGGGTAAAATAGTTCCAACGATTGCCAAGTACGTTAAAAATGTCATTAAAATAGCAACCTGGTATAGTGTCAATAGGAGGGGAAACAAAATTTGACTAAAATACAAAGGTCAAATGGAAAAGAAGAGTACTTACAGAGTCTACTGAAGGAATTAAAGACTGTAAAAGAAAACCCAGATCCATGTTTAGCAGATGTAGATGTAGATGCAATGCCAGTGACACTCTCACTCTGGACTCTGCACTTGCAGGTCTACTTTGTGAGCTGTTTGGGTAAAATAATAAGTCCGCTAATTAATGGATTTTGCAGTGTGCATGTTTGTGTTGTTTTCAATATAAAAATAGAAGAGTGCTGGCCGTGTCGTCATGCTGACGTAGTCACCCGATTCCACCAACACTGGCGGGCGGCGGCGGCTTCAAACGGGGCCTCCAGAGTTGGTACTTAAAAGAGCCCAATAATCATTTTGACATTTATTTGTTTTATATAAAATTATTATATTAATAATAAAATAAAATATTAATAATTGTTCAATACCTTGATGCACCTTTCATACATTTTATATGTGAATTGAGTAGGATAGTCGTGTAGATATTATTATTTTATTTAATAAATAATTTATATTAAAATGTATTTTGATAATATTTAATAAATTATTTATTATTAATAAATAATATATATATATAATATTTATAATTTAATTTTGCTCTTGAAATAACAATTGCAACCTACTGAAGTCAAAAAAGTTAACAACGGGCGTGAGCTAAATAAACAGTCAATCCCCGTGGCGTTTGAATTTTGGAAATTAGGACTCTGGCATCTCTCTTCAGCAATTAGACGACTTGTAGTACAAAGGGACACGACGTGTCGTGCATAAATGGGCGATGTGTCGTTCGACAACGGGCGACCTTCAAAATGTAGCCGTACACTCGCAGCACGTGCTACCAATGCGTGTCGCCTGCTCTTACTTTCAGTCGACAAGACGGCTAGGTTGCCAACGCCCAGTGGCCAGTACATCGAATGGTAATCCAACTATCAAATCGCTCCATACACGTATATCATCCGTACTACTTCAGATTAAATTATAGTGTTATGTGCCGCATAGATGCAAAACCCATTAACCATTGAATTTTTGAACCCTAAAACTTCAATAATTTCCTTTTTATATTCCAGTAGTTTCTTCTGGAAGAAAATATAATACAAGTCTCTTTCGCCCTCTCTTTCTCCCACATGTCAACAGTCATGGAGTTTTGGGGTAATACTCTTAACACACACAGTACGATCACTTGATCAGCCTTTTGTTTCCCAAAATTTAAGTTTGGGATTTTCCTTAATTTAATGTTATGTCTTGTTTTTTATGTTGATGTTTTATTTTGACTTATTATCTCTCTTGTTTGCCGAGAAAAAAATGTGGGAAGACAAATGAAGTTGCTCGTTATTTGAAGTTAATCTTCATATATGTTACATTAATGTGTTTCGATCTCCCTGTTCTTCTTCTTCTTCTTCTTCTTCTTTTAATGGATGTATTAATTTAATGTTCTGTTTGTTTGGCTGCCGAGAAAATTTACGAAAGCAAATGAAGTCCCTTGTATTAGATATTGATCTTCATTCGGATCGTGTTTATGCCTGAGTCTTTGTTTTTTGTTGCCTCATTTTTTTTTCATGAACAAAATTAAAATTGAGTTCTAGCCTCTTTGCTTTTTATCTTCATAAATGAAGTGTGGTATACTAATGCTTGTTCGCTCTTAGCTTTATATTTTAAATATGCAACTTTCTAGTAAAACAGAATAGAGAAATTGGAAATATTAGATGCTTGGTTGTTGAGTAATTTATAAATTAGAGTTGATTTGTTTGAGGGAACTGATTCTTGTGTTCCCGAGGGGATAGCCAATTGTTTAGGCCTTGTACTATATACATAAGAGGATATGAGATTGAATTCTCTTGTGCAGTTGAAGTAAGAGTTTGAGGTTGCAGGATCAAATTCCTCTCACTCCAACCTTGGAGAGTGATAAGTTTAATTTGTGTTTTTGTTTGGGGTGGGAGTGAGTGAGGTGCGTGGTAGAAAAAGAGGGAAAGCTTACTGATTTATTATTATGTTTTGTTGGCTGATATTTTTGTCCGATGTGATGATTTATTTTGATGTGCAATACTTCTTAATTACTTGATATGAGTGTGAGTTCTGAACTCATCTGGGAGTGATAGTTGCTAGGTATACTTAAATGGTTACATGACTATTAGCTGTAGATTGAAAATTATATTTAATTTGGCCTTCATTTCCTGTTACAGTGGATTTGGCTCTTTGTTATATGACACTGTTGTTCTTTTTTTGATTGTTCTGATTGATATTAGGCTGTGCTTTATCCTGTGTGTTTCATAAACCTTGTAGTGTTTTCTTGTGGCCAGGTGTAGAGGTAAAAAGCGGTCAGTCACTAAAGATTGATCCTGGTGATAGCAGGGTCGTGCATCTTTCACAGGTTGTAATCAATTTGTGATTTTCTGTTGTTGGCTGTTTACCTTTTTTGTGGGCTATAATTTGTGGTGTTTAAATTGCTGCTTGCAGGCCTCTCTGGGTGAGGTCAAGAAGGATAAAACAAGCGATCCTGTATATCTCTATCTGAAAGTTGGTGATAAGAAGCTTGTACTTGGAACACTTTCTGCTGAGAAATTCCCTCAGTTGAGTTTTGATCTAGTTGTTGAAAAAGATTTTGAACTGTCCCATAATTGGAAATATGGGAGTGTTTACTTCACTGGATATAAAATTCGTATGGAGGGAGGATATCCTTTTTACTTATCCCTCTAACATGCATTGTGAGATTTGTTTATTCTGGAATTATTGCATTGTGAGATTTGTTTATTCTGGAATTATTGGTTGGCTTAATTGCTGCAATATTCTTATTTATGATTTTTTTTTGCCTCCTTGACTGTTTTTATTTTCTGTGGTTACGACTGATGATGAAGATGATAATTATGGTGAGTCAGTAGCACAATATTTCTCTTTAAATTTTTATGTGAATATTTAATTATGCTCCAAACAAACTTGCGTGTTGTCCTGACTTTCAGACTCTGATGAAGATGCGAAGCAGATTACACTTGTTAACAATGGTAACATAAAATCCCCAATTTGCATATTTTCTTTCCATGGAATTTCTAGATTATATAAGTATGAGAATCTTTTGTTACATTTTTTACTTTGTAGGAAAGCCTGAGTTACAGGACAAATCTGTTTCTGAAAAGCCCAATGCCTCCAAGCCTGATGCTTCCACTGCTAAGCAGAGTGTTAAGGATGTCAAACTTAGTCAAAAAGATGGTGATAGTGATTCCGACGATAGTGATTTGAATGATTCATCCTCTGATGATGATGAGACCAGTGATGATGAGGTACTTTAATTAATTTGACACTTGTTTATTTTTTTTTGCCATCTTAAGCACGTATGTATGTTCTTACATTAATTTGGCCATATGTGGTGTTGGGAGCAGCTAGGATTACTAGCTGGTCTCTATAACCCATTATTTACATTAATTAGCCTACATCTGTAATTCTATTGCATTAACGTAGTTATATGTTCCATTCAAGAATTGCACTGTGATTCATTTATGATTTATTTTATGTACACATCTATAGATGTATGTTCTGTCACTGTGTGTCTTGGGAATTTATTTATCTTTGTTTTTCTCCTTTTTTATTTTTATTATTATTTTTTTAGTTATAAGAAAGAAAAAGTTTGGTATGTGAAAAGTTGCCCTCATTGATATTCAATGTATGCATATTCATCTATCTGATCCATGGCCTGAGAAGCCACATTCTGTCTGATGTTAATGAAGTTTGACCTGATTGAGAAGGACTTCTCTTTATCTTTTAATTGCTTTGATTTCATGATTTACCGATGGAGTATGAGACCTGAATCCAGGATGAGCAGTTCTAGATCCAGCTAGTTAAATGCATCCACCTATATTTGTAGGGGCAAACTTGGAGATTTTGTCGGTTTTGTCCAAGTGTAACATAATAATTTATGATTTACTTTGCAAGTTGATGATTATTATTTTCTTTTCCTGTTTACCAAGTTTATTTTTCTGTTGCAACTCACATTAGAATTTAAATTACTACTGGTGTTTAAATTGTATTTTATATTTTACCAAGGTTACCCCTCAAATAATAATTATTATTATTATTGATTTTTCAAAAAAAATTATTTTGATATTTTGTTGGAATTAAAGGAAAGATTTTGCTGGTCTGTGTTACTCTATGTTATAATTTTAGTTGTTTTTGGATTTAAGTGGGTATAAAGAAGTCGGATATGGTGACTGATTTAAATTCTTCATTTATGTTATTTCCTACCAAAAAGGTAAATGGAAGCGTTTTTCTTTTGATTTATGTTGGCTGACACAGTTTCCCTCAAATACCTAAGAACTGTTAACCTGGTACAATGAAGGGGCCACAATCTTAATGTACTATAGTTAATTGAGATTATATACTTCAAGGAGTCAGTTTAATTGCCTCTGGTTGGATTTGTGTGTGCATGTGTGTATGGCAATTAGAGAAGAAATTGTCACTTGTGTTTCAGAATCCAAATCCAGTAAACCGTGGGAGTGGAAGTGACAAGAGTGTTGAACTTGTTGAAAGTGATGAAGAAGATGATGATGAAGGCACAGATGATAGTGAGACTGATGATGGTGAAAACAATACGCTAGAAAAGGTCAGGGCACTTCTATCGTTATTTAATTGGAGAATTAATGGTTGTCCTTAAAACTTCATCTACTAATTGTATTCAGTTTTTATACTTGAAGCCTGTACCAAGCAAGAAGAGACCTGCAGAATCTGCTACCAAAACCCCTGTTCCTGACAAGAAGACTAAATTTATCACACCTCAGAAGACTGGTAATTTCTTGTCTCATTTCTGATCTTGCTATGAATGTTTCTTCCTGTGAATGTTTCTTCTTTTGATTTGTTTTTTGTTTTTTTTACTTTTTGTTAGTTGGTAAATGTGGATATATTGTTGGTTCAAAGGGATTCTACTAAAGTGCTTATTGTGTAGCTCGTCTACTAAGTAGATGTTTTATCTTTAGCGCTTGTCCCACTCCCGCCTATTATTAGATTGCAAGGGTGCTTCATTTTGCATTTGTAGTAATTATTTAATTTCATGGCTTCTATGACTTCATTGCATCTCAATTCCCAGACAATGACAAGTATCTATTGTCATCCATACATTTTAGCACGAATTGTTGACAATGATAATAGGGTTCTGATTATTTTATTTCTGAGGTTTTGATTGTTTTAAGTAATTTTAAATGTCAAGAATCATCTGGCACGGAAGGGAAGAAGGGGGTTGGGCGCACTGCAACTCCCTATCCTTCAAAGAAAGCTGGGAAAGCCCCTGCTAACAGTGATCAGATGAAGCCACAAGCTCAGAAGTCAGGTGGTTCATATCCGTGCAAGTCTTGCAGTAGGTAATAAAGTACTCTCATTCATCTCATTGAAGTTTGCTACCATTTAATGTAATCAAATTTTCTTACATTGTTTCTTTCGGCTAAGGTCATTTACGACAGAAGGGGGTTTGCAAGCTCATACGAAAGCCAAGCACAGTACTGCAGCGTGAAAGATATGTTTCAAATAATTTTCTCCATGTTGGTTGGTTACTGCCCTTCTGGTATAAGTCATCTAAAAAAAAACGAGGCTAAACATGAGCTAATAAATTGTAACGAGAGTAATGTAATATGTTACTAATAGGAGCTTCTTGGCTTTCCTGGGGCGACATTTTGACTGACGATGCCGTCTGGATTGTTCTATTTGGAATCCTTTGGTCAATGGTTAATCTGAGTTGTATCTGTATGTTTTATTCTTCTGGGTCTTTTACTTGGGATTCAGGGTCTGATATCTTGCTCTAGGCCCACGTTCTTAAATGTGTTATTGAATTTGTAATCGTACGATTAAGAATGTGACAGTTAATCAATGCTACGATATCCCAGCATATATCTACATGTATAATTTTGTGTTGGGATGAAAGAGAAGATCAAATTTTAGCGGCGATACACATTAAAAGCTAGATGCAAAATTTGCGTTCTAATTATTTATAGGAGAACTTGGATTAAAATTTTTTAATATTTAAATTTATTTATAATATAATTAATTATTTAAATAATTATATATGTGTAATTTGTTTATAATTTAATAAATTTATCTTGTAATTTTTTGTATAGTCAAAAATGTTTAGGGTATATTGATAAGATATGTAGTTATATTTAAAATAAAATTAATTAATAATTAAAAAATAAATATTATTAAAATTATGATTATAACAAGATGGATTTAAATTGGGCTATTTTAAAATGATACAAATATAAAATTATACAATATAACGTAATAATTCGATTGTCAACTTTAATTATAATTGATATATTTTTGTTAATATTTGATTAACTCTTAGTGTTATTATTTTATTAAAATTGTTAACTAAGTGCTGTAATATTTATGATGTTAATTGAGATATGATTTTGTATTGTATATGCAATTTTATATAAATTTTAAAAGAAAGAGTAAAATTAATTTTTGAAAATTAGACAATAAAAATACAGTTGACATTAATTTTGAAATGAAAGTACAAGATACTGAGATTTCATTCTCTATACTTCTCTAAATCAACAATAATTACTAGTTCCATGAATGTTAGTTTGAAAACCATTTAATTTTCTCAAGAAAAAAATTTGTCAATGGTTGTATTAGAAGTATTGAAGAGAGAGAATTTGTTAGGGGAATTCATAAATTTTTAAGAAATTTTTTTTAAAAATAATTACTTTTATTTTTATTATATTAAATTAATAAATTTTATAATTCATTTATTCTCTCTCTTTCTATTTTTTCGTACTTTAATTTGATCTAAAGTGATTTTCAATGACTTAGTTCTTGACAACCAACTTGAGTCATAATTTGTATATACTAAAGTTGGCATTGTATCTAATATTATACGAATTTAATTTTAATTTGTTACATGTGTATATCCTTTTATTATTTCAGTGTAATTTTGTCCAAAAAAAGGAAGATGGATGGCTCAAAAAATAAAATTTTTTGTTGAAGTTTTTTGAGATTTTGTTAGCAAGTATTGTTATGTGTTTTGGTGTTTTTGATTTGCATTTTGTTTGGTTTGTTTTGATTTTGTTTGCTTGAGTTTGGGGAGATTGTAACCGAAAATTTTGTTGTTTTTGCCGAAAAATTGTTGAAAGTGATAAAAAAAAATAAAGAGAAAGAACGTTAAAAATGAGAGAACCACTTTTGGTTACTACAGTCGTCCATCAAGCATGTCTTTTTGCATATTTTTGGACCTATTTGTCATTTTTAAATATGTTTATGAAATATTATAATTTATTAGATAATTAGGGTTAATTTAAAATAATGATTAAAATTTAAATAGGACAAAGAGGAATTTTAAAAAAATCCTTAAAATTGGCATGAACTAATTTGCTGCCAGAAAGATAAGATTTGTCCACCGGCATCCGTCTTGCCGATCAGCGTTAGACATTCCAAATCAGACTTGATCATACATCACTACAGCATTTCAATCCCAGACATCCTAAGAACCCAATAAATCTCGTTAGCATTCCTCAAATTTCTAAGGGACTTCTGCACCCAAGTAGGATTGACATCCATGCAACGTTACAACCACCTGATCAAATTTGAAACCTCCACATGCACAGAAGTCGAACCTCAACACTAAGTAGAAATCTCAAATTAAATTTTTAAATGTATACTAGCAAATCCGAATAGCAAACGGAACATCCCCAAGTGCCTCTGCATCTACGACAGGCAGCCTACAGGAACCCACTAACCCACAACTGCGCAACATACCATTATCTCTTCTTGTTGAAACCAATCGTCACTGAACTTTTGGCACATACTTTTCTCTCTCTTAGTGAGAAATAACTCCAGATTTGATTTTAAATAGATCACAACACGCACTGAAGATATTTCGACCTCCTTTTACCAAATTCCCACAACAACATCCTCTAAACGCACAGCGAATTAGAATTATGAAGGATTGCTAAAGAATCATTACAATTGTCATACCTCTAATCTTTGATAACACAACACAATCTCATTTTAAAAAAGTTAAATCATTGTCTTTAAACAATTAAAAAAAGGGTGTTTCTCAAATTCCCAGCACATGAATTGGCTCGCGCTCTCAACAGCCAGATCTTATCACACAGCAACTAATTTCATAATTGCTCTCTTCTTCTATGCAAGTTCATCAACGCCTCCAAAACCCTAACACTGCAATCCTGCAAACATGCTCTGCAGATAACGACACCAACCTGTATAGAAATATCATGGTAAGGTGCAGAAAAAATTGAGGCCCGATCCTGGGTAGCAGGAAAACCTGAACCTGCAAAACTAGTAATGTAGGTAAGATCATAACTTTTTAAAGGGAAATCACAAAGACATCACAGGACTATCTAGAATCCCACCAGATTTGATTAAGACTGTCAATCAACTGTATCATACAAAGACAATGGGCACTCCACAGACAAACTATCCCACTCATACCTTTCACCAGGGAAAGAAGCAATGGAAATTGGAAATATCAACCACCTAATAAACAAATTTACTAGCTTGAAAAACTTCTAAGCATGTCTCAAAAATTCAGAAAGAATGTGTGAAAAATGTTCAGTTTTAAAAAATTTTCAGGGCAAAAAGAAAAAAAAACTCCCATGAAAACACCTCTGGTCAATGGCCTACCTTTCACCAAAATGTTAGTAGTTTTGGTCTGAAAATTCTTTTTGCTTTCTCAACCTTTTTACTTAGAGCTACAATAGTCATCAAAAGCTGGCAGCTGAGGAGAAATGTGGGTCACAAATAGAATGAGCTAAAAAATTTTGAGAGCACTTGCCATATAGCAGTGGGAGATTCTATAACCATTGGAAAGGTGCACTATGATCTTCGGTGGCAAAGAGTAGTTGAAGGGTAGCTGATTATTCTTTGTACAATATCCTATTCATTTCCCCTTTAAACTATCAGAAGGAAAAATTGATTTATATATATATATGTATTTTATTTTTTATTTAAAAAAATAGAAATTTACTTTCAAGAACACGATATTGAACCTGTACTCCACCTGCACAGTGGAAATGGGCAATAAGCCAAATTTTCTAAATGGGCTATCTAGCAAAAAGAAAGTTGCAATTTTGGATGTACAAGATTTAAGCTTTTGCATGAATGAAAATAGAGAATGAGGACAAACCACACAAACTCAAAATGAGCCAGCAACTGGATTCACTACTTTTAGTTTTGCTCAGGATCACTATATTGCTCTCCATTTGATGCAAAGCCATTGTTGCTCCTCTTATTGTCCCTCTGGCCGTCATTGTTGTTACTGTTATCAATCTTATTACCAGATTCTGCCTCTTCCTTTTCCCTGTTCCATTGCTCAATCTTAGCCCTTCTTTCAGCACTACTTTCTCTTACTGGACTTTTGTTCCTCCTCCCTCCTGGACTTCTACTTCGCCCCCCCTTACGTCCAGGACTTCGGCTTCTAGGCCTCCTACCCCTGTCATGGTAGCGGTTATCTCTGTCATCATCTCTTCTACCAGAACTACGGCCACCATGCGAACGCTCCTCATAACCACGGTACCTCTGAGGACTACGGCTTCTACTTCGACTGCCACGTCTTCGCCTACTTCTTCCAAATAATTGCCTCCGCAGCTCCCTAAATTGATTGAAGAATAAAAAAGTGTGTATAAACCACCAAGTCCCCAAGCAATAATTGCTAAAGGAAACATTCAGTTATAGACAAAAGAAAGCATATATAGTAAAAGGGAACCAACCTGCTAATTTTCTTCAAATGCATGAAGTTACAGTAGCCACCTCGATTGCAGACATTTTCCTCGTACTGCCGACAAGTAGCTTCTCGAAAATCCGTTACCGGAGAAAAGTCAACAATGATGGGGCGGCCTAGTACATTAAATATTCATAACAATTTCAAAATGCGATAATCCTTGCACAATTACCTCTTTGAAAAAGAGAAAAGAGGAGAAATGGACAACAAAAAGAGCAAAAAGTGTTAGAAAAAAACAAATCTACATTTAGATGGTGCCAACAGAATATGGATCATTTTCTTCTTACGTATACTCCTTTAAAATGCAGTTACTTCTTCACAATTTTACAGATAATGGTCTTATCGATAATTTTTGATGAAAGATTGACAATACAACAGAGAACCACACAACAACTCCTATTATGATGATTAAGAATCAATCTGTCAAAATCCAAGACTATCCAACCAATGGGCTGAAACAAAAGATAACAATATTAGATAGCTTTCAAATAATTCAATCAGGAATATCCATATTCCATATGGTTGAATTGCCAATACTAAAAAGTAATTTTTATATTGTTTGCAATTCTGAACTTCCATTCTAGACAATAGTTTTGATGTTTATAAGAAAGATCCAAACTGATTTCATTTTGCATGTGCTGTTGTTAATTAGTAAATCATCCAAGTGCATCTGTAGTCAAAATGAACAAGCATAAAAACAAAAACCAACACATTAAAGTAAATCAAAGTTAAGTTCTAAGGTCCAACAGACTATTTTGGAGATAAGAAATGCACAGTACTTAACACAAATGACCCCATGTTAATCGATGAAAAAGAAGCATATAAGTTATCACAAACTAACTAGTAGCTGATGCGTTAATTCTCAATTCAAGCACAGGAAACCAATTTTCATAAACATGCATACCTACATGGTACTAAAAGAAAAGCGATATTACCTGCATAGAACCTTCCATTGAGATTTCGAAGAGCATTAGCAGCATGTTCTTCCTCTCTAAACTGAACATACACATTACCCACCTGCTCAAAACAATAGCAACAGCTCAAAAACCAGGACTTTTAAGAGAACACTCATACAAACTGTTTTAAGTAAAAAGGTTTTCTCAAACCTAAAGTGCTTAAAACATCACTGCCAAGTTTTCTGACCAAACGAACGATTTTTCCCATTTCAAACAAAAGAATAACACCAAAATAGCTTTAGCTTACACGATGCTTTTAAAACTGTGCCAAAAACTGCATCTAAAACCTAACCTAAATGGAAAAATAATAATAAAATTAACAAAAAACAATATTTCAAAACAAAAATACCATGTGATCAGCCAAATTGTCACAGATGTTCAAGCTCTCGATCTCCCCGTACTTGCTCAGTTCCTCAAACAAATCCTCATAAAAATCCTGTACTCAGAACAAAACTTCAACCAAAATAAAAAATAATAAAAAAGAAAAAAGAAATTGAAATGAAGCAGCCCATGAATCGGGTTAGACCTCGAAGTGATCTTGGATCTTGCGGGGGTCAAGGGCCTGACCCTGAGGGTCAACGCCGGGAGTAATCATGTCGGGGCGTTGGTACATGTTTGATAGAAGGAGAGTCGGGCTGATACTAGGCTTCGTATGCAGCCTGGAGCACCGATCTCCGTGCCTGCACGCGCCGATCTTGAAATAAAAAGGACAGTTAACCCTGTCCTTTTCTGTTCCGAATATGGATGCTAAGTGCTCCGCCATTCCTCGCTGTGATCAATGATTCCCGATTGCACTCTGGTTGGATTTTGTTTCTTAGGGCTTCAATACGCAACAGTAATTTTATTACGACAAAAATATAGAATATATTAAAAGTTAACAAGATGTTAAACCCGTAGCAGGTTTGCCCGAGAGGTTAAGGGGGAAGACTTAAGATCTTCTGCACATAAGTGCGCGTGGGTTCGAACCCCACAGCCTGCAAGTTATTATTTATTTTTGTTTTATGTCGTTTTGTTTTTATAATTACTATCTAACCCTTTTTTTTAAAATTTATTTACATAATTATTTTTATAAAAAAAAAGTGTAAAGTGCAACGGTACAAATAGATTACAATAAGAGAAATTAGCATGGTGGTGAAAAATATACATATGAAAAATGAAGATTTGATGGTAAAAATTTAGCTTATTAGATATAAACTTGAATGATTGCGTAGATAATAATAATAATAAAATTAGGAAAAAAAAAGACTTTGAAGACAAGCATATATAGATATAAATTTACTCCTTTGTCTCCACGTCTCTCTACATAAGCATGCATTTAATTGTAACTTGAATTACAAGTAATAATTCAAATTATTATATTATATTTATGTTGAATTATATTTGTATCGTATTAAATAAAAATAATTTAAATTTTGACCTATTTAATAATTTGAGTCAAAATTTTAAAATGGCATAATTAATATATAGTTAAAAAATATATAATCATATTACGAATTTAACATTTTTTTAAATATATTTTTATAATATTTATGATACTATATAAATAAATACAAATTAATTTTATTTTGAATATAACCAAATATCATTCAAAATGTAATAAATATAATTAAAAAATATAAAATAAATTTATTAAATTATAAATGAGTTAAAATATTATAATTATTTAAATAATTAATCATGTCTAAAATTCTTAATTTAAATCGTATATCGTAGCATATCATATTTATTTATTTAATAATTATATTATTTTATGTCAACTAAACATGTGATACAGATTGATATTAATTTAACATGAATTAATATAATAATTAAATTATATTAATCATGTCAAATTAATGTCTATTTAATCGATTGTGTCAAAAATTGCTACCCCTAACTTAAATAAATATTCACTTAATCATGCATTTCAAAGTGCATTGGTGTGTTGCAACTTTTCTACAACTTTCTTAACACTTTTTTTATTTTTATTTTCTTTTAAAATTTTAACTTTAATTAAATTGCATAACATGTAATAATAAGAGAGAATGTGCTCAATATTTTTAACCACTATGATAAAATAACTTTATTTTTCTATATATGATAAATACAAATAAAATATTATGATTGGAACCTACTATAAAATATATTAAATAAAAAAATATAAGGTATAATAAAATTTTAAATATAAAATATTTAAAATACAAATATATATATATATATTACTTATTGACTTTTTTTTTAATAAAATATAATATAATTTAGCTGTATATATATAAAACTAAATGATATTAAAATTTATATATACAAAACATCAAATAAAAAATGCATAAGTACAAAATATAACAAAAATATTATCCAATTCGATTATAAACTTCAATATGTTTATATTCATTTGTCATATTTTCGTATTTGATGCATTTTATATTTAAATTTTAATTATATATATATATATATATATTTTGATGCTTCTTATACTTGGTCTCAGTAATAATATTTTTGTTTTTATTTGTCTACAATCAAAAAATAAAGTTATTTTTTTATTTTATAAGTGTAGTTAATTAGTAGTCAAGGTTATTAATAGTACATTCTATTATTTTTCACAATATATATATGTATGTATGTATGTATGTATGTATGTATGTATGTATGTATGTTGTGATGGATTAAATTCAATCACAATGATTTGAATTTCTTCAATAGAACTAAGTTCATATTATGCCATTATTATGTATGATCATTTTAACAGGCATGAGCACTTTGTTACCTAAATGTTTCACAAATTGTTTTGATTTAATGCTCTTTAGTACATTAGAGGATCTATTTTTCATAGAATGTGAAATCTGAACAAAATTATTAGGTTATACTATTATAAAAAATATGCATTAAATACTTTTCATCTAATTTATTTAAGTACCTCAGGTAGTCTTGCAATAGTCTTCATAAACCCAAACTTTGAGGAATGAAATTTTATGAAGCTCTAAGCAAGTTATTTTTCTAATTTCAATGGTGAGAAAAAAAAATGATCTATTTAAATCTCCTTTATTAAAATTTATAATTAACTGCTCTTTGATAGAAAAAACATATATTTATTTTTATGAGTGTCTCTAAATATATGATATGATAGATAAGTTTTAATAATGTATGATTTTATAGAAAAAATAATAAATACATCCTCACTGATTAATCAAATATACACATTAAATTTATTGGTTTTAAAATATTTTATACAAATTTGTCTATAGCTTTAATCCCTAGCTTTAAATGTAAATAAAGATAATATACTACATTTAACTCTTAAAATAATGATAATTTATAGGATATTATAATATAAAATAATAAATCATTTAAAATATTTAAAAAAACAAAATTGTGGGAATAATTTTAAAATTAATTAGACTAAATGATGTTGTTTGTTTGTTTATTTATCTTAATATTTAGTTGATTCAATTTGACTATTTTAAATAATTAAGCATGCCTTTACCTTAATGAGATTTTTAAACACTTTGTTTTAAGAAAAAAATAAATATTTTTTTTGCAAATTCAAATAGTTTAAAATTTTTTATTAGAACTCTTCTCACAAATATTCCTAACTAATTATTTTATTTAGATTATTATTTTAATTTCATTATTACTTATATAACATTTATCATTTTTTATAAAGATATGCATTTTTTACCATATTTTGCTAAATTCATTCGTCAAAATTTAAAATATATTTCTAATTTTTTGTATTTATTTATTTCTTGATGAACTATTTTTATGATGATGAAGAATTGCATAACTTACGTTATTTGATATTCTAAAGTAGTTTGATTGTTATTTTTTTCTAATTTAGATTTAAAAAGAGTTTCTTACAAATTAAAGAAACACACACATTTAAAAAGTTTTATTATTGATCTAATATTTAAAATTAGGGTACAAATGTAAAATTGATAAGTTTTAAATATTTTTCATTTAAAAAAATGACTTTTATTTATTTTTAAATTTTAAATAAAATAAATATATCTTTTGCATTTAGATTTTAGGAAAAAAAAATAAAAACGATCAGAATGTATATTTAATTTTATTAAAAAAAAACAAACACTACTTATCTAAATTTATATTTAGTCAAATCTTTTATGCGTGTATGTAAAAAGATTCGACATCCCTTTAAAGTTTGATCTAATTATATATTATCTTGTATTCTTTAAAATATTGTCTATTATATTTAATTACACAATGTTAAGAGTAATTTTAAAAAACAAAATGATATTTTAACACAAGAAAAAAACATTTAAGTGTAAGAAAAGAGAAAAGCTGAAAAAAGTATTGAGAACTAAAAAATCAAGAGATTATATTAATATAATTTCTTTATTTTTTTTACTCTCTGTCTCTTTCTCTCCACTTTCCTTCATTTTCTCAATGGCCTTAATTTTTCTCTACAGACAAATATATTTGTTCTTTTTTACTTATTTTAAATTAAAAAAATTATAATTAATTTATTTTATCGATATCATTCTTGTTATTTAAATATATGCAATTTTTAATTTTTATTAAAAAACTTAAAGCTAATCATAAAAAAGAATTAATTAATAAAAAATAATAATGCTACCAAAAAATTAAAAAAAAATTAAATATTCATGAATAGTTATTGTCAATATTCACAAATATTTATCCCTACTCATATATATTTTAAATTCGTTACAAGTTTTAAGTTTTTATTTTAAATTTGTCTTAAATCTGTTGAGACAAATACTACGCATGTCCTATAAGCATTGGATACTTGCAAGTTTGCAGATTTAAGGATAAAATTATAATCTTTAAACACACCACACTTCTAACTCTTCTCAAAGATCTTTTTTCATGCACAAAATGTATATCCGACTAAATGTATTTTGACCGTGGATGAAAGATAAGATTCTATGCTAAAGTACCAACACTAGTATTATCACAACCAATGACAGGAGTATAGAAAGGATGTAAAGAAAGTTCATTGAGCAATGACTGAATCCATGCAAATTCACAAACAGTAGAAGCCAAGGCTCTGTATTTAAATTCTGTGCTCAATCGAGATATTGCCAATTGGTTTTTAGATGACCATGACATCATGTTTTCTCCAAAGTAAATGCAACAAGTATCAACAATACGACAGTCATCTAAGGTGCATCCCCAATCAACATCATAGTATGCAATGAGTTCAAAGCTAATATTTTCTAAAAAAAATTGAAGACCAAAACTAGAATAGTATGCTGATATTTAAGAACTTTCTTACAAACTCTTCATGTACCTTATAATTGTAACACAATGCAACAGGCTAATAATACCTATTCACGAGAAGGATCTTCGTTTTTGGAGAGCTTTAAGCTAAGTTCATAAGTATATCACAATCCTGTGTGAAGATATATTGGCTTGAGCTAATAAACTATGGATGTACTTAGTTTGACATCAATGCAAACTAGATGAAGACAAAGTGACTTCAACTTCTAAGAAACAACTATGTAATCCCCAGTCTTTTGCAGGGCTAAATCTAGTGATAGAAGATTCAGCTCTTGAATTTGTATATCCCCACTGCAACAGAAAGCATTGAGGCTACCCGCAGCACACCATTCCACTAGCCCATTTTAGTAAGAAAAGATATTCATAAAAGCTTGTGTTAATTGTACGAGGATAGAGATTCAATCTGACCAGAGCTTGCGAATAACTAAATTAGGCCGAAAGAATCAAGACTCTTAAATTATTTTTTAAAAAATTTAAGAAGAATTCATTGAAGCCCGCAGACCGATCTAGACTCAAACTCGTCCGAAGTCGCATTGACTAGACTTGACAAACTAGAGGAGATCTCTTTTCCATACAAAGTCCGATCCAGCCCAATCCACCAGGTCACTAGAGGAGATCTCTTTTCCATACAAGTCCGATCCAGCCCAATCCACCAGGTCACTAGAGGAGATCTCTTTTCCAGATCCAGCCCAATCCACCAGGTCACATGGAACCTATTTTTATTATTTTATGACAACTTAAATTTACAAATTTATATAGAACAAATTATATAAAAATTTACCGCCCTTGCATACATACACCACGTCTCGGATGGTCTGCTGCAAAAAGCATTCACTTCCTACAGCGCATTTATCCTTAAATTAAGATGGCAATACAAACCGGCGCCAATACAAAAGAATAAGTGACACCATATCTTCAAAGAATTATTGGTAACGTAATTTTTCAGTGATTGTGCGTCCTCCATCTGTCCAATTTAAGTAAAATTTTATTAAAGCATACACCAGATCCACATTTTTATGTCCACAATGCAATTCTATGGGCAGGGAATGCACAATGAGAGCCACAAGGACTAAATTGGAACAGCAAAAGAGAAACGGTCTCATGATACAGCAAGATTCAAGCTCTTCAGACAAAACTCTTTGCAAGTCAAAATTATTGAGAAAACGGCACAGGTTTCAGAAAGACTAACCCATTCAATATATATAACTTATTAAAAGCGCAACTACAATTCTCAAATCCGGCATCACACTAGAGATTCAAGCACTTTCAAACTCTAGTAGGGTTCGACAGGGGCACGGAAGTTTGCTCCAGCATAAATTGCTTCAGCGCCAAGCTCCTCTTCAATTCTCAGAAGCTATGCCAACAAAAAAACATTGTAGTCAAGCCAACAGAATTTCTCAAATGCTTCAACTCCATGGCAAAAGCTAAACACGATTTACAGAAATCATGACAATAATTCTTTTCAATAAGGCAAAAAATGATGCTAACCTGATTATACTTTGCTAAACGCTCTGACCTGCATGGTGCACCTGTCTTAATTTGACCCTAGAAATTTAACAAAAATAATGAGAAACAGAATCCAATTGAAAAATCTTTGCTTTGTAATTGTGCAGTGGTCTCAAATTCATGCTAAAAGCATATTACCGTAGCCAAGCCCACTGAGAGATCGGCAATGAACGTGTCTTCGGTCTCACCACTGCGGTGGCTGGCCATCACTCCCCACCCAGCTTTCTTAGACATTTTGACAGCTTCAATACTCTCAGTTACGGATCCAATTTGGTTAACCTTTTTTACCAAAACAACAAGTGCAGATACAGATTCATATTGATCGTTTAGCAAGAAGAGAAAATCAATAACCCAATAAACAAGAGTCCAGTAGTACCTTCAGAAGAAGGGCATTGCAAGTCTTCTCTTTAATAGCCTTCTCAACCCTCTACAAACACAAATAGTACATGTTGAGAGATACCAAAACCAGAAAAATAAAAAAGAAGGAAACCTGAGAGTTTTATGCTTTATTAAAGAACGAAGATTATGAAAATCCAAGCACAATTTCCTCTAAAAATACCAGTAGACAAAAATAAATGTCCATATTTACCTTTGGATTGGTGACCAGTAGATCATCTCCCACTATTTGTACTTTTTCTCCAACTTCACTGGTTAACATGGCATAGTGCCCCCAGTCATCTTGGTCAAATGGGTCTTCAATTGATACAATAGGATACTCAGAGATGAATGACTTGTATAGATCTTTCAGTGCTTCTCCTGAGATCTTTTGTGAACCATCATTCTTCTGTATAAATAAAACAAACCAAAAAGTTTAAGACAGGGACAGTATATTACGAAAAATATAGAGCACCTAAAAATTCTAGAAAGGAAAAAAATTAATCAGAAAAGATTATAAACATACCAAGAGCATAAAGGTAAGGGAGCAATAAATGTGCATGAAAAATTCTCCCAAAAACTCTTAGTACAGTGCCTAATCTAAAATTTTTCTTTACTGTTTTAAATCTAATCAAATGTGGCAATTATAATATTGTATCATTACGTTCTGTTTATACTTTTTTTTCCCCTTTAAACAATTACCAAAACATATTTCCATCCAATTTCTTCTTGATGCTCATAGAATTAATTAGCTTTCCAATTCATTTTGCAAAAAAAAAGAATGAGAAATTATCATCTCTTTGTGTGTGTTTGCGCAAAGAAAGTTTGCCTAATTCTCAAAATTTTGATTTCTAATTTTATCAATTGGACTTAGTTATCTTTAAGATAATTGAATCACAAAATAAGCATTTGTAAGTTATCCAAAGAATTTCCTTGACAATTACTAGTTTTGTTTTTTATTTTTATTTTTCAATGATCATCCACAGCAACCACAAATTAAGGCAGTCTAATCTGTGTTTAGTTCTCATTAAAAAAAATAAAAAATAATGAGTTGATAAATCTTCACCATGGAAATTTATAACTGCTGCACGTCATTAGATCTTGAAAAGAGAAAAAAGTTCATAAAGATTAATAGATGACTCCAATCCTTAAATATTACTATATATTCAGGTTGACACAGATACATGGTCAAATAAATATAAATATAATAATCCAACAAGTGATATTATTAGAAAACAAAAAACACTCTATCAAACAGCATCAACCAAACATGGCATCTCAATGAAAAAAGTGGCCCATGCCAATTCCCCAAAATTGCATTCAATATCTAATGTAACATAAAACTCACCTCTTCCTTGAAGTTCAGATCGTAAGTCTTATCTGAACCATAAAATTCAGATGCAGCCACATCCATTCCAATGACAACCTAGCAAAATGAAGGAAATTTTATTGCATTTGCCAACTATTCTGATGTCTAGTTGTCCGAAAGCCATAGTGTACCTAAAAAATAAATAAACAAGTGATAGGAGATGGTACTAACTTTGCCCGTGTAACCAGCTTTAGCAATGGCTGTATTTAGCAATTCAAGTCCTTCCTTGTTCTCCTGAACTTGCAGAACAATACAATTGTGAACAAAGTGACAAAATAAGAAGATATCTATCAAGTATTAAAATCATAATCCTTCATAAAACTATGGTTGACCTGAATATTAGGAGCGAAACCACCCTCATCACCGACATTTGTTGCATCCTGGCCATACTTCTTTTTAATCACAGCCTACAAAGAAAAAGAATAGGCAGTATACTTGGCAAATGTTAGGGGAACTTATCAGAGTAGGAGTGTCTTCAAATAAAAGAAATGTCTATAAGGCCTTTCTTTTCAGTTGCAAGATACAGGAAAGGGAAGTCCACTCGCAAAAGATAATAAGAAAGGGTAAAGAATCACAATATGCCTGCAACGGAACATAAGCAGTGAAACAGAAAGCATGTTCTGTTCTAAATGACTCACTGGGAAAGTTCCATGAACTTTCCCTGCTAAATTTGGAAGTGATTATAAATTCAGGAAATATATGAATACAACTCCAATAAATGATCATGTCATTATGCGCTCAGTATGTAACAAGTCACACTGATCAATGATTATTATTTTTCACACATTTGACCCAATAAGCAATGAATTATGATTAATAAGTAAAACAACATAATGAAGAAACATTAGATATCCACTTTGCAAAACCCAAAAATTAAACACCTAAGAGAACCCACCTTCAGATTGTGGTATACTTCCACACCCATCTTCATGGCTTCTTTGAAGGAGGAAGCTCCTACAGGAAGAATCATAAACTCCTGCAGACAGAAGTAGATCAGAATCTAAATTCAGAGGAGCATGCTTGACATTCAGATCAAAATAATATCACGAAATGTACCTGCATAGCAAGTTTGTTTCCAGCATGTGATCCACCATTAATGACATTGAAAGCTGGCACAGGCAACACCAAGTTCTTGTTACCAGCAAGTTCGGCAATATGCTGGAGCATCCAAGAAGAAAGGAGATTCTATCAGATTCATCTCCAAGGGGAAAAAAGGTGGAATGAAATTAAGTGATTTATCCTATCTATTTGGCCAAAATTTACATAAGATGGAATTCGTTTCTATCTTTGTGTGGAGCAAAACAATTTTTTCCAGTCACTTTAATTATCGTTCCAATATTAGTAAACTACTTGACATTCCACAAATCTATCCAAGCATGGAAGTAACTATTTAAATAGTAGTAGTAAGAATAACAATAATAATTATAATAATAATTAACCTTGTAAAGAGAGGTCTTCTTGACATAAGCCCCAGCTTTGCAGACAGCAAGAGACACAGCCAAAATGGCATTTGCTCCAAGCTGCAAAGAAACACATTAAATGCAATGGTTAGCATTAATAAAGTGAATATAAATATACATATATACACACACGGAATTGGAAGTTAAGAAAGAAAAACCTATCCATGTACCTTTTGTTTGCACCAACCCCACTCATTTACTGTTCCATCAAGTTGTTGAACCATGAAGTTGTCAATAGCAGCCTGCTCAGTTGGGTCCTGTGCAAATCAATGCAAAGTTACAAGTTAAACGTGGCTAGAAATATCTAAAATTTGAATACATAACTCAATACATTCATGCCAAATAAACTTTAAAGATTTACGAATGATACAAATTAGTTAGCACAGGCATCAGCTATCCAATAAAAGTTATAGTAATGATAAACCTTTCCGATGAGTGCAGGGCCGATGATAGTGTTGACATTGGCAACAGCCTACATAAGTATAATCAAGTCAGCACAATATACCATACCATTTTTTTGTGAGTAAAACAGAACACAAAGGGACGACTAACCTTTGATACACCCTTGCCAAGGTAATCTGAACCTCCATCCCTTAGTTCAAGGGCCTCGTAAATTCCTATAACCCCATTAACAAAACCACAATTTAATCAGATGCTTTCAACAACGAATACAAAGCTAATTATACAATTGACATGTAAAATAAAAATCATTTACTACAACAAGCAATAATGAACGGCGTAACTTACCTGTGGATGCACCACTTGGAACAGCAGCTCTGACCACGTTGCCATCTGATGTTGTCACCTCGACCTACACACAATCCTCATCAACTCAGGAACAGTTAAAAAAACTGAAAACACAAATCATTTCAAAAGATTTCGAAAACATATTTCAGAAAACAATTAAATGGAGTATTAGACTCGTCATTCTACTCACTCCATCGCCGACTAAAGTCACCAAAGTATTGAATCGAAGTAGCAGACTCAGATGCAACGGTATACAGACAAATCAGTGACCTAAAATGTATCGAAAGAGAGAAGATATGGTTAGAGACAAACCTCGACCGTAGGATTTCCACGGCTGTCAAAGATCTGCCTTGCTTTGACGGCGATGATCGTAACTGCCATTTTTGAAGACTTAGTGATAGATAGATCTAGAGAGAGTTTGAGAGTGACAGAGAGTACTGCGATAAGATGTAGGTTCTACTGAGGGTATTTATAGATGGGGAAGGATTAATTTGAGCCGTTTGATTTATTAACTAATATTAGGTTTAATTCAAAACGATGTGCGTTGGTTATTACTGATATTCTGTGCGGTTTCTAACTTTCTTTGAATGACTTTTAGGCGTGAGGAGTTCGGTGACGGGGGCTTCCGATGCGGCCTTTTCGCCCAAGGAAAAAGAATAATAACAATAAGCTGCCTTCAAATGTGCCATAACAACATTTTGATTCATAATTTCGCAAAAATAAGCAATTTAGTCCTTATTGTCATTCCTTTTGTTTGTCATTAGGAATTACGAAAACCACAAATACGGGCTTTATGAGTACTCATCCTTATATGAACGGTTTTCAAAGCAGTCTTCTTAGATCGATTTTAAATATTGACCCATTATTAATTATTTTTAATTTTAAAATTTGATCACCATTATCATTATTTTTTTAATACATCTTTTGTCGTGTTTAGTTATTTATAATTATTATAATTTTTAACTTACAAATATATAATAACTTGTTAGTATGAATACTTTCAAGACATTTTCTAACTTGTCATACACGTTTGCAAATTGAATTTGACATACTCCATTATGTAATTATTAATATAGTGCATATTTTATATTTATGTACTTGAACCAAGTTTATTAAATTAAAATAATAATTTTGTAATTATGTCTTTATTAAATTATGACATCCTCGTAGTAATAAAATTAATTTGATTCTAATATTATGAATATAAATAATTTTGTTGTACTATATTTTTATAATATTATCATGATGGATATTTATTTAATTGTTCAATTTTTTTTTCATATTTTATAAGATTAATATGATCTATAAAGGTAAAAATATACTTTTATCTTTTTACTCATTGTATCTTTTTATACCATTTCAGATATATATATATATATATATATATAATTTTGTTAAGTCTTTGATTTGTGATATTGACGATATATTTGAGATTGGTGTCTAAATGAATAGTAAAATTAGTTGTCAAACAAAATTAAGTATTTACCAAAAAAATTTTATGCTTTTGCTTTCAAGATTGTGCATAAACACTAAGAATCGTAAAAATAACCTTAAACCTAAATGTACAATTTTTGTTATTTATTTATTAAATTTGTCCTTTATAAGAATTTGTAAGCTTTTTTTTTGTTGTTGTATTTTTATGATAATGTAGTCTTTGAAATTAACAACATTCAAACTCCTAAAATTAATCAAAGTAATTATAATTATATATATCACATCGTTTTACCAAAAAAAAACAAAAGATTTAAAATAAGTAACAAAAAAAATCTGAAATACAAAATATCAAAATTAAAAAAATAAATAAAATTTAAAATAATTAATAGAAGAGTTAAAAAGAAATTCTAAAACTAACCCCAATAATTAATAGCAGAGAGTACATTTGATATCTTTAGAAAATAATGACCAAATTGTAATTAGAGTATATTCGAAGGTGCTTGGTGTTCATTATCCCTTGAAACTTTACCAGTGTTCATCTTCGCCCGAAAAAGAAAGGTCAGACCAGAAGCTTCCATTTAGAAAATAAAAAGAAGCCAATGGCGGGCGATTTGAAATGTCATGGTTGTTGCTGTGAATCCTTGATTTCATAGCGAATAAAATTGTATGAAATTGACTTCCTGGCAATTAAAATGTCGTTCAACAACGAGGTCACACAGGTATTCTGCTGCGCATGCCGGTCTGTTTCAGCCCAGAACTCATCGCATCCCATGTGTTATGACATCATGTGACTCGGCCAGGAACAAGGACCTCCATTGGCTCTATTAATAACAAATGCTAAAAATATATACATGCATACATATCTTCCGGCCAATTACAGCTTTTTTTTTGGTTTTATTTTGAGCCACAGAATTCAATATTTGTTGTATGCATGATGATTGAAAATTGGTTAATTACATCCAGTGGAGTCACAGTTCGTTTATCTGGATTGCAGATCTTAGTTCCATTATTTTTTGGTACCATATGTATATGAAATATTGAAATGATTATAATAGTAATAATAATAAAATTTCTTTCAATAATTAAAATTATTACACAGAATTTGAAACAACCACAACTAGGAACTAAGGTAAAAATTGAAGAGTTGTAATGCTATGATTTTGAATTGACCACTATTGTTAAATAAGATTCAAAAGTTGGTATTTATTAAATTTTCTCTTAATTTGAATAATGACTTAAACACGTGTATAGTATAAATAAATTTAATATTTTAATATGCTATTTTGCTAATTACGTGTTTTTTAGAATAATACAATTTTTCTATTTTATATTGTGGCATTGATACTTTTGTCAACTGACTCCTATTTTTGGGTGATTCAAATAATCTTTCTCAATATTGAAACAGAGCTTAGGCACACTAAGTCGGATGGCAACGTGTCCTTTTTCTTGGTAACAATATTATATTTTCCCTATTAATGTTTATATGGCCATGATTGATGGGTTTGGTAGTATATTTCGTAAAGGTTCAGAGAATATGCTTTCAATCCCCTCTATTCCAATCGGTAGAATTATTTCAAAAGTGCGCCATTTCAGTGCCACCAAGTCGGCACGTTGTGGAGTTTTGCCACAGGAGCATGCATTAATTTGGTGATTATTTTTTGATGCTATGAGCATGCATTATACTTACAAGTTGGTTTTAAAAATGCCTTAAAACATGAGCATACATAATACATGCTCGCCCGAAAATGCATGCATGTAATCTTGAGCATAGATCATACACCAGATAGTTTATTCTTAAGCATATACGCACATGCCCATCAAGAAAAAAAGAAAAGAACAATGACTGAAATTGAGATCCAAAATTGGACTGACAAAGAGCTACAACGACGCAGGTGCTACAGTACTTAATTCAATCTTAAGCAACACATGAAGAAGTGGTAAGCCCACCACAACAGAATTTCTATCGTAAAATCGACAGGGCGATTGGACTACCTAAAGCAATAAAGCTCGGGACAATATGAAATCTTTAATCCCATGCCTAGTTGCTCTTTCGTGTCCTAATCGCCAGTGGATCAATAGGCTACCAGCATTTACCTGTTTGAACTCAGTATAAACTCTTTCACAAATAAAACTGGGCCAAACTTTATCTCGAACTTGGTAAGTTATCGAACTGAAACACTGCAGAGCTTGATTATGATAGCCAAATCATAGTGTTATCCCATGTATTATATTTTGCATGCATCTTTATAAGCAAATACTTATATTAAGGTTTTTATTTTATTACTTTCAGATTATTAATTAGATTATTACTTGAGACACAATCATGATCAAATTCAAGCATGAGATCAAGTTCAAATGAACTAGATATCTTTTCAAGCCCAACTAAAATTTCCTTAGGGACTGAAATTGCACAAGCTCGATGAGGCACCAAAACAGCACAAGCTCAAAGTCTTATTTGAGCTGAAACAGATGAGCCAAATATTATTCAGCTTTGCGTATTTGCACCCCTAAATTCTAATATCTGTTAAACCAGATTGCTTGTGCCATACTTGCGATAAGGCATTTTAGGGTTCAATCATTTAACTATAAATAAACACTTGTGCCAATTCTCTGGATGTCTTCCCTCATTTTCCATGATTTGGCCCACAAGTTAACACAAACTAATCGATTATTGGTAAATGATCACTGAAATACGGATGTTTCAAAGAGATATATAACCCTGGAGTACCATCAAAAGTCGTTCCTTGAGCATATTCAAAGGCCCAAAACATTTTAAAAATAAACAAAGGAATTAGACAACACAAGAAAGCATCTGCTCTGCTAGGTTAACAATGGAAACAAACAAACAAACAAACAAAATTAAACGAGGAAAGGAAACTAACACAATAATTCAGAAATGAATCAACAAAATCTAAACAGCTCCGATTCAAGTGCATTTCAATCAAGCAAATGTCTTCCAGCACTTCACCACCACAACAAGAAAGTATAATTTCAAAAGCCTAAATGATGCCAGCGTTCTATCCATTTTATTAACAACAAAAATTAATTATTCAACGCTCTAATTAAATGATTAAACCTCACCGAAAATCACAGCACTTTTAGCATATCCTCAGCCCCACTGAAAGTAAAAGCGCCGCCCTCCTCCAGATTCAGCACCTTAACGATGCCGTTTTCCGCCAAAAGCGCATACCTTCTCGACCTAACTCCTAATCCTACTGGCTTGTCGGTCAAATCCAGCTCACAACCAATAGCCTTAGTGAACTCCCCGTTTCCATCAGACAACAAAAGCACTTCATCTTTAATTCCAAGATTCTCCTTCCACGCCTTCATAACAAACGCGTCGTTTACTGAAATGCAAGCTATGGTGTCGACACCTTTGGATTTTAACTCGGCAGACTTTTCGACGAAGCTTGGCAGGTGTTTCTGTGAGCAGGTGGGAGTGAAGGCACCGGGGACGGCGAAGAGGATGGCTTTCTTATTGGCAGTAAGGTCGGAGATGGTGGTGGTCTGGAGCTCGTCGTCAGGGTCAAAGTAGGAAAGGGTAGCATCGGGGAGTTTGTCGCCGACGGAAATGGCAGCGGAGATTACTGAACTGCCAGTAGCTTTGGTGGAGGAAGAAATCTTAGTGGGTTTTGTGAAGCGGTGTGGGAGGGACTGGGAGACTTTGAGTGGGTGAGGGAGGAAGCGGACGGATTTGGGAGGAAAGAGAGATGCAGTGGCCCTGGTGGCGACGGTGGCGGAGGACAGGAATTTGGAGAATGTAAGAGAGGTCGCCATTTCGTTGTTTTGGGCGGAGGGAACAATGATGGGTGGGAGAGGATTCTTAGGAAAGATAAGACTGAATGTAAGAGAGGTCGCCATTTCGTTGTTTTGGGCGGAGGGAACAATGATGGGTGGGAGAGGATTCTTAGGAAAGATAAGACTGAGTCTGTTTTTGGAAGCTTTTGTTCTGTTTTGTTTGGGTTACAGGGGAGAAATGTATGGAGCAACAAATATCTTATATGTTCGTATATATATATATATATATATATAATTTATAAATAATATTATAAATATATATATATATGTATTTTTCTTAAAAATATAATAATAATAATAATATCAGATAATATAATAATATAAAAAAATAATATACTTTGATCACAGCAGTTTAACCGTAATATATTACCATTGTAATAATATAATTACAAAGATTATTATACTCATTAGGATTCTAACAGTAACAAAAATAGTCTCAGTTGATAATTAATTTTGACTCCGAGTTTACATGTAATTTTCGCAATATTATTATAAGAGTTTCACATGTCACCTGCCTTATTTTTAAGGGTTAATATGACTTACCATTTGTGTCTTCTCCTTCTACGTAGTAACCATGGACAATATTTAACTAAGAAACTTACCTAATTACTCTTAGTGAACAATACATAAATATGTTCTTGTTTAGATAAAAATTAATGATAATTTATTTAATTTTTTTCCTTAATATTTAATCCTCTCTCCTCTCTCCTTCAAATCTAAGATTGTTTGTCATGTGTTGACACCAACTTTTTTCCCGGATGTTAACAAACGATATTTATCTTCTCAGGTCCTCAATGTTACATCTCCTGTGAAAACAAGAATAATCAAAGGAGTTAGTACGTGGACAAAGACTTTTGTGATACTTAAGCAGAGTGTTTACATTGTGAATAAAAGATTCGATTTTTACAGACCTGCATTGGATGGTTAGTAAAACTCAATAACAAGTAGTTATTCGAATAGTGGATGGTTGAAAATAGTTTTTGATGTCATGAATGGTTTGGTAATTTACATTTATGTGCTTTTCAAAAATAGCGAAAGAGGTAAGAAAAATAACAGTTATTACTCCTTGGACTGTCGGCTTATTTGGTATGAATTGATGGAGGCCATAACCCCGACATCTGATAATGCCGGACGTCTCACTTATAGGCGAGACTCCGCAAGCATTCAGGTTGTGGAGGAAATACCATGCGATGACACCAGCAGCCTATTTGTAGCCATCAGCGACCTGTACATACTCGATGCTTGCACAACGAACACAAAATTCAAGAAACAAAAAGCTAAGAAAAGTTGTACTTCATCCATCTAAGAAGGAAATTAATGATAGGGGGAAGATTGTTCGTGTCTGTGAGGATGCATCAATTAAGAAAGTAAGGTGCTGTGATGCAGGAAGAATGCAAGAGCAAAGTTTAGTTATCAGCTAGTCTTGGTAGTTCTTGTTAGTTGTTTGGATTAGTTAGACCAACGAATATTGTTGTGGAATTCTATTAATTAGTTGTTGATTAACTGCACATTCTTTGGATTAATCTAGAGTTTTCCTACTTCTGTAATATCTTAATATAATACTGTATACGAAGTTTGTATTTCGTAATCAAGTTGAATAATAGAAAAACTCTAGAGATTTCTTGGCGATTTTTCTTTTGTTTTCTTTGTAACCAAACGCTAATTTTAAACAATTGTAAAACTTGATTTGGTATCAAAATCGTGGCTACACTAATGCAAATCTATCGTACATAACTGTACCTCTTTAATATACATTTTCTTAAGTTGTTCCGATCAAACTTTATGGAACAAATTATTTAACTTGGAAATCTCAAGTATTGCTTTCAATAAGAGGCAATAGAATAGGAGAATTTGTTAGTAATTTAAGAACAACTTAGAAAGATTTCTTCCAAGTGACAATCAAGATCAATGCACACAGAATCCAAGATCAACTGTTGCTTGGCTGGTTGCTATTTTCAGTTACTGAATTTGTCCCAGATTCGGTAATTGCATGCAAATCAGTTCTAGAAGTATGGCAAGCATTGGAGAGCAATTTGGATCTCAGTCTAAAGCTAAGGCTATTCAGCTTAAATTTCAATTACATCAATAAAGGAAGATTCATCGTCAATTGTTAAATATTTTCAAAAAATGAAATACATATTAGATAGTTTGTTAGTTGTTGGTAACTCAATTGCAGATGATGAATTTATTTTGCATCTTCTTGTTGGATTAGGTTTAGAGTATAATTCTGTGGTAGTACATATAACTGGTAGAAGTGATGCTATGAATATACATTAAGTTTACTTATTGTTGCTTACACTATAGAGTAGACTGGAGCAACAGAACTTGTCACGAATGGTTGATACGCATGAAAACTATACAACTAATTTTTCTCAGGCAAAATAATTGAAGAAATGAAATGAAATTAAAACTGGTTTCAATTTTAATTTTCCTGGTCAAAATTTTTCAAAAAATGGGAGAGGTAGACCAAATTTTGTGGAAGTACTAATCAAGGAATTAGGTATGGATCCAGTTGAACAGGAAATAACAGGCCTATGTGTCAAATCTGTTTCAAGCTAGGTTATCTTGCTGTGATATGTTATCATCAATTTAATCGATCCTCAACAACCATAGCTGCAACCATTTCAACAACATTATCAGTAATTATATCAGAAGATGAACAAAATATATCAGCAACTCAAGGATGAACACTTGTTAATAAGATATACTACTTAGCTAATAATAAAGTTGTTGATAAAGGATGCTGCCTGGATAGTGATTCCACTCATCATCTGACAAACAATGTTAATAATCTCAATGATGGATTTGAATTCTTGCGTAATGATAAGTATAGGAAATGGCTGAGGCTTAAAGATTACTCATGATGGCAATAAAATGTTCATTCTTAAAAACTCATCTTCTTTGATTCATACAATCCAATTTAAAAACATACTTTGTGTTTCTCAAATTACCAAAAATTAGATTAACATTTCCAAAATAACTTCTGATAATGATTTAATTGATGAGTTTCTTGATCTTTTTTGTGTCATTAAGAATAAGAAGAAGAATACAATACTGATGAAGGGAATTGCTCTGAAAGGGTTGTATAAACTTCTTCCTGCCTCGTATTCAAAATCATTGAATCATGCTACCGAAGATCATGTTCCAAAATCAATGTCTATTTTTCTTCTTGTTCTATTTCTTCCAATAATTAGCCAAAATAGAGTTCATTTTCTCTATTTTCAGATTGTAATACATCATTGTCTCATACTCCCTTTACTAGCATTGTAAGAACTAATAGTTCATCAAGTTTCCTTAATTTTATACATCAAAGATTAGGACATCTCAACAAGCCTATCTTTGATTTTGTGTTAAAGAAATGTAAAACATTTGCCAATACAAATAAAACCTTGTGACCTGATTTCTGTGATGCTTGTAAATAGGGAAAACTTCAGAGATTACATATCCCTACTTTTGATATTATAGTTACTGAACCTTTACAACTCATTTCCTCAAACCTTTGGGGTGCTTCTTTTGCTGAATCTTCACTTAGCTGTAAGTACTATATCAGTTCTATTGATATGTTTTCTTGTCATTGTTGGATTTTTTCCTTTAAAAGTTAAATCACATGCTTTGTCAACATTTTTTTTTCTATTTAAACTTTAAGTTGAAAAGCAATATGAGAAGCCTATTAAAACATATCAATCTGATAATGGCAAGGAATTCTTAGCCTTTGTTCCAACTTTTGAAACAAACGGTCTTGCCTATTGACATCTTGTCTTTATGCAAATCATCAAAATAGACTAGTTGAGAGGAAATATTGCCATATTGTTGAACTTAGTTTCACCTTATTATCTCAAGCTTCTTTTCTACTTTATTTTTGGTGGATGCCAACAATGTTTCTTATCAATAGGTTGTCATCATCTGTGCTTGGTAATATTTCACCTTTTGAAAAGCTAAATAATCAACAACCCAATTACCAATTTTTAAAGGTGTTTGGATGCACTTATTTTCCTTTTTTGAGAAGCTATAACAATCACAAATTGGATTTTCATTCCACTAAGTGTCCTTTTCTGGGATACAGTCCTCTTCATAAAGGTTATAAGTGTTTTCATCCATCAGGTAAGATTTATATTATGAGGTATGTATGCTTTATTCAATGAAACAGAATTTCTTTATCCTTTAGTGTTTTCAGATGTTACTTCTCGTATGCAGATGTCTACTTTTCCTTCAACTTCTTCATTTATACCTTTAGCTTCTTCTCTTGTTACTTTCAATAATCAACATTGCAATGATTTTTCAGCAGTAGATTCTTCTTCATGTTGTTCATCTCAACATTTTCTTTCGATAGTTACTTCAAGTACTTCTTCTTCCCATACTTCTCAACATACTTCTCATACTTTCGCATCTTTTTAGTATGTTAACTATTCATTAAATACTCATCCCATGCTCACTCATGCCAAACATGTTATTTTTAAGCCAAATGCTTTCTCTGCTAATATGTCATTGGTAGTAGAACCTGAGAATATTGCAAAAGCTTTAACTGATCTATTGTGCACCAAAGCCAGGCAAGATGAATATGCAGTTTAATAAGAATTAATAACTAGACACTAGTGCCTTCTTCTTCTTATTTTAAACTTGTTGGCTACAAATGAGTTTATCGAATTAAGCATAATGTAGATAGGTTTACGTCTAAACTCAAAGCACGGTTAGTTGCTAAGGGTTTTCATGAAACTTCTGTTGTAGATTACTTTGAAACTTTTAGTCCGATTGTCAAAGCTTCTACTGTGAGAATTGTGTTTAGCGTTGCTGTGATGAAAGGATGAAAACAAGACAACTAGATGTTAATAATGCATTCCTTAATGACGATTTGTTTGAAGCTATGTATATGCCTTAACCAGAGAGCTTTGTCAATCTTAAGTATCCTTCTTATGTGTGTAAATTATTCAAGGTCTTATATGGTTTGAAGCAGGCTCCTCATGCCCGGTATGACAAGTTGAGAACCATCTTCAATTCACTGCTGAATTTCGTTTTGAATTCATAACTTATTTGGATGCTGACTGGGGTAGTGATCTTTATGATTGCAGAAGTATCAGTGCCTGTAGTATTTATCTTGGGCATAATTTGATTAGCTAGTCTTTCAAAACGTAGAATGTTGTAGCATGCTTAAGTATTAAGTCCTAGTATCGTGCTTTTGCATCTACTTCAACTAAGTTAACTTGGATTCAGTCTTTACTTTGTGAACTCCATTTGTAACCTTCCATTCCTCTTGTTTTGTGTGATAATGTGAGTGTTGCTGCATTGGTTCATAATCCTATTTATCGTGCTTTAACAAAGTATATCAAACTTAATTTTCATTTTAAAATTAATTAAAGAATGAAGCAGAAAAGAGATGGATATGGAATTGGCTAAAGCGGTGTAAAATATATACATACGTTAATTCGGCAAATGGTGCATTAAATGTGTGTGTTAATATAAGTTTGGTTAAGGAAAGAGAAATTGAAGTTGAGAAATCAAAATTGGAAGAAGAAATCGAAGGAGGAAGAGAGAAAAGGAAAATGAAGAACAAAAAGATAAAAGAAAATGAAATTCGAAGCAACAATGCAAGAAACATATTTAGGAAGTGAAAAATACATCTAGAAATTGAGTGGGAAATATAGTGATGAAATTAAGATTTTATGTTCTTATAATATGTACTATATTTTGAATCAATTTTGATGATTATCTTATGTATTTTAAGAGCAAATGCGACGATAAAAAAATTTCAAAAATTCTAAAAATTACTTTGAAATGATTATCGAATTATGAGTAGATTTTTTTAAAAATAATATATATTTTAGTATAACATTTGTATTATATTAAAATTCTTATCATTACAATTGTTTACATGCATGATAAATTTGATATAAAATAATGATTTGATATCCATATCATATGTTGGATCTATATAAATTATAAAAAAATGATGGGAGTTGAATATAAGTCCTTAACAAAAATATGAGACTGTCGAATATATTTATAATACAATTATAAACCCTAGTGAAAATATAAAATTATGGGGTATGAATTTGATTACCAAGACAATAATACAATATTGTCGGATATGTTTTTAAATTATTTGCTTGGGCATAGATTTTTTTTTAAGTATGATATAATTTATGAATTATTATTAAAGTGAAATGATTAATTTTATTGTTAAAAATATATTTTGCATGTAATTGATGTACAAGTGATGCAACAGTTCAAAATAATTGCATAATTATTTATGAAAAAAGAATTTTCTAAAAAAATTAAATCCATTCATTGGGCAGTAAATTCATTATTTTCTTATTTCTTTATTTTTCCATATCTCAATGGGTTAATATAGTGTACAGTTGATACTTGAGGTTGAGACCACTAAAAGCACATTGCACGCATATGCATATGCGTATTGGTTGCATCATGAAATAATTTATTAATAATGATGTCAATATGCAAACCACTAGTTAGACCAACATGATACCTGTCGCAGATCTGTACTTATCCTCACTTGAGGAGGAAGTAAGGGAAAGCACAAGAGGAGAATGAGCTGACTTTACACCACATGTTAAATTCCCATACAGGAATGGAGAATACTATTGAATGCGGACGAATTTTAAGAGCATTGGTGATCTTATGGATGCAAACTCATGGTTAACTATGTTGGAAAGGATATTTCATATAAGGATGCAAACTTATGGTTAACTATGTTGGAAATGATATTTCAGATAAAAGGTGAATTTTGCAGCATTCATACTTCGAGGTAGAGCATGGCATTGGTGGACACTGTTATTGCATCGATGTACAAGACATGAAGCTATCACTTAAGCTGATTTTCATAGAGAATTCAATGATAAATATTTCTTATATGTTTATCAAGACACTAGGAGGAGTGAACTCTCAACATTAGTCTAAGGATCAATGACAGTCATAAAGGATGAGAACAAATTTACAGAATTATCAAGATTGCTCCTGCTGTAGCACAAAGTGAAATAAATAGGTGCAGACGATTGGAAGAGGGCTTGTGTAATGATATTATAAAGTCTATGACTAGATCTAGGTATACATATTTTGAAAATTTAGTTTTAGTTGCCATGAGAAATACGAAATGCTTAGCAGAAGCTCCTAGAATTGAACAATAGAGTTGGTTAGTGGCGCTAGTGGCAGTAGAGCGTTAGAATAAACAACAATACAGTTCACCTCTAGAATCATTAAAGAGGACATGTTGAAAAATTGTGCAGAGTTTCACATCTAGAACTTATAAAAGTAGCTAACAAAGTGGCACCATAGGAGGTAGTAGACATTTTCCATGTGTGACATGTGAAAAATTATCACCCAAGAAAATATCTTGCAGGTATTATTTACTATTTGTATTGTGGGTAATTTCAGAATATCAAAAGAGAGTGTTAATTAGCTGTACATTAATCTAGAGTTTTCCTGCTTGTGTAATAGCTTAATACAAATAATGTATGTGGTTTGTATTTTCTAATCAAGTTGAATAATAGAAAAACTCTCCAGAGTTCTCTACAATTTTTCCTTTGTAAAACCGTGCTTTCAAACAATCAAAAAACTTGATTATTAAATGGTCATACCTGCCAAAACATAAGGTTATCTTGTTAGCCTTATTCTATTATATTCGTGTTCAAAGATGTAGGGGTTTTTTTTATTAATAATATATGTGACCAAAAACATGATTCAAGTCTTCTAATTTATTAAAAAAATAAATTAATTTAACCTTCATTTATTGCCAATCACCAATCCCATGCCCACCTAAAATCGATTACAAGAGTATTCCTAGTTTTCTTCCTCTACCCCCATGGGCGGCACCGCCACGGCATTGACTGGTTTTGCCGTATGGAGTATTACCAGCTGGTGCACTATTACATTCTTCAGGATTCACTGCGCTGCATTCTGGAGGATCATCGTGCGCTCCAATAGCACCCTACCCAGTATGTTTTGCGCCTGCATCTCTCACCTAGTGGAAACCAGAGTCTAATGTCTGGAAATTCCATTTCGGGCCACATGCCTGGTGAGGAATGGTAACAAGATAGACCTTTTCATTTCTGTTACTGTTTTAGGAGTGTTATCTCTTTCTTCGATCCCTTCTCGTTTTATTTATTTATTTTATTTCATTTCTGTTTCATTCTCGTTTTAAGGTAAAAATTCTAATTTTTTGAATTATTTTCATTTATTAATATTAAATAATAAAAAATTTTAATAAAATATTAACAGAATTAAATAAAAATAATAAATTAATATAAAAAATAAAGCATAATTTATATATAAATATTAACAAATTAATATATTGATAAATTATAATCTCAATTTTTAATAAAAATAATAAAAATTAAATTATTTATAATTTTTAGAATTTTATTAAATATAAAAAAAATATATTAATTTTTTTAAAAAAATATTTTATTTAATAAATAAAAAATAAAAATATAGAAACTATTTTTTTATTTTGTTAATCTTGTATTTATATATTAAATTTTAACTCAACGATTATAATTGATTATTTAATTTATTAAAATAAAAAAAATAATTGATAAAAATAGATTTAATTATATATTAATTATATTTTTTAAAAATATATTAATAATATAAAAACAGAAAAATGGAAAATTATTTTCATCTAGGTCCTCCTCACTTTGCTTTGAAAACGAGAATGAAAATACATCTTTGTATGTGCTCCGTTTTTGACTTCAAAAAATAAAGTAAAATCAAACGCTCTCTCATCCCCGTCCGGTGGAATTTTTGCCAACACAGTGATTGGGGAACGGGCGTGAAAGGAATCCCAGATCCTAACATTGTTCACAATTTTGTAAGTGTCATCAAACTCCTTGCCTTCAACATCAGATTCCACGCCGTTTTGATTTTGTTGAGGTAGCGGATGTTCGCTGCACGATTAACCGTAACCTGAATTTTGCTGGCTACAGTCATCAGCAGTTTGATCAGCGTTGTGAGCAGACAACAATTGTGACAAGGAAGAAAAGAATTATTCCTCGGTTGATAAGGTTGAGATAAAATAGATGAGATAAAGATTCATGTGAATTTTACATTGTCAAGTAACACGATATCTTCCATGAGATTCAGAAAACAAAATATAAAGATTTAGTAGAAAATGAACAGTATTATAATTACCACGGCTTCAAAGATAATGAATGACATGAAATGGAAAATAATTTACTACATCAATTCAATTTGTTACTTTCTATATGCCCAAGTACTTCAAACTTCAAGCCAATGTTCATATTCTTGGAATTTGTTCTCACACACAAGAGGAATGGAAATTGGCTCTGAAATTGATCTAATTTCCCATCCGTTTATTCCTTCTCAAACAATGCCCAGAAGCAAAACAAGAAAGAAAAAATTAAGTTCAGAGAAAAAGGAAAATCTATTATGACCACAATCTCAAACAATCAATTCCAAATTGTTGATATCTATCTTCTTCATAGCTGCCTTCTTCACTTGCACCTTATCGTCTGTGTCTACTGCATTGCCATTCCTGTAACCTGCTTGATTTCTCATATATTCACAAGGTAAACAAACTTCTTGTCCAGTTATTCGCTCAACTTCTTATGCTCAACCTAAAAGAATAACAACCCATTTGTCCTTTTTATACAAGCTAAAACTGCAAGATGATGTTTGTTACTATGAACGCCGCATACAACCTGGTTTTGAGGCAGAGAACAACAATCCAATCATAGGACGCCAAATAACCAAAGAATCGCACCATTACTGCATAAATCAGACTAAGAGTGTGGGACGAAGATGCCAACGTAACCAAACCCCATGATGAAGAATGCGATTGCTTGCACAAAAAGGTAAAGGAAATAGTGGTTTTTCCCAAACATAATATCATAGCAGCCACACATGAAGAGAAAGGCTCCAACCCCAAGTTCTAATGAGTGAATTCTGTCAAACATAAGAACCAAAATCACAAAAGAATATCAGACAAGTTTGGTCTTCTTTGTGCAGTTTAAGGTTGTAAAATATACCTATCTCCGATTCTGAATCGAGGTTTCTTAGATGATTTTGTGGTTGATTTAACCTTGAGACCATCTCCAAGTTTCTCAGTGACAACCCATTCATTTACTCGAACACCCTCTATCAGGCCGATAAAGGTAGCCTTAGTTCGGTGCAGTGACATGACATTTTCAAAAAGGATCCAGAAAACCAACAGGTGTAATGACCTGCAAGAACAAGAAGAAAATATATATCTCAGAGAGACTTCAACCACCAGCTATATTATGTAATCTCTGCTGGCCTAATTAGAGCTAAGGAAAAGTGTAGTTGCCATATTATTGGGTTCACTAGTATCAGATTAACTCTTTCATTAACTGTTACGCACAAAAGTAAATCAAGAAACCACAATTAAAAAGAAAAGAAGGAACTTGCAAGAGAAGATAGTATATCGGACCTTGGGGTTCCAACAGCGTTGAGAACGGTAATGATGGCAGGAATATAAACAGCTCCCCACTTGGGAACCTGAACTTCAGGAACGACAATAGTTGCCGGCAGTACAACACAGTAAAATATAAATGTAACGATGTGTGCTATGATCTTTCTAACAAAGAAGAAGCTATAGATCACATGTACTTTCTTCCACAACGATACATTCTGCGTAAACACACAAAAAATTCAATTGTGTGAGATACCATGCCAATATACATGACTTCATTATTTCACTAGCTGAATTGAATTTGTCAATAAACTTTCAAGATTAGACAATGCCGACAAACGAACCTTGTTTGTAATAATCTCCATCACCATTTTCCTGAAGAGATTAGCAGGACCGCAAGACCATCGATGCTGCTGGTAGCGATAGGCCTTGAAAGTACTGGGCAGTTCATTTCTCACCTGCAGTGAAGATAAAAACAAAAAGAAATGATCTTCACTTCTTCTACAATGCATATATTCTTTTATTTTAAATATTGACAGATGAAAATTAAAAGGTAAGAAAGAGACAATACAAACAATGTACCTTAAGGCTACCAAGGTACAAGAACTTCCAGCCTTTAAGGCTGGCTCGGACAGCCAGATCCATATCCTCCACTGTGGTCCTATCTTTCCATCCTCCAGCCTCATTCAAAGCAGCAATCCTCCATACCCCGGCCGTCCCTGTGCATCATAACAATTTGAATCACCTATTAATGTTGTAGACTTTTAATAATGTTGTCGAGATTCATATATAATGCATAACGTTTATAAAATGGCAGTACCGTTGAAGCCGAAGAAGGCATAGGTGGAAGAACCCACTTCTTGCTCAACAGTAAAATGGTAATCCAAGGACATTTCTTGAAGCCTTGTCATCAAGCACTGGTCAGCATTCACTGCAAAAATGCAACACCCAAGAAAAAACCACTGCAACGTCACTTCCTTAGTTGGCTTTGTATAGAACTTGATATATTAATAATGATATTATTTAAAAATAAAAAATAAATGTAAATCAAGTGTCGTTCAGCAGTGAATAGACATAACAGACAATTAAGACAGGGACAGGAGCAGGAGGTCCACCATTCAGATTGCACATGCAGCTGCCGGGAATATCAAAAAATGCTTTAATACATTACGAGACATATATGCCCCGCAAAACGGTAAACTCCAAACACGTCCTTAATCATTTTCACTATTTCAACATTAATGGGCAAAGATCCATCTGAAAATTCCAGAGGCAGTGGCAGCTTTTTCAGCCCAAAAAAAAGACACAGATTACTTGCATCATTAATTATCTTAAAACTAGATTTAAATTAATTAAACCAGCTGTTATTCACGTAATCCTAATGCAATGTCAACGTTAACGCCACGTAAATAAGGTAAATTTGAAATTTCCATATGCACGTTTGAGTACTTCCAAATTGTGACAGACTAGTTTAAGTTGATTAAACAAAAGAACTCCCAAATAGAATATGCACATTAACACCCAAAAGTGACGTTTTCACCTTTTTAATACCATTGATTTGGTTTGGCTCGTAGCCCCCGCACCTATAGAAACCCCAATAGAATATGCAAACGTGTTAAAACATGGAATTAGCCACCGAGCATTAGACCAAGATAGATCCATAGGAGAAGCGGGACCCACCTTGTCCTCAATTTGACCCACCGACAGTTTTGAAAACAGTCGTTTTTTATAACACAAATCCACCCTAAACCCAACAGGAAAACTAATGGAAGACTTTTATCGTTTAATTCCCTCAAAGTCTTGTGTATTAAGTTTTCCTTTTATTTTGCACCGTTGGCTAATATGGATCCATTTGATAAAATTTTAAAAAAAGGGGACTCAGGTGTTAAGGAACTAAATGATAAAAAACAAGTAGAAAATCTATCTAAATGAAGATGAGTGGCAGAAGATGCAAGCAAAACCAGTGTTTGGTAAGGCAAAACAGAATCTAAAATGTGGGATTAAGCTAGATTTTTGTTGTTTACCGAATTTCCAGCGAGCCTGAACGAGGGCTAATTCTGGGTTGTGAACAAGAAAAGGAATACTGCGCCACAGAAAATCAGGTTCTGGCTGGAAATCAGCGTCAAGAATGACAACATAATCGCAGCTCTTAACGTAGCTCCGTTTCATGCCTTCTTTAAGAGCCCCTGCTTTGTACCCTTTTCTGTTGTCCCTTATCTCATACTTTATGTTGATCCCTTTGCTTGCCCATCTTTGGCATTCTACTTCCACCATATCCTGCAGAATGAACCCGAACCCACATCAAATATTGATGGGTTAGTTATGAATTCGAAATTAGCACATATATATATATATATATATATATAGATATCTAAAAGGATTTTGATTTGGGAAATACTTTGATTGTTTGGTCAGTTGAATCGTCAAGGACTTGAATGATGATTCGATCAGACGGCCACGAGAGTCCACATGCTGCTCCAATTGAGAGCTGATAAACCTGCATTAGAAATAAATAAAAGACAATAAAAACAAGAAAAGAAAACGTTTTCTGAAGGTATAAACAATGAAAATCCGTATTATAAAATGGGAAAGGGAAAGGACCTCTCTTTCATTGTACATAGGGATTTGAACCAGAATCATGGGGTAAGCTGAGTTGCCCAATTCAACATCGTCTTTTATCGGCTCCCATTTGTATATCTTCTCTGGTTTGCGACCAAACAGCTTAACCAATACAATGACAATGCTCATATAAACTCTCTCAATGAATAGCATTACAGACATTGTCAAACAAAGAAGAACTGCAACGTTTAGTAATGGAACAATCAATGGCGCTTTGATCTGACTCCAAAGCAATGAAAGTTGCATTGCCATGTCATCTGTTGCCCCTTGAAAAGTATCAGGAAGAAATTTTGCTGTAGTTACCTGATCCATTTGTGAGTTTTGCGGTGAAAAACAGAGAAGAATTTGGGATGGAACAATGGGATAAGAAGTTTTTGAAGGAAACCCACTAGATCTGCATGGATTTAAAGGACTTTCCTTTGGCAAAAGAACAAGAATGTTTCCGCTTTTTTGTTGTGATTTTGCTTCCGAATCACGCAAAACAGCGGAAGCAGAGCTGGGAATGTCAGTCACTCTGCTTCAAAACCCCCTCCACTTTTGTTGCAGACAACCAATAAAAATTAGAACAAACTCACTGCAAATCTCAATCCATCAAAACCAAGAAACACTCATACATTACATCAGCAACATCAACCTGAAAGGTTAATCAGAACAATCTTTTCTTTTCTTTTCTTTTGGTGGGTTTTTGTTCTGCTTCTGTAATTAGAGAAAAACAGAAGCAGAACAACGTATATACAAATTTTAGAAACGGAGAAACGAGAAAGCAAACAAAGACACAAGTGCAAGCACAAGGAGGGAGAACAATCTCTTATATAATTAATCTCTCTGTGAGTTCTCCTATCCCTCTATTCACTGTATTTTTATATTTTATATTTTTAAGAATATATTCGTTGTTGGCTCTCTGAAAAGACTTGAAGACCCCAACAACCACGACTACAAAATGAGAGGCGTATGTACAACAAGTAACAATGAGGCAAACACCCAGTGAATTGCAGGCTTCACCTGCAATTGCAAATTTGATATTATCTTTTTCCATGTTGAACACCTTCTCTAGTATTTATATAACAATCTTAGGTATACATATAAATATACATATTTGTATATTTGTAATAACAAAAACAAATTCAAAATACATATAAAAAAAAAGAAAAGAAAAGGACAGTGCGCGTGAGTAAAAAAATCAATGGAACCAAATAGTGACGTATTAACAGAAATGCCCTTACTGTTGTTTCCATGTGTGTGACAGCTCAGATGCAGATGATTCTCCTTATTCCGTTGTTGGCCATGCGCTTTTCGTTAAATTACAACTACGTCCCAGCTTGACTATTTCTTTACAAGAACAGCAGGCGTAATTAATTTGTCAATAAATGAAAAAGGGTACAAACGAAACAATTGCCGCCGGGTTGGTTGGTTGGTTAATCAGTGGGCAATTATTTTCAGTATTATAGTGTATTGTACCTTTTCCTTTTTAGCGTATCTTTGAGCTCTGTATTATTGTAATAATTTTCTAGTACAAAAACCTTCAAAGTATTTAGAAATAGATATGGCCTTTTGAGTATAAATGATTAAAGTATATTATAATAGAAGTAATTTTATCAAATTCTCAGTATATTCTAACCAATTATGTAAGTAGTCAAAAACAAGAAGAAAAATATCATTATTGGTTTCCTTTTACTCAGCGCCCCCACTCTGCCTTCACTGCATAAATACCATTATTGAATTGGGTGGATTACCCATAACAACTAGCACGATTTTATTTCATGCACCCTGTACATATAGAATGGAGACTTACTATGCTTTTTTCCCATTTTTTTAAAAAAAAACCTAAATTTTAATAAATTTTTTTAGTATTATTAGATATTTTAAAATTTATCACAAAAAATATATTTTTTAAATAATTTAATATTATAAATAATAAAAATGTCTAATAAATTATTTTTAAAAACTTATTTAATTGATGAATATCTCGTCAATTATCACATCATTCAAAATATATATTTTAAAATAATTTTCATTATGTGCTAATATTACTTTTAATATTTTTTATAATTGATTGAAAATAAAAACACTAAAAATTTTTTTGTTTAAGATAGAGTATTATTGAACATCTCAAATTTTTTTAATTATTTTAAATACTTTGTCATTCATTATATTGATGATAAAATAATAAAAATAAAATAAAATTTTCTTAATTTTTTTTCTTGAACTAGTTAAAACTAGTTCAAAATATTCAAAAATAAAATAAAGTTAATTTTTTACGTATTAATAATTTTAAAATAAATTTATTTTGAAAATTTTTGTGTTGACTTTTCAATTAATTTTGTAATATTTAGACTAATGTTTGAAAAATTTCGTATGAATAAATGGTAGGATATTCAAATTAATTTTTATATGTTAAATTTTAATAGACGAAGTATTATTAAATTATTTTTTTTATTTTTTTTATAATTACATAATTGTGTAACGTTAAATTATTTTCTTATTTCTTTTTTTTCAATACTTTTTTTAACTTCTCAT
>BNST01000428.1:0-40616 GCA_019650275.1 Xylocarpus granatum | reverse complement strand
CGTGAATTTTATTTCATTGGAGTATGCGCTCCTATAGGGCCAAAGAAATTGTGGCTATATAAAGTTTAACCGTTTTAAATTAATATTACTGAGTTTTATCAAGTTGAATTAACCAAAACCTATTGAGTGTTGCGACAGCTATTGAACAAAAAGGTTTTAAAGCATATTTGAAGACAAGTATGGTGTTTCATCTACCAAGATTGGTCTAAAATTGGCAGAGAGATTGTATTCAAAGTCGAAAACGAAAACAAAAAGTTTTGCTTTAAATTTAATAGAGGAGGAGCAAATATCATTCTCAAGCACTGTAAGTAATGCAGAATTATGGCATAGAAGGCTGGCATTTTCATCATGGTGGACTTTTATATGTACAAAAACATAATTTAGTGAAAGGTGTGCTCATTGCTAGAAGACAAGTTAGCTGATTGCGTGGCTTGTCAATATGACAAGCAAAATAGAAGACCCTTCTCTCAAACAGACATGGAGAGCAACACGCAAGCTGCAGCTAATACACACAAATATTGGAGGACTCTCAGAAAATATCATCATTAAATGGTAGTAAGTACTACATTGTATTTATTGATGATCATACCAGATTTTGTTGGATTTATTTTCTCAAATTCAAATCTGAGGTTGTTAATATATTTTAGAAATATAAAGCATGGGTGGAAAATTAAAGTGGCTGCAGGATACAAAAGATAAGGTCAAATAATGGAAAGAATACACAAATGACATATTTGATAAGTTTTGCAGAGAAGCTGGTATTGAGCATCAACTAACAGCACCTTACACTCCACAGCAGAATGGCGTAAGTGAGAGAAAAAATCAAAGTATTATGGAGATGACAAGGTGTATGCTACATGAGAAGGAGTTGCCAAAGAAACTATTGAGCAGATGCTCAAACACTGCAGTTTTTGTTTTGCTAAATAGGCTGCCAACTAAAGTTTTGCAAAAAAAACTCTGCATGAAGCATGATTTGGTTACAAACCAAATTTTCAGAATCTAAAAATTTTTGGTTGTCTTCGTTTTTTTTATGTGCCACAGGTAAAAAGAGACAAACTTGATAAAAAAGCAGAACCAGGAGTTTCATTAGATATAGCAACTTTTCCAAAGCTTATAGAATTTTTCAATCACAAAATGAAAATTTTGTTATAAACAGAGACGTCAAGTCATAGAGGATAGACAATGGAACTGGAAGAGAGTCAATAAAGTCACAATTGTCAGAGATTCCGCAATACTTTAATGATGACATAGATGATATCCCAATTAGAGGAACAAGGTCTTTATCTGATATTTATGAAAAAATAATATTGTTGTATTTGAGCCTGCAGAATTTGAAGAAGCTAAGAATGATGACAAATGGTTTGAAGCAATGAAAGAAGAGTTCAGAATGATTGAAAAGAATAAACACTTGGGAGTTGGTAAACAAACCTCAACACAGAAAGGTCATTGGAGTCAAATGGGTTTATAGAACCAAACTTAATGCAGATAATTCTATAAATAAATATAAAGCCAAATTAGTTGTGAAAGGTATAGATCAAATGTTTGAAGTGAATTTCTCAAAAACTTTTGCTCCAGTAGCACGCTTGGATACAATCAGGATGTTGCTTGCTTTGGCAGCACAAATGAGATGGAAGACTTATCAGCTGGATGTAAAATCTGTTTTTTATTTAAATGGTTATCTTCAAGAGAAAATTTATGTGAAGCAACCCAAGGGATTCAAAGTCAAGGGACAGGAGGAAAAAATCTATTTGCTAGAAAAAGGCCTTATATGGTCTTAAACAGGCAACCCAGAGCCTGGTATAGCAAGATTGATGAACATCTTCAAAGTCTTGGATTTGTTAAAAATCTAAGTGAAGCTACATTATATGTAAAAGGAGCAGATGCTAACTTAATTATAGTTTCTATTTATGTTGATGATTTACTTATAACAGGAAACAATGAGAAACTGATAAAGAGTTTAAAGTTGAAATGCTCAAAGTATTTGAGATGACTGATCTAGGCTTGATATCTTACTTTTTGGGTATGGAGGTTAAGCAAGATCTTGATGGAGTCTTCATAAGCCAAAAGAAACATACAAAGAAAATACTCAAGAAATTTCATATGAAAGAATGCAAAAGCACCAGCACACCAATGAATCAGAAGGAGAAATTTAGCAAGGATGATAGAGCAGAAAAAGTTGATGAAAGCCAATATAGGAGCTTAATTGGTTGTTTGATGTATCTTACTACCATTAGACCAAACATAAAGTAAGTTTACTTTCAAGATTCATGCATTGTGCCAGTGAAGTGCATTTCCAAGCTATCAAAAGGATTATAAGATATATCAAGGGCACCACAAATTATGGTATCAAATATTCTTACTGTCAGAATTTTAAACTTTATGGTTATTCTGATAGTGATTGGGCAGGTTCTGCTGATGACATGAGAAGTACAACAAAATTTTGTTTCAACTTTGGATTAGGAATTTTTTTCATGGTGTTCAAAAAAGCAAGATATAATAGCTCAAAGTACAACAGAGGCAAAATATGTAACAGCTAATGCTACAGTAAATCAAGCAATTTGAGTCAGAAAAATACTTGCAAACTTACACATGAAACAAAGTGAGCCAACACAGATTTATGTAGATAATCAAGCTGCAATTGCAATTTCAAATGATCCTATTTTTTATGGCAAAACTAAACATTTCAAGATGAAACTGTATCACTTAAGAGAAGAATAAAAGAATGGCGAAATTAAACTGCTTTATTGCAAGACTGAGGATCAAATTGCTGATGTGTTAACTAAAACTCTACCAAAAGCTAGACTTGAAGACTTAAGAAACAAATTAGGCCTCTGCAACTACTAAGGCAAGGAGGAGTGTTGAAAAAGTGCCTTAGTTGCTGAATAATTGGTCAACAAGACCAAGTCTTTAAGAGATATTTTCTGCACTTAGTTTGTTAAGATTTGCTTAAATCGTGGCTTTAATTTTGGCTAATTATTTTGTTTTTCTATTATATTTCAATTCTATATAAAGAGCAATACAGTAAATAAAAAATTAAAACTTCCAAAAATTAATTGCTCTTTTTCTTTTTATCTTTGCCAAATAACATTTCATATTATTTTGTCCTTATGGCAAACAACAACAGCCTTAACCGCAAATCTCATTATGGCAACCATAGCATAAGGGAGGACGTGTGCTGTCCCTGAAATCATGCAGGATCCAATTATTATTATTGGTCCCTTCTCTCTCATCAGTCAACTCGCGAAAAGTCATCCCTGGAGGAAAGTCTATCTCATCTCTAAATTTGGACATGGAAGCTTAAGAATAAGAACCAGGCTCTGTTTGTTTGAGTTTAATGAAATTAAAAGAGTAGTGGAGAAAATTGTGCTGGCCGGCCTTATTCCTGCCGAGGGGACAACTCACAAAGGCATTGAATGCAATTAGATCTCTTCTATGAAATTGATATATTTAATACCTTATGATGGCTTGATCAATTAACTGGCAAGTGTTCCCCATAAACAACAAATTTATAGTTGTTAATGACTGACTACCACTTGATCATTTTAAAATTGTATTGTTAATGGCAACGGGTCAAGTCATCCGGAAATAATTTTCATTTAGGGAGTTGTGTATTTATGGACTTGTTGGCCTTCATAGCATCATCTCTTTTCTCATTCGTGATTGTTGTCTTGAAAAACAAACAAGCAACTGCTCCCCATACAGTTCAAGATCAAAGTCGGCAAGAAAATTAATGGGTAGAGGGAGAATGATTAATCAAGTCATTAATAAATTAGAGAATCAATAAATCATCTTGACTGGAGCAACTATGTCAGCCTAAAAAACTCCTCCTTGTTTGGTCCAAGTTGATTAGATTAAAAGAAACTTGCTCATTATTGAAGGAAGATGACTTAATATTTCAATCCAGCACATTAGAGTTGTCGTTAAATTGCAGCACTTTCAATATTCTTGCAGAAGTTTACATGTGAACGCAAGTTTTTGTTATTTGCTTCTCTAAGATGGAAGTTTAAATATGTTCCCTAACTATTATAATCTTTCGGGTCAACAATATTTTCTTTTTCAAGTTTTCCGACAACAAATTTGATCAGTCCCTACCCTTTAACTATAAATTTGATTTGATCCTTCATTTCATTCTCAAGGTTTCAGTTCCAATATTTGTGTTCCCCTCTCAAATTATGGAGAATGAATATCCTGCAAAAATGATCTTCCGTGATTTTATTGAACAGAACGAAGAGAGCTTAAGTGATTTGGGTGATGACATAGCAGATCCCTTCTACTGCTATGGCTGCAATGAAGCGGTTTCTGGTATGGCTTACACTTGTAAAGAAACCGGTATTCAGCTTCACAAACCATGCGCTGAATTGCCCCTTCAGATAACACATCCTCTTCATGACCAGCACCCTTTAACCTTTCTCTATGATTTTGTTGATTACGACCGGGTTTTCATTTGCGATGGATGTAGGGACGCCAACAGATGCGCCGCTGCTTTCTATTGCAAATTATGTGACTTCTGCCTTGATTTCAGATGCGCTTTGTTAATGGATGATTACTTTTCAAAGTACGACAGGCAGGAATATGAAGAGAGGAAGAAAACAGTCAACATTGACCATTCGAGCCACACCTTACATAGTCTGAAACTAGGCAATAACACTGGCAAATACGCAAGATTCTCTTGCTTTTATTGCGGGCAGGGCATCTCCGGTTCTGCCTATTGTTGTTTTTATTGTAATTTGTTCATTCATGAATCTTGTAAGGACGAGATGCGGGATGACGTTAGATACCCTTTTCTCCCCGAACACCCACTTGGCATTTACGGCAACAATGTAGATAGTTTTCAGGAGACTTGTGCAGCGCGTAGAAGAGATGTTAGGGGCATCAGATTAGACAGTAATGAACACGGATTTTTCCTTCATTATTCATGTGCTAGAAAACCCTTTCCACGGCCCCTAAAACTGAAGCTTCCTGATCACAGTCTTTTTTATTTTGGGCGTGACGCAGTGCTTAGTAAATTCCAGTGCGAAATCTGCCGTTCCACGCGCAAGGGCCCTGCTTCCCGCTTCGTGGAGTGCATATATTCAAAGAAAGGAAACTTCCATCTGGAATGCATTCCTATACCGCGTGTTGTGAAACATTGAAGTCATGAATGTGATCTCAAGCTTTTTGATTCTGTTAAAGGACACAATTCGCAAGAGTACTTCTGCGATATCTGTGAAGGAGGAGGAAACTCCAGGCATCACGTTTATACATATGTGAAATGCAACTATATTGCTCATATTGAATGCGTGATCTCTGAGGTTAGTTGGCATTTATTGCTATCACAGTTAGCATCGATGGTTAGAGTTTTGGAGAGATCCTTAATTTAATTCTCTAAACGTTTTTTACTTTGTTCCTACCAGGATGTTACTCCATACTGGAAATCGAAGAGCGAGGACAAAGCCAAGGACACTGATCATACAAATAATAAAAAGGTCATTATGAAAATGAGATCATTAATTGCCACAAGTCTATTTCTCTAAAGTCTAAATCATCACCTCTCTCTTTTTTGTTACTGTCAGGATAGCATTACTGAATACGAAAGTGAAGATAAGAACAAGGACACTGGCGTTGCAAACAACAAGAAGGTCAGTATAAGATAACTCGAAATTGATAGCTAAATTTATCACAGGTTCCGTTAATAACAATGCCAGAGAATTGTATCTGGTAGTAAATATTCAATCATATCTGTATAATCAGGAAGAAAATTCGAAAGAGATACGTTCGTCCTCGTCAGTTGCGCGTTTAGAGAGTGATGCAGAGGAAGAGAGAGAAGATGATCAAGAGTTACAGTACAGCGAGGAAGACGAAGAAGAAAATTGTTCCATATGAGCTAAATTTAGAAATCGATGATCTCGTGTAAGAATTGGGAGACATGGCATTCATACTACACAGGGTCAAGGGAAAACGAGCCAACAGATTACGTTCAATATTGTTGAGCTGTGGAGAGAAAGTCATGGAGGAATGAGTTGTAAATGAAAAAACATCAAATAGCACAAGGTAGGTGCATTCCTCGCATTTACTACTGTGAGGAACGTACCTACCTTGCTCATAGTTGAATGTGTGATCTCCGTTGTAAGTTTATATTGTAAGTTATAAATTATAAATTTGTATCGATCAAATTCATTAACAAATAATTTGTAACATTCAAATTATGGCTCTTAACTCTCCATTATATTTTGTAATTCTAAATTCAAATTTAAAATATGAAACTGCAGCATTGAGTAGTCATAATACCTCCATTAAGTGTGAGAATTCTTTGATAGGAAGAATTCTATAAATTAGAATGTGTTTTGCTTTGTAAAGTTCCCTAAACTTGAAATTCTTGTTAAATACCATCTTGAGAGGATTTAGAGAGTTTAGAAGGCTTTGGCAACACTCAAAAACGTGAAGAAAAAACAATGGCGAGAGGTTGGTTATCCATGGCTTTCACAACTTAAATTTTTAGATTTTTAAGCATGTTTTAGTATTTTATGCTTACATTTAGTATGAGACCATATATATATATATATAGTATATATATATGATATATATATATATGTATAATTTATATTTATAATATTTTTTACTTATTTAAAAATTATGTTATAAATTATTTTAACATTGAATTTATAACATTTTGGATGTAAAAAAACATTAAAAACGGTATCAAAAATGGTTAAAAAAAATTGGTCGAATAAGTTTTTGGGTTCGTGGGTATGAATTCGAGTCGGGTTATGGGTTTGTCTTTAATATGCATGGACGACATATCATACGAGTTTCTTTAGTATTTAAAAAATATATTACAAAAGGCTGGACTCGAACCCAAACCCATACATAACAACACTTGACCACTGGGCCATGACCATATTATTGTTATTTAGACACATTTAATATTTTTATAGTTTTTTTAATGTTAATATTAATTGCATAAAATAAAAAATAAAAAAAAATGCCCATTATTAAATTTATAACTTGTATTTAAAATATATTTAGTATAAATATTTTAATACAATCAAATTTATTAATAATTTAATTTATTTTTAATTAAATTATCTTATATAATTTAAATGTTTGAATTTATGCATATTATTTATAGTCATGTTATATGCATAATTTGGATTTACTTATTTTAAGCATATATTTTATGTTTTATGTACCTAATAATATAATTTGCTGAGTTTATGTATTTTATTTTTTTATGCATACATTTTAGAGAGACAATAAATAGTATGTAAATACATTTAAAAAAATTACATAAAATTTAGTAAATAGAAAAATGCTATATTAAAGTATTATTGTTAGGTATAGTTATAGTATTTTATTTGCTTATAATTACATGTTTGGAAAAATTATGTCTAAGGAGGTTGGGTTTTAAGTGGGACTGCTTGTGACCCCTCCAATCTTTCTTGGGAATTGACCTACTGTGATTGTTAGCTAAATATATTACTCTCTATTACCTGTACAATAAATATAGAAATATTTTGAATAAAATTTCTATAAGGCATATATGTTCAATGAAATGTCTTAGTGATCCATAAAAAGTTTAATATATTAGGGAGTAGCCACAACATCCCTAAGTTAAATAAAACTTTATATTGTATTAAGGATTACATATAATTTAAGATATTAATTGTAATTGATCATACTAGATGTGATAAATTTTATCCCACATGAATTTTTATTACGTTTATATGATTAATTAGAATAAAATATTATATTATTTTTCTTAATTTACCCACAGGAATTAAGAAATTAAATATAATATAATAGTTTTATCATTAAGATATGTGAATCTATTTGAATAAAATATTTAACCCACAGGTAGTATTTTATGTCATGCGATTCATATTTTATGCATATTTTATATTGATAAAATATGATAATGTTTAAGCCTCAATAAAATTCATCATAAGTATGTATTTTGCAGCATCATAACCTACAAATATATCTGATATCAACTTAGATGTTCCTGAATAGTAGGAGATAATTATAAGACATGGAAAAGAGAAAATATTGTTGTATTTAGGGTGGCAGAGATATAGATTATGCTATACGGAAAGATGAACCATCACCTATTACTGATACTAGCACTCCAGCACAAATTAAGCTTTATGAACGTTGGGAGCGATCTAATCGTCTTAGTGTAATGTTCATAAAGACTAAAATTTCTGCTAGTATACGTGGTTCAGTCGCTCAGCATGATGATGTTCGTGCTTTGATGAAGGCTATTGATGAACAATTTGAGTCATCAGATAAAGCACTAGCCAGTACCCTTATTATGCAATTCTCTTCCATGAAACTTACCACCATCACTGGTGTGCGAGAGCACATCATGAAGATAAGAGATATTGCGGCTCAATTGAAAACTCTGGATGTGACAATGTCTGAACCTTTTCCTTGTGCACTATATTTTGAATTCACTTCCTCAACCATATGGACCCTTTAAAATTTCTTATAACACACATAAAGATAAATGGTCTATTAATGAATTGATGACCATGTGTGTTCAAGAAGAGGGAAGGTTGATTGCAGAAATGGGAGTAAACATTCAAAGTGCACATTTGGCAACAAAGGAAAAGATTAAGAAGAAAGGGAAAAGCAAAATACCTGTCCAAGCTGAAATAAAGAAAGAATCCAAATGTTTCTTTTGTAAGAAAAAGGGGACATATAAAGAAGGATTATGTCAAGTTTTCAGCAATGGTTTGTTAAGAAAAGTATTTCTTTTTCTTTCGTAAGTTATGAATCTAATATGACTGAAGTTTGTCATAACACATGGTGGATTGACTCTAGTTCTACAATCCATATTACGAACGTTTTGCAGGGCTTGCAAAACCTAAGGAAACAGTGGGAGCTGAGCGTTTTATCTATTCTGGAAATAAGATAAGCTCAACTGTAGAGGCTATTGGGACATGTAGTTTAGTTCTCAATAGTGGTTTTGTAATGAATTTGGAAAAGACCTTTTATATTCCTAATTTTTCTAGAAACTTAATTTCTATTTCTAAACTTGTACCCTATGGATATTCCTTCAATTTTTCAGATTCTTTTACAAAAATTTTTTATAAATCTAATCTTGTTGGAAATGGTACATTGTCTGATGGTCTTTTTCATATTAATTTATAAAATAATACTTGTTATAATATAATGCATACTCATGCTGGTATAAAAAGAAATGTTATGAATAAAAATTCCTCTATGTTATGGCATCGGAGATTAGGACATATCTCTATAGAAAGAATCAAACGGTTAGTAAATAATAAAGTACTTAGTGCTTTAGATTTTACTGATTTTGAAACTTGTGTGGACTGTATAAAGGATAAACAGACCTATAAGTCAAAGAAAGGTGCCAAGAGGAGTTCAGACTTATTAGAAATCATACATACAGACATTTGTAGTTTCAATATAGACTCATATAGTTATAAGTATTTATTACTTTTATTGATGATTATTCACGATTTATGTATCTTTTACTTGTTGAATACTAAGGATGAAAGCATTACATGCTTTTAAAATATTCAAAACTAAGTAGAGAAACAATGTAGTAAGCAAATAAAAATCGTGAGATTAGATAGAGGTGGTGAATATTATAGTAAATACACAGAGAATGGACAAGCACTTGGGCCATTTGCAAGATTTCTTCAAGAGCATGGGATTGTTGCCCAATATACTATGCCTGGTTCTCCAAACCAGAATGGTGTAGCAGAAAGAAGAAATCGAACATTATTAGATATGGTACGGAGTATGCTTAACAACTCCAAACTTCCTAAGTTCTTGTGGACAGAAGCTCTTAAGACAGCTGTATACATATTAAACCGGGTTCCAACTAAGGCTGTTTCAAAAACACTATTTGAGTTATAGAAAGGATGGAAACCGAGTTTGCAACATGTACGCATTTAGGGGTTGTCCTTCTGAAATAAGAGTTTACAATCCATAAGAAAAGAAATTGGATCCTAGAACCATAAGTGGATATTTCGTTGGATATTCAGAAAGGTCTAAAGGATACAAATTTTATTGTCCATTATATCACATTAAGTTTGTGGAATCAAGAAATGCTAAGTTTCTTGAGAATAACTTGATCAGTGGGAGGGATCAATCCCAGAATATAGTTTCTAAGAATGATCATTCAGAACCGTCCACTTCAAGTACTAAAGTGATTGTCATCTATAATATTCCTTTGGTACAAATGAATGTTGATTAAACAATGGTTGATACTCAACCAAATGATAATCAAATTTCAAAAACTAGTGATGTTTTAGTAGATCAAGTTGTTGAACAAGCAATTATGCAACATAGTCCCCAAGAAAATGTTGAAATAACATTAAGAAGATCTACTAGAGTAAAAAGATCACCAATTTTTAGTGATTATATTGTGTATTTACAAGAGTCGGACTATAATATTAGAGCGTAAATGATCCAGAAACGTTTTCACAGGCCATGAGTTGTGAGCAATCTAACTTATGGTATGATGCCATGAAAGATGAGATAAATTCTATGTCAACAAATGGAGTTTGGAATCTTGTTGAGTTGCCTAAAGGATTTAAATCCATAGGGTGTAAATGGATATTTAAAACCAAAAAGGATTCATTAGGCAATATTGAGAGATACAAGGTAAGACTTGTTGCCAAAGGATTTACTCAGAAAGAAGGAATCGATTACACAGAAATATTTTCTCCTGATGTCAAAGAAAGATTCTTTTCATGTGATTATGGCATTAATAGCTCATTTTGATTTAGAGTTACATCAAATGGATGTGAAAACAGCATTCCTTAATGGAGATTTGGAAGAAGAGGTTTATATGAAATAGCATGAAGGATTTTCTTCCAGTGATGGTGAACATTTGGTTTGCAAACTTAAGAAATCTATATATGGATTGAAACAATACTCTCGACAATGGTATTTAAAATTTCATGAAATTATTTCTTCATTTGGTTTTGAAGAAAATATCATGGATCAATGTATATACCAGAAGGTTAGTGGGAGTAAAATTTGTTTCCTTATTCTATATGTGGATGATATACTACTTGCAACCAATAATAAAAGGGTTTCTACATGAGGTGAAACAATTTTTTTCTAAAAAATTTGATATGAAAGATATGGGTGAATCATCTTATGTCATTGGCATCAAGATACATAGAAATAGATATAGGAGTATTTTAGGTCTATCTCAGGAAACCTATATCAAGAAAGTTTTAGAAAGATTTTCGGATGAAAGATTGTTCTCCAAGTGTAACACCAATTGTTAAGGGAGATAAGTTCAATTTGAGTCAATGTCCTAGAAATGATCTCGAAATGGAACAAATGAACAACATTCCATATGCTTCAGCTATTGGAAGCATTATATATGCTGCAAGTCTGTACAAGACCTGACATAGCTTTCGCAGTTGAAATGTTGGGAAGATATCAGAGTAACCCAGGAATGGACCACTGAGAAAGCTGCAAAGAAAGTTTTAAGGTACCTTCAAGGGACCAAAGATTACATGCTTATGTATAGACGAACTGACAATCTGGAAGTAGTTGGCTACTCAGATTCTGACTTCGCTAGCTGTGATGATTCAAGAAAATCAACATCTAGATACATCTTTATGTTAGCTAGCGGAGCTGTATCTTGGAGAAGCACTAAACAATCACTAATTGCTACTTCCACTATAGAAGCCGAGTTCGTTTCGTGTTTTAAGGCCACCTCTCATGGAGTTTGGTTAAAGAGTTTCATATCTGGGCTTAGACTTTTGGATTCAATCTCTAGGCCATTAAGGATATATTGTGACAATTCAGCTGCTGTATTTTTGGCTAAGAATAATAAAAGTGGGAGTCGAAGTAAACACATCGACATTAAGTACTTAGCCATTAGAGAACGTATTAAGGAAAATAAAGTGGTCATTAAGCACATCAGCACTGAATTAATGATTACAGATCCTTTAACAAAAGGCATGCCACCATCAAGGTTTAAGGATCATGTAATACATATGGGACTTGGTTCTAGTATGTAAATTCATTGTTATTTATGAAACTTTGATTATTTGTTTTCTAATAAAATGTGCACATTTATTTGAAAGAAAACAAAATTTGCATTAGACTTAGAATAAACATGAAGTTTATTCATTAAGTTAAGGTCATTATGTGGGACCAAGAATAAACATAGGGTTTATTCATTAAGATTAACACATTAAGATTGCAGTAAAAGTATCATATATTTGTAATACATGGAAGAGAAGTTATCAATTTTGATAATATATCACCATGATTCATGTATGTTGTTTCTTGTATATGAGAATTTGAAGTTTGCGGGCCAAGTGGAAGAATGTAAGTTACAAATTATGAATTTGTAACAATCAAATTCATTAAGAAATAATTTGTAACATCCAAATTATGGCCCTTAACTCTCCATTATGTTTTGTAACTCTTGAATTCAAATTTAAAATATGAAACTGCAGCATTGAGTAGCATAATACCTCCATTAAGTGTGAGAATTCTTTGATGGGAAAGAATTCTATAAATTGGGAGGTGTTTTGCTTTGCAAAAGTCCCTAAGCTCGAAATTCTTGTTAAATACCATCTTTGAGAGAGATTTAGAGAGCTTAGAAGGCTTTGAGCAACACTCACAAACGTGAAGAAAAGCAATGGCGAGAGGTTGGTTATCCATGACTTTCGCAACTTAAATTTTTAGTTTTTAAGCATGTTTTAGTATTTGATACTTACATACATTCATATATATAGACGTTAATTCTTTATATGTCGCAGGACAAATTATCAATATGGTGATGGCAAATTGTGTTGTAGCTAAATAGTCATCCCTCTCTGTAGTTAAACAAATTAATCTACTTCACTGAAAATGATCTGTGAACTTTGGTTGGAATATAATTAAGGATACAAGACCCGTAGTATACTAACTCCAGACCTTTGAAATGCTTAATATGATATGTAGTCTATTACACAGATCACAGAGATCACACGATTTTGTAAACGATTGGCCTGTATAGAGCACATTTGGCATTGAAATCAATCTCTAAACCAGGCTGACGCTCGCTTTATCAGGTTGACACTGCACTAGAGATTCTCAGGTTTAAGGATAACAATGAGCAAAATTTGGATTCAGCGATGATGAGAAGAGAAAAACAGGTGATGCAAAAGAAAAAGAATGTAACAATTGAAACAGTAAAATGCAGGTGACTGATGCAGAGAAACAGACGAACAAGGATTCAGAACAGAAGACTGATGTATTGCCCTCTAAGTTTATCTTGAGTTTGGATGTGAGCATATATAAATTGCTGTTGTTCACATTTAGTCTATTAGCAATTTCAAATCAGTAGACATCTGTGGAAAAATCGAATTTGTTCATTAATAGAATGCAAGTGATTTGACAATGGTTAATTCTGTTTCCAGAAATTTCCATGATTACTATATATAAATAAATAAACAACAAAAATTATCCGACATAATTGATATACTCAGTTGACAGGTTAATTGTACAATTAAGCCTAATGCCATTCGGAAACTAATTTGACAAAAGTATTCAAGTTCAAGAACTATATTAAATTTCTGCAATTATCATAGGACTGGCTAGGTGAAAAAAACTAGATAAACTGCACGAAAGATGACTCGCTTGTGCCTTAAAAAGAATGGAGATATTACATGGTAAGAATGTGAATTCAAGGTTTATGGATTAGGCATTAATTCCATGTTAAAAGAATAATAGAATGCAGATTCTACCTAATGTATGAAAGTACAATGCTGTTCTTCTGATCACGAATCAGTCCATCTTTGCTGCAGAACCTCTCTTAACTTTCGCACAGTATTCAAATAAGCTGCCATCAAAGCAGCGCCGTACAGCTTCTTTTGATAAGTAGCCTTCTTCATCCCTTGCTAGAAAATATAGAGCTCCCCATTCCAATTTACATGCAATCCTACAAAAATTAAGCAATTATTGAAGTAGTGAATTACACAAGTATCATGTATATATCGTGTGTGTGTGTGTGTGTGTGTGTGTTAAACTGTGAGTGAGATTGAGAGAGACCAGCCAAAAAAATCGAAGGCATTGCGGGTTGACTGAGTCATGTGCCACAGCTCTCCTCGTGTAAGTTTGTCAGGCACTGTTCGAGCATATTTTCTGAAATATGTTCTCAAAATTTACAGGAACATACCTGCATTTCCAAGAATCGTAGGTTTCTGGTTACTTTCATGCTATCCATGCTCACTCTCATGGGAAAAAAAAATCAAAGTTTTTTTCACTTGCTCAAGGGTTTGATTCCTCTCACCTTCCTTCAGTGTCATAGGTCCCCGAATCACTTCCATGTGCCAGATGTTTTGGATATAAATTGGAAAGAAAATTGAAGGTATCCAGGTCTGCAAGAATAAAAATTACTGTCAAAATAGGCAGCTGTAATGTTGAAGGAAAAGGAAGAACCTAAATGGAGAACTTACGGGCAAGAGTAACATAACTCATAGCCACATGAGCGAGAATTGCAAGAAGTAAAGAAGCAATTGGGTTGAAACCAATTATCCGCAATCCTGCAAAGAATTAAAATTCTGTATCCAAAATCCCCTTAAAAATTGCCCAACAGAGAAACTTTAAAATTCCACAACAATTATCAACAGACTCTGCTATTTCTTGGTTGTGAAGTCGCGAAATCTGAGACTTAATCAGATTGCAAATACAAATAAACGAAGCTTTTGAAACTATACACCATGATTTGCAGATTCGTTCTTTCTTTTCCACAAAAAGGATTGAAATTATTGGTTATTGTGGGTGCACAACTGTGCAAATGAATATACAGTGTTCGCGAAGTGTTTTCATTAATTTCTTTGTTTGTTTTCCTTTCTCCTTGATCCTTTTTCCCGTAACTTGATTAGTACATGAACTTACTAACCCAAAATTAAATTACAGACCTCTAAAGGTTTCCCAGGGGTAGATGACGCCATCATCATTTCGATCGAAGAAGGCAGCATGCTGCTGAAGCACGGACATGGTATTATGTTCATGAACCCATGTCCCCTTCGCGTTTTCTGTATCAGGCGCAGCAACTGCTCGAGGCACATCTACATGAACAATATCAATACATAAACCAAAACAAATAACAATAATCCTCTGTTTGTTTGCAGTAAACAGAGTAATGAATGATGAACCTTCAACCCCAGATGCAACTCAGGCCAAATTTGGGATTTTTCACATTCACTGAGTGAAAAACTCAAATCATTCTGAAAAGAAGAAAAAGAATGAAGAAGAACGAGTATATAATACAGGGTTTGGGAAGCTTGTTGTCGAGATCATCCCTGACCTTCCTCTCTGCCGTTACTGGTGCTTTTTCAGCAACTGTGATTGTTGCCGGTCTTGATCCCATTTCAGTCTCACCGAACTATGAATTTCTTCCGAAACAAAGAAAAGAAAAGACAAGCAGTGTGCATTAATTGAAGTTCAATGCTAGCTTTAAGCAATGCTGAGTTGATAAATTAATCAAGTGCTGAGAGCAAAGATAGACGAGAAGATTTTAACAAACTCCAAATGACTCGCAGAACAACCACTGTACACTCGACACCAATAACCACCGATCCCACCTTGCTTGGTGCTTGTTGATGCGGTCAACTTATTATTGTATTTAATAATTATTTAAAATATCCCTCTTAGTATTAACAATTAACCATAAAAAATTAAAAATTTACCCTTCTCTCACCCTCACCTTGCAAGTTTAATAGAATATCTTGCTTTAATTTTCAAATTTTTTAAATATATATTAGAATTATAATGACCTAATAACAAGCTGTGCCCGTATAATTTAGTTGAATATTATGACTGTAAAAGGCAATGGAAAGTGGTAAGAAATTATGGCAACAAATGAGTTAAACAGAAGAGAAGAAGAAAATGAAATCATTAATGGGACGACACGAACGGTAACCCTTCGGTCGACTACAACTTTTTCTCACTTCATTGCCAGGAGTTTGACCAAATCCATAGCTCAGGACTCAAGTGGCAACTTCCAAGAAAAGTACCGCAGGAAACTACCGAAAAGTACTGGACCCCACTTGCTTACCATAGCAGCCATTCTTGATCACACACATCGTCACCCACGCTAACCAATCCATGCTCCAATCACCGTCGTTGAATTATCACCAATACCCAATCGTGGAAACGAACTACGGACTAAGGTACGTGATCTTGATTTTGTTAAGACACTAGGTGGACATTAAGGTTGCTTAATATTTAATTCAGAGAGACAAACGAAGCCAAATACGTATTCTTCCAAAATAGGTTGTGACATCGTTGTTGAAATCAAGAGGACAGAAGAAGCTCTGAAGCTATGTTGTCCGTCAATCTATAATTCTTGTGCGTGCGGTTTGGTTCCTGAACTGCGGGTGTTTATCCAATCATTGCCTTCTCCCGATTCAATCCCCGATTTCAACGTAGTTTAAGAGTAAGATTCCTCGACACCTTCTTTAGTACTGACCATAGATTTTTAAGAATGTGATAAACTTTACAACTTTATTATGTGCAATACCCAGTTTCTGTTTTTCGTTTGTTGAATTTTAGTGGGGTCTTGATGTTGTTTTGGCTAATTATGAACTGGGTTGTATATCTTTTTGATGGAGATACGCCGTTTTGGTGGTTTTGTGTTGTGGAATTGATTTCCATGGATATAATTTATAGCTTCGGCTGAGTTCTTGTTGATGTAGTTGCTGTGATGGTGGATATATTTTTCTGTGGATATATGAATTTGATGTTCTTTCAGTGATTATGTTTTTAAGCTCGTATTCTATGTCTTGTTGAGTTTGAAGGTTTTAAGAAACTCTAATTGACAGTAACAAGCACGCGCCCTACTTCATTTATGCAGGGTCAGGCGCAAAGCAGCTGAGTAACTTGGGAGTTTCCGCAACTATGTCCTCATCTTTGCCAGTTCTTCCTACCTCTCATGAAGAGAAGTATTCCAAGTTGCCGGCTTCTTTTCAGGTTTCCTCAGAAAGGGAACTAATGTCCAATCTCGTAGCACCACAGACATTTGCATCATCTTCCAGATATCCCAACAATACGCTTGGTTATTCTATTTCACCACGTAAGAGGTGTCACCAAAATTCTCTGCTCATTTCTCAATCGTCAAGAGATGAGGCAAGATTGCCAGCAACCCATTTTTCTCCATCAGAAGTACAACCTACACCATTGATTAATCACCACGAGGAAAATAAGGATATTTCCTGGTGTATAGATCCACTTCAGGATTTTCTCAATTTTCCAGAAAATGGCCCTGTACAGACAGGTCTGATGGAAAGTAATGCTGATGATATGGCATGTGATGAGTGGGCAGCTCAGCTCATCTCTGTTGATGATGGTCCAGATCTTAATTGGTCTGAGGTTCTTGCTGATGTTAATGAAAGAGACGACAGACCAAAGGTAATTTCCTCAATTTAACACAAATTTTGGTAGATGTGCAGTATCGCAAAGGCTTGCAAGGATCATTTATTAAATTCTGGGAACAATGGGGGCAGACTCATGCCCAGTTGTCTGTTGCAATCTGATGCTTAAATTGCAGAGAACATAAACAAACTATACAATTTCATCAATGAATGTGGATCATTATATATGTCCAGATTATGAATTTCTTATACTTTGAAATTCCTACAAGTAGTTTAGTTCTTGTGCACTGTTCATGGTTCTAATAGATATTAAGTGCAGTATCTATTGTCTTTTGCTTCCCAAGCAAATCAAGGTAAGGGAACTTGTTTTATTCATCTACTTTTTTGGTAATTGGCTTCTTTCCATTTTTAATAGTTCTAGACAATGTACCAGGTGTTGAAATCATCTACTGATATCCCAATGCAACAATGTCAAGTTCACCCTCAAGTTCAACATCAGCCTGTATCAAGTGAAGAATATCGTGCGGGCAGTAATCCACTGTCCACGGCACCACCAACCAAACCCAGAATGCGTTGGACACCAGAACTTCACGAGGCATTTGTAGAGGCTGTCAATCAGCTGGGTGGTAGTGAACGTGTGTAGCTCTTCAAGTGACATTGCCCTCTTTTCCTTGAAAATATTTGGTTTTCTATCATTTTGACAACTGACTTTAATTTACAGGAGCTACTCCAAAAGGTGTCTTAAAGATCATGAATGTTGAAGGCCTGACCATCTATCACGTTAAAAGCCACCTCCAGGTCTGGTTTTATATTATGTTCTACCTAATTTGAGATCAGGGCTTTATTGGTTTAGCTAAAATAGTTTTTTGAATTTCAGAAATATAGAACAGCTAGACATAGACCAGAATCTTCAGAAGGTATAAGCTATTGCCTTCCTTATTTTTCTTTCCTTGGTCAGACCATTATTTGATATTTAGCTACTATTGAAGCTTGAAATGCCATTTGTTGAAATACATTGTTCTCTTTTTAGGATCATCAGAGAAAAAATGGAATCCTACTGAAGAGATGAAATCTCTGGACTTGAAAACGTAAGCAAATTCCGTACCTGGAACTTCAGTATGAAGTCAAGATGTCCTGTGCATGAAAATTATTATTACTTTTGTTAGGATCTTTGTATTTAGGACATTTTGTTTGACTCTCTGGTCATCTTTTGAAATCTGTTTCCTTTATTAGAAGTCCATGCAGTATTTAGATGTTATTACAGTATAGTTCCATGCTCAGTAGTTAATTAGCTTGTTAGCAACTTTTGGCACTGTAGCAGCATGCATATCGAACAGCAGTATGTGCAAATCTCTTGTAATGTAGCTTGGAGTTGTATTTATTTTTCATAGTCCTTTAGGTACCATATTAATGAACTTGTCAGCCTACTAGGCAAGATTCATGTTCCTGTTGTGTTTAGATTATTGAGATGTCTTACAAAATATCAATAGAGCGAAGAGATGGTAAGATTATTTCATAGGAGCAGTGAATCCTGGCCAGGTTTACTTTTGTTGTCAATTTCCTGGGGAACTTTACTCCAGTCATTTCCTTCAATATATCTAGCATTGTCCTTCAATGTTATCTAGCACAGTGGTTCTGGAACTTCAGGAGGCTTTTTGTCATTTCTGGCACAATATATCTAATTCTCGTTCCTCTATTATGATCAGCTTGACCTATTGATTCTGCTGGATGAATTTCTTGAAGACATCTTTTGTTGTGTCTTTGCAACCTCCTGAATGTCGTCCAATGTTGATGCCATCAATAATTTATCCTAATTAAAACAACTAGTGGTTACTTTTAGAAGAAATCATGTCTACTATAACTGTCACAAAATCACACTTCAACTTCTTATCATATGGGAAATCATGGATGTGTATCCATGGAAATACTAATTTTGTCTGAAGCAGCAGTATATTACTTTACTTTCTAGTACCGGAAGTAGTTTTTGTTTCTGTCTGTAATGCTGCACATTCTTGTTTACGCCGTGTGCTTTGGCTCCTCATGAAAGAGTTGCTCCAAAAATCTTATTTACTCTCAATGTAATCATGCACAGTTAGTCTCATTTTGGTATTAAAATTCATCTCATCCCTCTCTGATTTTGATAACAGGACTATGAGCATCACAGAAGCATTGCGATTGCAGATGGAAGTTCAGAAGCGGCTGCATGAACAACTTGAGGTGCAGTATTATCTTAGCTTCAGTCTCTCTGACCTTTAGATGTTTGTTGTTAAGAGTATAATTCAAGATAATATAAAAGCATGTATACTTTCTTCTTCACGTCAAAACTGAGGATTTAAAATCTAATGAAGCAATCTAACATAATCTAGTTAAGAAATAGTAGTAGTACGGTGCTCAAGAAGTTAAACATGGTAATTTTAGCATACTGGGAGAGAGTTCATGGCAAGTTGTCCTGGGAGTAAACCTGGCAGCCTTGCTATGTTGTAAGAAAGAGTTGATGGTTTTAGGGAGACCATTATATTCCAAATAAAAATTTGGTCTCAAATTGGTGAGAAGAAATGAAGATCCTGAAAATAGTGAAGAGATGATGCAAGAAGTTAAGCAAGCAAGGGCAGGGCGAGGATTTAGGGTACTGTTTGAAGGTTTGAAAGAAAAATTAATTCTTTTTAAAGGCCCTTTTCCTTTTCAAGTATCTACTTGGCATAATATTCTGCTGATGAGTTCTAAATGTCTCAACCACAAATTGCATTTTCTTACATACTTGTGCACCGGCAGTTTCTCATCTTAGCTTATGCAACACTTTTTTCTGCAGACTCAGAGAAATTTGCAGTTGCAAATCGAACAACAGGGAAGATATCTTCAGAAGATGTTCGAGCAACAAAGGAAAATGGAGAATGACAAGTCTAAGGCCTCTTCAACTGATGTAGACGATCCCTCCGAACCATTGGCAGAGTCAAAGCAGCATTCTCCTGCAAATGAAACATCAGTAGCCACAGAACCAAATCTTGCCAAAATCCATACGGGTAACGCCAACTCGGCCCGGGAGGAAAGTTCCGGGAGTTTAAACCGGAAGCAGAAGGCACCAGAAACCAAAATTGGCGAGGAACTTGATCAGGATGATGAGGAGTCCGGTCACAAACCCACAAAACGAGCAAGATCAAATGAAACAGCAGCACTTCCTCCCAAGTCTGGCACTGACAACACCCTATAGTATCGGCATTGCTGCGTGCAAAAATTATGTGATAAGCCCGATAGGGAACATGGGTCTCATTCAGGAAGATTATTATTCCTGGCATAATCAAGGAGTTGTTGACAGTACTTGTCAGGAATCGCATCATGACTTGTTCTTTGTACTTATCTAAGAATCAAATGTTCCGGCCCTGATTTAATCCATCACTGTTCAATTTTGGTTTCTCCAATCTGGGTTTGAATATGCACTGAAAACTGGCAGTAGAAGAAGATGGATTGTTCTGTGCATGCACGTGCATGGTTGATTCCAGGATGATTTATTTCTTAGTGGAATAATTGTTCCAAGTACTGTGAAAAACTTACTGTTAGGAACATCAAGGGTTATTGATTGGCTGTATATAAATTTATAAATAAATGGAGATTCTAATTTTATTTGTCTCGAATTATGCAAGCAAAATCCAACTGTCCAAATACTGTTTAGCTTAATCATTATTTTTATTTTAAAGAAATTAAAAATATTTTATTTCAATGATGAACCAAAATATAATTCTGCTGCGAGCAATTTAAAAAAATATTAAAATTTGAAAAGAACCTAATAATCTAAATTTATTGTAAATTAATAATATGCATGGACGAGAAACACCATTTTGGACATAACAAAATGCTTGCTTATTGCAGAGAACTGTCAACCTTGTCTGAGAGATTGCAGCAAAATTCGAAACAACAACCCAGAAAAAAGAAAATTTGAAAGAAGAAGAGGATGTTGTTTCAGGTGGGAGGTCAGGGAACGCGACCCACGTTTTTCGAGATGGCGGCTGCTCAGCAGCTTCCCGCCAGTCTCCGAGGCGCTCTTACTTACTCTATTGGCGTAAGCTGTACATATTCATTCGGCGAATATATGTGCTTTGTGTTTTAGAAATTTAGCGTTTTGTTTAATTTCTTGTGAAAAACAATACAGACCCAGTGAGTTTTAATGTTTTAAGTTGGGACATGAACTTGTACTTGCTTACTGATCGTCTGCAGTGTTTCTGTTGGAGAAAATTGGGCAAGTTTTTGCTTCCTCAAACTGTGGATTTTCTTTCGACGTGTTAAATTAACGAATCTATCTGAAACCTTAGAGTTTGATGACTCCACTCACTGAAGTTACTCAAATCTGCTTAATTTTCGACAAATAAACTGAGGTAATTATGATAATGGATGGGGAGTTATTGTTGCTGTTTTTGATCATTTCAAAAGCACTTTTGATGGGAAAATCTAGCAATTTTGCTTCCAAAGCCATTAAATTAATCACTTTTGACCTAAATTATGTCCTAGGATGGTACACACTATAGAATTTGTGATTGTTTACTTGATAATTCACTTGCCATATATCACATTCTATTCCTGTAGTCTTAATGTTTAGCTCCATTTTAATTATATACACCATCTGAAGTTTCTCAAATGTGCTGACACTATTAAACAGACCAAAGTACTTCGTAATAGTTTTAAACTTTGTTTATGTTTTTAATTAAACTTATTAAATACATGGGATTATGTGTGAGATGGCACGTTGGCATTAAGAAGACCGTTTCTTCATAAGGTTTTAGACTATGAAGATGAGTTCTTTGCTCTGCTTATGCTGGTTCTTGAAACCCATAGTTTACGAATTACAGGTTTATTCTTTTTTACTCTCTATGATATGAAACTGATGAAATTTATTGCTCCAGTTTTCATTTAGAGTAATATATTGCTGCATTGATGAAGTTGATGATTAAAAGTCTTTTTTTATTTTAATGTTTTGATTTGTGACCATATATGTGAGTTTCTTTCTGAGCCATAACTGTGTTATCATTTCGCAGAAATTATTTTGTGTTAACAAAGTCTCAAAGTCCATCCTGTGGTCATTCCATGAACAAGCAAAACTGTTATTGCAATTTGATAGGAAGTCAACATAAACACTAACAAACTCCTAGTTAGGCTATTAATTTCCATTCTATGCTTATCAATCCTATGCATGTTGGTCTGTAACAGATGATTTTCAACTTCTATGATCTCTACTAATCTGAGCATGCTGTTTGAATCTTTTGCAGTTGGTTATTAGCTTGTTAATTCTTAATATTTTGATTGACATGATTCTTCAGACGCCTCTTTTTCGGAATCAGTGTACGGTTTGTGAAGGAGAGCAGTGAAAATAAGAGCAAAAAAGGATGATGCCCGAATGAAATCCGATGATGGGATTCATCATTCTGGGTTAGAAAAGCACCAAAGAGTTCTATCCGTCATATTTATGGTATTATAATCTGCTTCATCAGTTTTTAAGAAATATACTCTTGAATTTGATTGATCGCTACAATGAATTCTATCTGGGTTCAGGGGAGATCTTTGAATACCCACTTCTATCGTATTCTTGATTATTGAACATGTGTATCTTCAAGTGGATTCATAGCGTCAAACAATTGGCATTTTAATCAATAACTTCTTCCCTTAAAGGCATGGCTAGGTGAAGGAGTTTGTCTTATGGATTTGTTTTTCTGTTTAGGTTGTGTTGTCGTATTTTAAGTCAAAACCGCATTCAGTCTATAATAAAGAACGGGAAGCCAGGCTACAAGCAAGTTTATGGGGACCCGGTGATGAAAGATTTGACGAGGTAGACTATTTTGATGGAGAGGGACACTCTCTTGTTTCGAGAGGAACAACAGATGCAGAAACCTCTGTTAGAACATGTTTGGCAAAGAAAATTCAGACGGCAATATTTGCTTGCTATCCATGGGTATATGCTAGCTGTGAAGGTACGTGCAACTTTAAGTTCTTGTTACATGTCTTTACTGGTGACCATGCTGATCATTAGAAAACTTAGGAATGCTGTTGAGAGGTCTACAACCTAAGTAAAGTTAGGTTAAAAGGTTATATGACTAATTTTAATTAAATTAGAAGAGATTGGACATGCTTTTTGTTGTAATGTTAAAAATATCACTCAAGAAGCCACCGTTTAATTTTGATTTATTTATGGTGCATTTATTTCTTTTGGTTACTAATATATAAGCTTAAAAACTTAAAAGAATCAAAAGTTAGTGCCTTCGCATGAGGAAGGAATTTTTAAACTCTGACTTCTCCATGGATATGGAGAGTTCTAGTGGCACTCAGTTAGAGTGTGCAATTATTGAATGTTCTTTAAAAATTAAGCTGCATGAATAAACTACAATACTACCTCTACCAAGTTATGGCATAACTATTTGTAAAGTGTCTATTTATAGTTTATCAGGAATTATCTCAAGTATGACCTTTGGCTTCTAAACTGTGCGGAATTCATCCAAATTCTCCTTCCAATTAGCAGGATCATTTCTGTTTAGATAGATGTGGATCAACTTTGATGCTCTGAATTTTACTGTAGCTTTTGATTTTGTGACATTGTAATTTCTGAGTGAGGTTACGTACAAACCTGGTCTTTATCACAATATTTGCTTTGATGTGCCAATCTTCTAGCTGTCTTTGCAAATTTTGTGTTTAATCTCAATTAAAATCACTATTCTAATATGATGAATTTTTTTAACTACAGGATTATTGTTCACTTATCAGCTCTTATATCTGCTGGATGCGACTGGGTTTTATTCCGTAGGATTGCATGCACTTGGAATTCATGTCTGCGAGCTGCAGGGCAAGAGCTGGTAACTGGAGCTAGAATTGTTGTTAGAAATATTCAGCCATCAGTATACTTATATTATCTGGGAAAATTGTGAACCTATACATAACTCTCTGGATCTTCTTTCCATGACCTGTATATTAATTCATTGTTTATCGTGGTTATGGGCTTGTAGCTTTCCAAAATTCTATGTTCAATATCTTTATATTTTTCTCTGTTTTTTTGATGGGTATCTCAGTACTTTCTGCTTGACTTTTTGATGTCAAGGTAGATAGATAATTCTTCCAGAGTATCCAAGATACAAAGCCATGAACGTGAGAGACTTCATGGTCCTCCGTGGTTTAAGGTATAATTTCAGTATTTTTATTTGGCTGGTGTCACTAAATAAAACTGCTCTACCACCCTGAATAGTCTCATAAACCTGAAAAAATATTTTGAGATTATTGCTTATTGATGTGACATCAATAAATGCTTACAGGCATTATTACAAGGAGCTTTGCTTTGCTGTATGTATGCAGTGCTCAACTATGCGCAGACTGGCTTGATTGCAGCAGTATTCTTCTTTAAAGTGAGTGTGATTTACCTGCATATGATGTTATGTCCTGCATAAAGTGGTTGTCATCTGTGAAAGGGCTTTAGTTTCTGGAAACCAGATTTGTAGCCCATGCAACTGAACAGTTTTTGAATTCTTGTACTATTTGTGTTTTCTCATTCTTGCTTTTTTAATGTGCATTTTCCTTTCTAAATTTGTTTCATTTTAATTAATGTGAATTACTCAGATGATGGAGTGGTGGTACCAGTCTGCCGAGGAGAGAATATCTGCCCCAACTGTGTACCCACCGCCTCCACCACCTCCACTGCCAGAGGTGAAAAATGCATTCTCAGTCTTTGATTTTATCATCTCACTCTCAATCTGTCATAAGTGTACTATCATTGTCATCTTCATCCCTGTTACTAGTTCACAATGTTGAATGTACGGAATAATCTGCCTTAAAGAAACAGAAAATTATTTATGAGCTAAATATGCAGTCCAATGTATAGGACTAATGATTCATTTTAATAGTGAAGAGTCAAGGCTTTGTTGCTGTGATACAAATTATGAATGTTATTAACCTAAAACTTTTAGCTCATTGGTTTCATATTTCCTAATTAATTTTAAATTTGCCTTAGAGAAACAGAAAATTATTTATGAGCTAAATATGTTGTCCAATGTGTAGGACTAATTGTTCATTTTAATACTGAAGAGTCAAGGATTTGTTGCTTTGATACATATTATGACTGTTATTAACTTAAAACTTTCAGCTAATTGGTTTCATATATCCTAATTAATTTTAAATTTGTATTTTAAGCAGGTTGCCAAAGATGGTATTCCTCTACCACCTTATAGAACAGTCTGCCCATTATGCTCACAGAAGCGTGCAAATACATCTGTGGTTGCTGTCTCAGGGTTTGTCTTCTGCTATGCTTGCATATTCAAGTATATTTCTCAGGTGAAATCTGTGGTCCGTGAGCCCTTATTTTTTATTAATGACACCGTAATAGCTCTTTCCTTGACAGAACAACTCCAGAATGGAAGCAGTACTTACTGATCAAATTGAATTGTTTTGAAGGACATATTTTAAAAATCAACAAATTTACTCTATCCAGTTCATGTTCTTATCCAAAAACTTGCCAGCCTCTGTTTATAACATTGAAAGGCATAAGCGAAATCTATAATTCTGTCCTTTTTCATTTTTCGGACCACCCTATAAAATTGGCTCCTATGACCCATCGATAATTTAAACATTAATTTTCTTAGTCACTGGAAGCTATCTTTCCTGCAAATCTATTCAGATTGTGCTTCAAATTCCTTTTTGAGAGTTCAAGAAGACCAAAATTCTTAAACTTTAGCTACCATATAGTGGAATAAATTCCTAAATTCATATCGCATACTTATCTTTGGGCATATATTGTCTTCACATGGTTTATGGAGGTCCAGTTTTGTTTGTTTTGAAGCTAAAAACTGGTCCTCAGAGAGCAAGTTTAGATGACAAATATTTACTTACAAGATTCTGGATAGATGTTGGTATCAATCTCTATATTTACTTACCAAGCTTGACAGTCCCTCCTTGATAGATTTATCCTACCTTATTTGGATATCTTATGCATCTATTTTCTGTAATGTTGATTATATTGTCACAGCAAATGTCCAGTAGATAAGGAGGCTCTTTCACGATATGTAGAAACCTTGACCTCGTGGAAGAATTCAGTAATCAAGTCAAATGAATGAGCAAAGATGCAAAAACATGAAGCAGTGTGATAGCAAGCCAAATGAAGATGCATAGAGCTTATTTATTAGGCACTATATGCTAGGGCTATTGATTCTTTCATCCATAATCCATTTTGAAGCCACGATTGGAACTATAGTTAATTCTGTGGTCTCGACCCTGCTAAGTCAATGATTGTGTACATGAAACTAAAATTGAAAGGGATTGATGTTCTATTCTTGAAACAAATCACTTGATGATATCAGGATTCCTAAATCTGGTCATTATGTTCATTGTTTGTCCCCATGAAGCAACTCTAGGGAGAATCATACAGAAAAATAAAGGAGCGGTATCTTCACACAACTTGAAACTATAAAAACTCTGCCCCAGACTCTAACCTTGCCAGTAATGGGGTAGAATGCTGCTTCAATTTCTCGTCCTGCGCAGCCAACAATAATTTGTCAGTACTCAGTAAATATATCCATAATAAATAAATCAAACTTAACTTGTTACCTAAATATTTATGCTCCTTGTAACATATGCAATATATATTCTGTAATTAGAGTTTCAACTCTTGAACTTACCAGTATTTGCGTGCATACTGAAAATAATGTATCTGTTGATACAACGAAACGGGCCTTGAGGGAAGAATTCTGTAGACGCAGTAGTAATTTATTGCTTGTTTGGGTGACACAGAGTGTTGAAGTAGTTTTGCAAAAGCCCATGCGGATGGACTTGTTGGCATTAGCTACAGTTGCTGGATTTGACTGCAGACTGAAGACTTTAGCAGTAATCCCATGCTTGGTTATCAATAATATTAGTGTTTTAAGCCTTGCGTGTACTATGCAAAAAGATAAAAAGAGGGTATCACTCTAAACCCAAAAGAGAGAGTGTAAGACACTTAACAATGGCAGCCAAACCAACCAACCAACCAACCTCAGAGCTTAGAAAGGCTTTTTTTACTTGGTCTTTGATAACTTATAAAATCAACCAACTGTCACTAATATAACTAAATATACCCATTACAAACACGCCCATTTTCATGATATATTTATCACCCATTACAAACACCATTAGTGGCTCAAAAAGCAAAAACACCGAAACAAACACAGTATTCCCCTTCGAAAGAAAAGGCAAAGAAACACAAATTTGTTGCCAAGAATTGGGTTCTCCATAATCTCGGACGACCATAAAGACGATAAAAAATCACTAATTGAAAAGCACGTCTCATGGTTCAATATGTGGGCAAAAACGAGTGCATGTGGGTCCTAAAGAATTCCATTTTGGGCATCATTACAAGCTGGAAGACCTACCACTTTAGGGCAATATACTCATCTTTTTTTCTTTTTTATACATGGGATTCATGCCAATTTTGCATTGTACAAATTTATAATTTACAATTAATTTTATCTATCTTTCTTCAATAGGGCAAGCAAAGCTTTTATTCCCATGGAACCATGCCATACACAAACAAAGAACTTGTTGCTTGCTAATTGCTAAAGAAAGGATTCTCCATTCAATGTTGTTGGTAGCGTATGTTGAAGAAGAAAAAGAAGTTTCATCTTCATCATATAAAAATATAATCATTTTATTTAATATTTATAGTGCTACAAAAGACAAAGATTTTGGTTTGACGTATTTCTTTTTATAATCCGGCAATGATTAAGACTAGATTATGCCTAAAATCTCCAAATTAAACCCAATGCAATTCATTTAATTAATTAATTTAATTAAAAAGCATGGAAAAGATTATATTGAAAAATTCACCAACCCCATGTAATAATTAAATTAAATTAATCATGTTAAGAAAACTACTTAACCTAATCACACGTGTTAATTAGCTTTATGAGATAGTTTATTTACTAGTTAAAAATAATAATTAATTATTTTGGAAATTTAATTTGTAAAAATCCGACCATCCATTGCCGAGAATACGAGCACGTGAATTTATAAAGAGAAAAAGGATAAGGGACAATTAAGTAAATAAGGTAAAAACGAGTGGCAAAAGAAAATGTAGAAGCGAAGACTTTCAGTACGAAAGGAGGGAAAGGGTCCACGTCACCCAACGCCCTTTTAAACCTCGTACCCTTGCCGACAAGTACACCTCTTTCCTATCACATACCCTCTACCCCTTGAAGTAATTTACTATTTTGTTACCTAATAATAATAATAATTTCTTAATATAAAAATGTCACTGATAAGGGTGGCAATATTGATCAATATAATTATTTGACACAAATTTAAAATTTAATATAAATAATAAATATATTATGTGGTATCACCAGTCTAATAAATTTATTTTATTTGCATTTAAATTATTAAATTTATTTATTTTTAAAATTATAAATAATAAACTCATAAAATATTATAAATAAATTATTTTTAATTTATTATTTATTATATTTAAATTATTTATTTAATAATAAAATAATCGTCCATGGAGCAACTTGCAGATCAACCAACAACCTTTTCTTCTTTACTTTAATATATTAAACTTTTGTTTGACGTGATAGATAATTATGGGCATAAGTGACTTTTCACTTTTGTTTGATGTGATTGCTAATTATGGGTTACAAGGATTTGGGCGATGATATAGAAAACTTCATTCTCAAGTGCCGTTAATCATAATCAAATCTTTTAATCAGGCACGATTAAGATTTTTATATTTGTATTAATTTTGGTCAAATTTTGTTTACCTTGTTATATTAATCCTCCTCTCTCGCTCATAATTTTCCAAACAAGCAACGATTTTAAAAGTATTATTTTGTTGCCTTGCAATGTTGAAATTCAACATCAATAAATAAATAAATTTTTTAATAAAATAAAATTAAAAAATTTTATAAAATATTATTTTATTATTTAATAAATAAAAATAAATATTTTATATATGTGTGTGTGATTTTCTAATTTAAGCAAAGCAGTGTTGTTTTTGTGTGGAGCTCGTTCCCTTGTTCGTGTACGTGGCAGACAATGATTCGTGCGCTGTCAATTTAAACCGACGAAGCCGATGGCTTAGTTGTAATAAAATATTATAAAATAATCAATCGTACAATAATTATAATTTTGTCCAATTTAATAATGTTTTTAAATTTACACCCATTTCAAAGTTCAACTACAAATATAAAATACAGTTTTAGACATAAAAGTCTATAATAGTAAAACTTACAAGTAGTAAATAATTTTTTTTAAAAAAATTTATAAAAATAAAAATACTTGTGCTATCAATAAATAAACAAAGAAAGGAAGGCCGAAGAAGACATTTAAGAGATGTTACATTCATACAACAACACGACCAAAAGAAAAAGAAAAGAAGAAACAAAAACAAAAACAATTGCTCTACCACTTATGGGCAACATCGTAAATTCCAACAAGAGTGGGTCAAAATTGTTGTGTGGATTGATTTGTTCATTTCATGAACATGAAATACAATTAGTAGGGTGGGGTCGGTGATGGTGGGGGTTGGTAGTGGTGGCCGGGGGAGAGAATACAATAAAGGAGATATTTTTAAGGTACAAGGATTCATTAACCCTAAGAGGAAAAGTTCTATGTGGGCGTAAAAAGGAAAGGCAGTTCAAGTCCAAAAAAGATAAAAGAAAGAAAGAAAGATTCTTCTTCTTGAGTTTTTCTTCCTTGCCTTGTTCTACCAACTAATTATTGACTAATCACATTTGAGTCCTTGGTTTTTTTCAAAATTTTTCATGCTAGGTATAGTTTGTTACTTTTATACCAAAATAATCTTTAATTAACATTAAATTGACTAAATCACCCTTTAATGTTGCGCGGGCAAAATACTTAAGATTCATTACAGTTCAATACGTTCCGGACTTTTTTGAAACAAACGTAACAACTATGTCAATATTTAAGAAAATATAGAAGATTAAGGATCTAAATGTTATTAATCCCACCAATAATATTTATAATCAATCATAATTTGGTATTTAGTGGTGGTGGCAGAATGGACGGCCCAGATTTAGCCAGGCGCTTGTTGCCCTTTTATTGATTGGGTTTAGTTGATTGTTGTGTCACTGATAACTGACCAGACCATTAAGGTTTCTCTCTCCTCTTCTTCTTTTTTAATTTGATGATTAATCATTTTCCCCTCCACTGAACTGGTTGTTGGCTGGGCCTTTGTTGTTATATTACTATATCACCCTTACAACAGTCTGCAAATTACTTCTATGATTATTCTAGTATTTTCTCTTACCAACTTTAGACAAAGTCACATAGGTTCCTGGCCACGATTTATTTTTTTTAAATAAAAAAATTGAAAAAAAAAGAGAAAGAAATAAAATTTTTATTTGTTTGCACCACATAATTATTTATACAAATAAATTAATTATTTTTTATTTTTATATAAAAATATTATTTTTTAAATTCTATCAAATATTTATTAACATATTAAAATAAAAATATATATTTTAAATATTTTTATTATAAATATTGATTATATTAATTAATTATTTTTATTTAAATAAAAATATTTATTTTTATCAAAATATTTTTATAAATAAAAATTAAATCAATTTTAACTTTTGGTTTGAAATATAAAATATAATTACATTTATGATTATTTGTATATAATAAAAATTAAATTATCAAATAAAATATGTCTAATTGTACGGATTGTGGTAAATACAAAGTTAAAAAATAAAAATTATAAATTTAGCGTATACTATATTTATTATTTATAATTAAAATTACGACAAAAATAATGATAATTATATTCATAAAATAATATAAAATTTTATATAAAAATAAACATTAATATTGATAACTTAATTTATAAGTAAAATAATATTATATTAATATTTTAAATAAATTATATAAATTAATAAAATAAAAAATCTATTCAATTATCTGAAAGAAAGGAGAATTATGATTTCTCTACTTTAAAGAATAAGGATTTCTATTTTCTAATTTTGTTTAACAAAAATAAATAAAAGTAATAATGATTCTTCCCTCTTTTTTTTTCTTTTATATTACAAAAAACAAACACGCCATCTTGGTTTTGAATTTTTTTAATTTTTCCGGTATTTTTAAAACAATTAAAAATCATCAAAAATTACAATTAATTATCTATTTAAGACACTTTATAAATAAAAAAATGTAAGAATACGAACAAATTTAGGCTTATTGTATTTTATTTTTGTTTATTTAAATCATACACGTCAATTATAAATTTTATGAATATTTAAAAAATTAGATATTATCTTTGACAATTTTTAGCATCATTTAACTCTTATGTTTGACCAAAAGGAAGCAAATAAATTGGTGTTTGAGTTTGGTTTTGAGTAGTTTCTATCCAATTTCCTTAAAATGGGTAAGGACGTACTTTCAAGCTAGGGGTCCAAGTTGTCATTTAACATCTTTCAGCTTTGTGGTCCATGGGTGACATAACTCGTGCCTTTTCAAACAAGAGAAGGGACACCTAGCATATCGAACACGTGATTCTCTTCTTTCCCTTGGGAAATTCTAGCATGCGGTACTCGTACCTTTGTAAACGTATTCTTTTAATGATTTTGTTCCAATAAATACTTGATTAATATGATCAATTCTTCCTTATTCTTGATTCTTATTCCTTTCACGATCCATTAAAAGATTAGGATTTTTTATTAAAATTTTCTAATTAAAAAAATAAAATTTTCGTTTTTTATTAGTTAAATTAATTAAAATTTATAATATATTTTATTTGGTGATATATTAATTCGAGATACGCGACTCTCTCGCTTGATCATCGTCCAAAGAGTTCTTTACGTCCGAGCAGAGCACCCAATGATTCCTGCCTCACGAACCGTCGGGAACATGTCAGTAATAAATTGCAAGTAAAGGACAAAATCCGTATGAACAAACGTCCGTCGGCTCTTTCTCGTGGTTCTTCTTCCCGGCTTCGCTCGGTCAATTAAGGAAATATCAACACGCACACGTATCATACAACTAGCCATTTTCGACTACGTTTTGTTTCTCCATAGGGAAGGGGGTCCACCGAAAGCAACAGCCCCAACCGTGGGATTTATTGAAAATTTGTGATTTTCAATTCGGATCGCGATGACAGGGTGGTCCGCCCTTATTTAAGATTTTGAAAAGTTCTAATTATGGTATAGTCAACGTTGTCCAGCATGATTTTGCAGATTACGCTTTGATATATCCGTCCATTTGTCATATACGTATTACGGCAAGACACGTGGAACATCTGGACGAACGTGGACGTATCACAATTATTTAATACTTAATAATATGTATATATATATACATATATTTCTTTTACCGTTAAAGTTGGAAAATGTGAATTGTGTGTGAAACTCGCATGAGATAAAAACTGCGCAGATGGGACCGACCAAGTTGATTACGGCTACCCAAATTGATTATTCACGTGAATTATACTGTTTAATAATTAAATAAGGTTCGTACAATGATTTGTATAAAAATAATTACTTTCAATTAACTTTTTTTTATTATTTTTTTATTTATGTATGAATAAAATTTCCTTAAAAAATGATCGATTTTTTTTCATTAATTAATATTAATTTTTCACATAATTATATATTAATATTATAAAAAATTTTAAATTAAATAATTATTTTTTATATCTATTTTACATTTTTATGTAATGTATATATTTATTTAATAAAAAAATAAAAATTATTTTATTAATAGTAATAATAAATTTTTAAATTTTTTATATGACATAAAAAATTATATATTTTTTTTATAATTTATTATTATTATTATTAATAAATTTATATTATTTTTTATTAAAAAAGACAGAATCATCGGACTTTAACTATACATACCATAAAAGGAAGAAAAGGGAGAAAAGGGTGAAACAATGGCAGCTAATCTTCACGTAAACACGTCTCCATCTCTTTACCCGTTTAAGCCCATTGAGTTTCAACTTTCAACTGCACTGCCAGTTACATTTCTCTTCTCTTTCTCTCTCTCTATACTCTCCTCCTCTGTCTCTTTATCTATCTATGCAGGCCATTTCTCTTTCTCCATTAGTCCACACAACTTGACAGGCAGACGGCCGTTTTTCAAGTGCTGCATCTTGCTTTTAGGTTTCCTCCTCACACTTTCCCTTTTTTATCATTATCTCTCCTCCTCCTTCTACCGTTATATATTCATCGTCTCTCGAATGGGTTTGCGTAACATCGCTTGAATTTTTACAGGTTTTTGATACAGTCAGACGAAGAGATATGTTGGATCTCAACCTTGATATTGTTTCTTGCGAATCCTCATCTATTTGTGATGAGAAGAAGCAGATGATTGTGATGGTAACAGATGACAAGCTGCTGCAGCAAGAACCGTTGAGAAAGCATATGTATGATTCGGGTACTTCCAATTCATCCATCATCAACTGTGATGAAGCTCCGTCCAATGCCGGAGATGAAAACTCTTCAAACAATGTTAACTCTCCTTTCATTTTCGACATATTGAAAAAACACAAAGACGATATGACGGAGAAAAAGCCGACAAACCAGCCAGGAGATGATGATAGAGTTGTCAACAATAGTTACTCCTCCTCATCACAAGCTCTTGTCACTCGGCAACTTTTCCCGGTGACAGGAGAGAATGGAAGAGAAGGAGAAGCGGAGTTTGTTTCGACGAGGTCCACGGCAAGGCCGCCTCAGTGGTTGAATTTATCTTTCGCCGAACCGAGCGGCGGCGGGGAGCCAAAACTGAAAGCTGTGCAGCAAGAACAACAACAGCAAGTGAGAAAAAGCAGGAGAGGACCGAGGTCTAGAAGTTCTCAGTATCGAGGAGTCACGTTTTATCGAAGAACAAGCAGATGGGAATCACATATATGGTGATCATCATCTTCACAATATACATCCAGATTAATACTATTTTATTTTTGCAGTAATGATCTTCATGCTCTTGCTTTACTAATTTGTTAAATTTATAATTACGTGCAGGGATTGTGGGAAGCAAGTATACTTAGGTAATTTCCTTTGAAATTTGAATTGTTACAAAATACTAATTATATGAAAATGATTGTTGTGAGATTTTGGTGATCAAAATTACTGCTGATTTATTTATTTTTGAATTTCTTTTACAGGTGGATTTGACACTGCCCATGCTGCAGCAAGGTGTGAATCTTGTTTATCATTTTCTCTGAGTGATTTTTCTTTTTCGTTTTGGGATAAAATTGGGCGATTTGTGTGATGATTTCTAAATATGGGTTGTGTGAATTCAGAGCATACGATCGGGCCGCGATTAAGTTCAGGGGAGTTGATGCTGATCTAAATTTTAATTTGAGTGATTATGAAGAAGAAATGAAACAGGTAATATAAAAAATTAACCTATCGAGTAGAAATTCTCTGTTGGATTCTGGATTTTGTGATGCATATTGATGGCTTTCGATCACCTGATTGATCTGCAGATGAAGCATCTGTCCAAGGAAGACTTTGTGCTGGTTCTCCGTCGGCAAAGCACTGGATTCGCAAGAGGAAGCTCAAAATACAGGGGTGTAACATTACACAAATGCGGTAGATGGGAAGCTAGAATGGGACAGCTTCTTCGAAAGAAGTAAGAATTTATCACCCATTTAACATAAGCTTAATTATCTTTGGATGAAATCTATTGCATAATCTTAATTATCTTTAGATGAAATCTATTGTTAAGATGCTTTTTAATTAAAAAAGTTAGTACGCATTGATGTTGTAATCCCTGGATTTATTGTGTTAGAAGCTAAACTAAAAGCATGATAACATTTTAGAAGAGAGAAAGAGTGTTTAGGCATCTCCTTTTGAAATTATATACGATGGGTTCTCGCAGGTATATATATCTTGGATTATTCGACAATGAAGTAGAAGCTGCAAGGTCCTTGTGATCATGAATCCTTTCAATCAGAGACCAATTTTACTCTGGAAATTCTAAGTTTGAAAATGGGTTTGTCTAAAATTCTCCAATTTCTGGATCCAGGGCCTATGACAAAGCTGCAATCAAGTATAATGGAAGAGAAGCCGTGACCAATTTCGAGCCAAGTGCCTATGAAGGGGAGGTGTTTTTAGATTGTAACAATGGAGGTATTTGTTCATTGATGGTTTGTTAGTTGTACATATGCCTGCTTGATTTTCTGCTTTTAACTTAACGTTCATGAAGGGTTTTCTGATTCTTTAAATGCAGGCAGCAGCTGCCACAATCTTGATTTGAGCCTTGGAATTTCTCAGCCTTCAGTTACACTAAGTGGAAATCATCACAATCTGGGAAGTTTCCAATTTCGTTGTGATGCTTGTGAATTGCCCAATGAAGAAAGACAAGTGGTAATAAACTGGCAAAATTGTCTATGCGAAAATGCTTTATCTTCATTGATTTTTTTGATAACAGTGTGGCAAGCTTGTATCAGCCCGCCCGTGATTATAACTAATCTCTTTTCTCTTCTGATATTTAACAGTTTGACAGCTCTACGTTTGCCTCCTCGGGTATGCAACTACATCCCAATCATGTTCTGCCAATGGCACCAGAACATCCTTACAAATCAGCCAGCGTACATCCTGGTTTCCTACAAGGCTATGAGGTATTCTTTTTCCATTTCCATACCTCGTGTGTGCATGTTTTTTCCGTGCCAGTCATTTATATTTGTGAGATCATACATAATATATGTATATGTTGATTAATGTATCATTATCAGGAAAGGGTTAAAGAGAAGAGGGTCCAAACCGTTTCTTTGCTGCCATTCACAAACTGGGCGCGGCAAGTGCACAGAAATGGCAATGTTGCACCAATACCGGTGTTTTCTTATGCAGCATCATCAGGATTCTCCCCTTCCAATGGTAGTACTGCTTCTCCATCCACCATTCAACTTCAACAACAGATAAACAATCCTGTCCGCAACATGTTTCTGGCAACCCCCCAAAACTCATCCCCAGCCACCACCAACTCCTCTCATAACTACTACAACCACAAAAGCTAAACACTTGACACAGTACTGTTCACTGCAGCCACTCTTGCTCTCTAGAATATCAGATGAGCAGAACATTTGCAAATTTAGCAATTAATCGGTGTAGCTCATAGATTATGCATTTATTATTCGCAAGTGTAAGCAAAAATTGTTTGTAACTCGCAATGCTTGAGAACAGACATAATTATTATATGACTGCTGTATAGCCTATTTGCCATATATTAAGCTTCATTCACTATTAAAATTAAGCAAACCCTTTTGAAGATTCAATCTAGATTGCTCAGTAACAAAGTTTACTCACTTGTTTGATGGTGAAGTAAGTGGTCCTTAATGCGTCGATAGTAGAGACACTTGCGACTTTCATTTTTCAGCAAAAACATAGAAGAAATTGCATGGCTCTCTATTGCTCTGAAGTGATAATTCAATTGATGTCTTCATATTTTGTGACCACAGAAGGTGTGTGCTCTGAGATAAGAGCCAAAATTCATAAAATGTTAGTCATTGGTATCCTTTTGGATTGAGTTACATTTATTTGCACATTTGTACTTGTTGCATACATTAAATAAAAAATTTGAGATAATTAAAATTTAAAATAATAATATTATTAAATAATTTTTATATATTAATTAAATAAAATATCAATAATTTATATATATATTAATTTAATATAAATAAATTTATATGTTATAATGATTTAAAATATAAATAATAAATTTTTATTTTAATTTATTTTTTGTGATTTTATTTTTATTTTATTTATAATATTATTTTTTATTTTAAAAATATAGTTTTTTTAATAAAAATATATAAATTAATCTACAATATAGTTGTATATTTACTGAATTTTTAATTGTTTTTTTAATGAGTCAAATCATTAGAAAAGTGAATTGCATCCCATTATTAAATGGAAGCCTCAAGAGAAATGAAATCAATCATAGCCTGGACTTGGAAACCCCGCCAACCCCACCCCCAGCAAGAACCCTTGCATCCCTAACCACTTCAGAGGCCCCTCAAATAGTAAAAATTAGGTCACATTAATTAAAATCATAAAATATTGCAGATATTTTCTGACATTTATTAAACTGATCAAACTTCCTATTTTAACCCTCCATTTCTAAGGCAAAAAATAATAATAATAATAAATCTTAAAGAAAAATATTTAAAAATTAATTATAATTTAAAAAGTGTGGCCCACTTCACATTAAGCCCAAACGGCTTTTCATATGTGCAAAAAAGTTACTATTCAAACCTACCTGGGTGTAATAAGAAAAGGAAGGGGTTAGATAGAAGGTATCTATGTTTAATGGCCCCAGTACGCTTATCTGTCTCCACCTCACCAAATCGGGGTGTATTTAGACATTCTTTACCGAACCGTTATGCGGCAATCTTCAAAACTGAGCCACCGTCAGACTCTAGAAAGACTGAGAGACGCGGACAAGGAAGGACAAAATGTGGCGTAGCATGGAAACCTACCTGCGGATCATACGTGCGCAACCCGTCCGAACAATCTTCTCCAATATTCCAAAACCGCCGCCGCGGCAGTCGCGGTACCACCGCCACATCCATCTCCGGTCGCTTACTTTGTCCCTTGGCAAAACAGTGACTGTTCGAACGAGAGACTTGCAGTCTTATTCTTCTTCGATTCTCAATGAAAGAACCTTCAATTTGGATTTTAGTGGTTCGTTGTGTTGCTAGATGCATTAATTCGGCTTCCAAGCCCCACTCGGGCGGTTGACTGGAAGGAAGCCGTTTCGTGCTCTGAAGTTGGAATCGGCGCTAACGGGAGCTTGGAGGAGGATATTAGGACGTCGATTCCTGTTAGAGCTTATTATCTCTCCACAAGGTTTGAGTTTTCTTTTTCTTTTGTATGTTGAGAAATTGTGGAGATGGGTTTTCAATGTTGAAGTAAATAGTATCGGAATGCTGCAGAAATGTTGTAGATTGTTTATAAATCAAGTGAACCTAAAACCCTAAATTCAAAATCTATAACTATGCTATAAACTTGTATTGTTTGAATTATATGTGTATCTAATTTTTGTGGTTATATTTTGGTGTAGTGTGAATTTGAGGAGCTTGGTCGAACAGAACAAACAGAATTTTGTCCCACCAACGTCCCGCATGACTAATTATGTTGTTTTGAAATTTGGCACTCTTATCAGTTTCCAGTGTAAGTTCATGCATTTGTTTTGTTTGATAAGGCTATGTTAATCACTTCTTAAGTGGAAGTTGTTGCTAACATGTGTAAATGCATTGCTCACCTGGCTTACTTGTCAGCATATAAGCTGAGTATTGTGTTACGAGTTAGACTGTATAAAAGAATTGTGGTTTTTTTTTCAGCAAACGCAATCAATTTGAAATTGTCTATATCCCTGTTCTTTGTAGAGATGATAATTTATGGATTTTGGTAGGCTGGAATTTTCTTTGATGTGGAGTAATTTGTGCACAATGTGCTTTTCCCTGCCAGTATTGGTACTAATGTCCAAGCATTTTAATTTGTAGTCCTCTTCAGTATTCTGATTCCAAAACTTTAGCAAGATGTCTCTGTGTTTTGCTAAATATTGTAGCAAGTACTTGTATTTATTACTAAAAGGGGTGTTAAGTTTCTTTTCTCAGGGTAAAGTTGCTTCCATTAGTGGAAGTGATTGTGGCTTCATGATAGTTTTTCAGTATGGGTCCATTGTCTTGTTTAATGTTCGTGAACATGAGGTTGATGGGTATCTAAAAATTGTAGAAAGACACGCATCAGGTTTGCTTCCGGAAATGAGAAAGGATGGTGAGCTTTTACTTCCTCAGTTGTAGTCTCTGATTCACTCGCATATTGCCAATGGTAATTTGATAGTGTAAAAGTTGACTTGTCTTGCATATATTGTATCTTAATTAAGAAAGTTGCTCTCAATTGAGGAAAGTTATTTTGTTGCTCAAGCGAAAATGAATCCATTGTTGTTAGGGAGTAGGTAAATCAATAAAACCTTTTTCCAGACAAGTGGAACCTCAAACTAAAATATTTATATGAACCTCAAAAAAATCATCAGTCATGTGATATCTGTGAAACCACATTAGGATGGTAGTGTGTCACTTTTGGTTTTGGATGAAATGAAAAGATGTTAGGGCTGTATAACCCCAGTGACTTTGTTTACATTGGTCTGCACATTTTAGCATCTGCAGTTGATGATAGTTAGACTTATTTTTTCCTCAAATTAGTTGCGAGAGGTGTCAGATGTTATGAATGTTTTATTTGAACATAAATATTAACCAAAAAATAGTTCAAATGCACTTGATGGATGCTTTATAAACTACAGAGTACGAGGGTGATAGAGAAGCCAACCATGGATACGTGGATGGTGGGGGGATTGGATCACATCATGTTTACAGTTCTTGAACATTGATGGAATTCGTGTAATTGGTAGTGTTCTTGGGTCAAAGTATTGCTCTTGACTACTATATACGCCAGGTATGTACCATATGATCTTAGAAGTGTCTACATGGTTGAATTTATTTTATGATACTTACCCAACACTCAAACCAAATTTTTTCTACCCAATCTCTTCCAGGTTGATGGAATGGTTGCAGAATTCACTGACATAACACACGCAGAGATGCGAGAAACCAACTGGAACAAAATTTACCCCATGAAGAGCAAAAAACTTTAACTCTCAACTATGTGGGAAAAGCCGCAAACCTCTACATCTCGAAAACGTGATGTGATTCTTAAGACTTGGTACCTTTTTGAGAGGAGAGATTATACAAGCTATCTGCATATAAGAGGGATACTATTTTTCCTACGAGGCTGGGTTCTCTTTCTAAAGTCTCGCATCACTATATTGGTATTAGTCCTTTATATATGGGGCTTATTTTTGGTTGTTCCAATTTTTTTTGATGTCGAGAGTACATATGTTTGGGGCTTTATCGGATCCAGATGTGATGTAACACTGCCTGGTGTGAACCCCTACTTTGTTACAGGGTTCCGTTAGGTTTTCTGTAAGTATTTTGGCTCGAGCACATAATAAGAAAGAAATATTTCTCAGCATATGTTATATAGGATCTTAATTTACAAAACCGAGAAAAGGTCAAAACTTTGATCAAGTAGGGAAATTGGACTAAGCAACTAAAATAAATGAGGTTCTCCCTTTGTTGTTTGTCCAGACACTGCTGGTTTTTGAAACTTAAACTTCATTGCTTGAGAAACCACTAGAACTAGATCCCATGATCAAAGGAGACCTCACAGATGAGTGTGTTTAAGTTAAAACTGACTCCAAGTTCGCCAAACATAGTGAGCCAAAAAATATAATCGAAGTTGCCTCTCTCAAGTCAACGAAATA